>JANAVB010013000.1:15070538-15525538 GCA_029216955.1 Iris pallida | reverse complement strand
GGTGGGGGGAGGTGTGAGGTGGGGAACCCCCACGGCGAGAGGACGCCGGCGAGGGGGTAGCCTCCCCACGGCGAGAGGACGCCGGCAAGGGGGAAGTCCTCCCACAGGGAAGGCGGCCAGGCGACCGGCCGTCCGGGGAAGCTGGGGCGGTGGGATGAGAGGGGGCCTCCGCGTGGGGAGGAGCCTGGGGCCGGGCCGAGGAGACCGGTCGGCCAAGCCAGCCATCCGACCACGACGAGATCCGGTGGAGACTGGAGCCTACACTGCTGCCTTCCCTATATATATATATATATATATATATATATATATATATATATATATATATATATATATATATATAGTCTAAAATCCAAAAATGCACAAGAATGTCTAAGAAAATTATTTATCATATTTTTAAACATATTATTTGAATATCGAATAATGTTTGTATCTATAGATACATAACATTTACTTTAAAAGAAAATACTTATTAGATCATTAAAATAAAATGCATCATACACACATAAAAGATATCGACACGGACGCCTTTGGACACACCGCATACCTACATGGACTTGGATTTGGTTCGGGTCCAGTTTGACTAGTTTAGCACAACCGGGTCTCCTGAAAATTAACTAATCTATTTTAATAACTAATTAAATCATTTATAAGGGTCAAGTCACAACTTGGCCTGATTTTCCTAGTTGGGAGACACTTATGGCTCGGCCTTCCCTACCATAGCTAAAACACTAGTCAAAGCACACGACTACATTATCTGTGCCAAAATTCTTGGTCATCTTGTACTCCAAAACTTAACCATGACTAAGGCCTTCTATTTTAATAACTAATTTAGAAAATTATTTATAAAATCCATAAATCCTTATTTTAGTCAAAAACAATAAAAAAATTCAAGATTTCGAGAATAGGGGTTACATGAGTATTGGTATATTTTTTGGGTAGATGTTTATTTACTAATTCTAACGGTTGTTTTTATTTCTGTATTATACCATTGTCGCCCCTGGCCACCCGAGTATCTGTAGTGTAGGTAGTGGCGAAGTTTCTCAACTTGCATACTAGTAATTAGGCTTGTGATAACACTATTTAGTTATGATAGCAAGTCGTAGGTAATAATTGGTGGTACACTTTTAGTTGTGCGTTACTTTATATGCTCTCTGTATTGGTGAGTGGCTAGAGGCTAAGTTTGCTCGGGAGACTGCAACCCTGCCTTATTTGGTTTATGGGTTGTGGTTCGGCTTCATAGTACTTCCTAAGTTCTCTTATTGCTCTTCATCCTTTTTCATCTCTATAGTTAATTTTGTCCATTGTTTCATTCAGTCATTTTTATTCCAGAGATACGTGCAATGCTACCACACTAGTCTCAACCCGTATTTATATACTTTTGCCTTATGTTATTGTGTTGCTGATTTGTTGTTGGGCTTTGTTATTCACCTTAGACTTCCTTTTGGTACTTGCTATTTGGGGTTCTGACCCCACTGATTTTGTATGGCTAGGTTCTATAATTGATCTCGAAGTTCCAATGTCATTTTCATCGGATGGCTCACACTCGGAGGATTATGACTCGGATTAGTGAGTGGGTTACCTTTATCTTCCACTCTATTTTATACTTTCATTTTTGTGGTGTTTAGCCAAGGGCATGTGTTAGTCCTTGTTTCTGGGTTTTGTTTCCTCCGTCTTTGGATGACGTAGGAGTATATTATGGAACAGATGCTAGTTGTACATTTATGTACCTTTTGTATATTTTGTTGATGTATCTTTGACTTATTAGCTCTCATGATTATGTATGTATTCGTGTTTAGGATGCCTTACCAACCTCATATGTGATTTACTCTTTATTGATTCTTGTGTTGATTGGATTAAGATAGGACTTGTCTGACCTTAGGAGTCATAAGTGGCATGCTAGAGTCCACACACCTGTCTTCTACACAGCCGTGATCGCCATACGACATTTATATACCTTGTACTGTGTAGCTGGTCATGTCCGTCCACGTATTTCTCTAATATTCTAGGAGCGGCACGTGACACTGACCAAATAGGCACTTGTATCGACAAAAGGAAAGAAGTACTACACTCTCTACAAGACTCAGTTAGGCTTGGATAATGATGAACTTAGAACAGTGAAAGGTACCTCTATAGATTTATAGCACAAGCAGTTTGGACGCATGAGCGAGAAAGGGCTACAAACTCTTGGAAGGCGACAACTACTTATATACATGCAAGGTATAACTTTATCCCACTATGATCATTTCTTTATTGGGAACCAACAGCCAGTAGCTTTTGTTAAAAATTATTAAAAAAAATAAATCGGCATATTAGACTTAGTGTATTCGGATTTTTGCGAACCCATAAATGTTAAAACCTTTAGTAGTGCCTCATACTTTGTGACCTTTATAGATGATGCATCTATAAAGGTATCGGTGTATGTTCTAAAAGTCAAAGATCAAGTTTTTGAAGTTTTCAAAGACTTTCATACCAAAGTTGAAAGAAAATCTGAAGATCTTGAAGTGTATTCACGTGGATAATAGTGGTGAGTATACTTCAATGATGTTTAAAGATTATTGTTCTAAAATGGCATTAGACACCAAAAGTCTATCCCACACACACTACAACACAATGGGGTTGCAGAAAGGATGAACCGCGCAATTGTGGCAATAATGAGTATGTTATCCTTAGCTAAAATATTTTGGGAAGAAGCAATGCGAACAACCTGCTACTTGATAAACTTGTCCCCCTCGGTTCCTTTGGATGGAGATATCTCTGAGAGGGTTTGTAGTGGAAAGGATACTTCCTATTTCCTCTCGCGGGTGTTCGGGGGCAAGACATTTGTGCATGTACCTCAAAAGAACCAAACAAAACTTGATGATAAAGTCATTATATGCATCTTCTTGGGATATGCAGGAAATGATGAATTTGTATATAGGTTGTAGGATCTTAAAAGAAGACAATTATGATGAGCAGGGATGTTCTATTTTGTGAAGATAAAATACTTATTGATTTTAAAAAAAGAAGAGAAGCCACAAAATATTCACATCGTCCCAAGTCCAATCTTTTCACATGTTCTTTTTCCTTCTCTAATGTCAGAAAATAATGATTTTCATGATGTGCAGTAAAAAAGAAGAAGAAGAAGAAGAAATTATAAGTTTTTTTAGTTTTTTTATCAAGGAGAGCATGAACATGCAGAGCCACCATATATGGATCAGCTACAAGCACCTCGGTTGATACGGTCGGAGAGAGATCGAAAACCCTCAACTAGATATCCTATTTTAGAGTATACTATGGTGACGAATGCAGATGAATCAAAAAATTTCCATGAAGCACAACTTCATGAAGATCATGTCAAGTGGAAGAAAGCTATGCAAGAGAAGATGGATTCATTGCATAAGAACCAAACTTATGACCTGGTGGAGCTACCTATAACAGAAAAAGCATTGAAGAACAAATGAGTGTTCAAAATCAAGAATGAAGGAAATGGCCAAGTCAAGCACAAAGCTCACCTCATAATGAAAGATTTTACACTACAAGAAAAAAGGCTATTCTTGACGGTTTATTTGTTGTCGGTTGTGAAAACCGTCAAGAATAGGGGTTACCTTGACAGTTTTAGACATACGTCAAGAAAATACCCTTTTTCTGTTATGTATCAAAAATTTACCAGAATACTTGACGGTTTTAGAGGAAGCGTCAAGAAAACCCGTTGAATTACTTGACGGTTTGTTGGTAACCGTCAAGTAATGCATGTGGAAAAAATTGCCACTATTTTTTTGCGGCCATTATTGTAATTATTTTAAAATTTTACATCTGTTGACGGTTATGGTCCATTACGAGGAATGTTGTAATTAGATGTGGTTTATTTGGTATGATTTTGTTGTTCCAAAATTGAACTTTCAAGTCGTAGTTCTAAAAGTTCAAAACCGGGGTACATGTTCACCCTTAACAATTTTCCATACTTGATTTTGATTTTGTTGTGGATTCTGCTTCGGGGTCGATTTCGAGGTCAGCGTCGGTGGATGGAGAGGGCTTGAGCTTCAGGTAGGTGAGAAAAATCTGTACTATTCTTTCCCCAATGATTTTACAATTTGTTATTTCTATGAATATATATAAAGGAAGAGAATCGGTGCAGTTTATAGTTTGGTGTGATTTAGGACATAATTCAGATGTTAGGGATGATCAGAGGGAGTGTGAAGATTTCATCAGCAGACTGACCCTAGCCCTTTCATATCTTGTTCTGGCATGGACTCCAATCAAAATTGACAAGGCTTAGCCTAACCTTCACACGAACAGGGTCAAGATTTGATAGGCTCAAGCTGCCAAGGAAATTCCAGTCATTAAGCATGAATAAGTGCCTGTTCATTAATAAATAGAGTTTGCTTCCAGATGTATCAGTTTAGCATTTCACCTCATCCAAAGCTATTAAGTTCCAATATTACCTTTGATCAATTAGATGCACCAACTCAATAAAGTTTCTTTCCTAGCATAGTTGTATCCCATTTACAATAAAAATGGTTTAAACATGTCGAAAACCTCTTTAGGCTTGTTTTATCACTACTAAGACTCCATAACCATAAGCACCTTTATATTTCAACCATAATGATCCAACTCTGTAAATAAGTCCTCAATGTCAGCTTCATGTTGAAAAGTGTTCCAGGAAAAAAAAAGAACAAATCTACAATGACATCAAAGCACCTTTTTCTTTTTCCTTTTCTTTTTCTTCTTATAGTCTTGGTAACCTTACAAATTTAATAGCTTATCTAGAACCTGATATTCTATTTACACAAGTATAAATGACCGAGTGACAAGATGTGAGCGATTTAACTAATGCCAAGGACAAAGGACAACAAGAAAGAAGAAAGCAAATAGTTCCACCATGGACAAGTATTTCTCAAAATGAGTTTTGGGGGAAAACAAGTGCTGAAGATACTGAAGGAACAAGGAGGTAGGTAAGGATTTCATGCTCGATTTGTTGGACAATTCTCCACATTTACTTCTACTTTCAGAATTATAACTCTAATGGTCCTATCAAGTGAACTGACATGTCCAACAAATAACATAAAACTTTGGCTTGATTGGGCAGTGTAACTTCATCAGTAACTAAAGTAATCTAGCATCCATGAACAATCTTCCAAGGAATGAAGTACCAAGCAATGAAGTGTAGTTCGGGAGCGACGTATCAACTCTGAAGGACTCTATCCTTAACCTTGAACTAGAGTCAAATATACAAGGATAAGATTATCATCAAGTGAACGGAGATGTCCACCTTAGCCTAGGCATGATTTTAATAACTAATGTCTTAACTATGACAAATGATCTTATACACTCAAACTTAAGAGCTATAAGTATGAGGAGGAAAAAGCGTCTAGATGATCAGAATGGCTGGTATTTGTAGAAGCTTGATTCTGAAGTTCACAACAGAGATGTCCTAAAAGAAGCTAATCAACAGGTTCAATATATGAGTATAAAGATGACATCAATGTCCAGGGACATGTCCACCTTAGCCTAGGCTAAGGGTTTCAGTCCTTTATACCATACCAAGTAGAGAACATCTGAAGACTATCTTTCTGATATTACCACAAAAAAATTGCAGTTGGATATTCTATTGTATGACGCAAAAAAAAAATCGGTCAAATTGAATTTCCAGCAGGACAAGTATCAATTTTCTACTCAGAGTATCGCTTCAAGGACATCCCTTGTTATCTTTTTGTTATAAAATTAAGTTAGGATTACTATTACACAACTCCTTTTGCTTGTCTAAAGTTACAATAAAGTCCCTCCATTTTGTTTATTTCCTATCAACCCTCTTGTACTCTAGAAATGTTGCAGAATTTTACTCCTTAAAAGTTTTGCATGAAACTCCTACTTATGCATTCAAATGTTCTCTGATTGGAAAACATATATGTTGAAATAACCATAACACAATGATTGCTATTATCAGCAAAACATAAGGAGTTGGATGTTGAAAAATCTTTTTCATACAGTGTATATTGGATAATGCAACTTATTATGGAGTCAAGACGAAATACACCTCCTAGGAGGCGGTAGAGAATGCACCTCTCTTAAGAACCCTCTGAAACTTCTTAGTGCATATCAAGGAGTTCTGGTACTGTATTGTTTTCTTCTACTTTTTACAATACATGCTATGATAACTGGGTTATCTCATTAACAGGCTTGATGTATGCATGTGTCTGCACCTGGAATCTTTATGTGTTAGACTTTCGATCCATGCCAACACTTTGGATGCTATGATCTGATCCCCACATCAAACTGCTTTGTGTATCTTCCTGTTTGAGTGATATTTTTCGATTCTTTAAAGATACTCTAGAACTCTCGTGCATACTGAAACTGCAAAGTTGAAAAAGCCTAAGATGAGTTATTTTGCCAAAATAGAGAATTTTTTATATGTGAAAGGCAACATTTTTCAGTCCCTGGGCAACATTTCAGTCGGGAATAATGCAAGTAGTAATGTAAGCTATCTGATCCCAGGGAAATGTGCTTAGGCATGATGTTATTATTACATGACGCTCCACGTATCAGTCATTCTCTTTTTTGAATACCAGAATTATATTGTTACAAGTATTTACATTTTTCTTCTTCGGACTTTGTTGGCCTGCCAACATATACCACAGGACCTAATGTCAGCCTCTCGTATTTGAAAGGTGAACACGAGAAACACGAAGAAGCTAGTTGGATAAACCATCCTTCTTGCTGCTAACAAATCTTTTACGCTTCTACTACAACAGCAAGAAACAAATTTGTTGTCCCATATTTTTTGGGGTCAGGCTATTTCATTCTTTGATTGGTCTTTGTTAAGTTTTACTGTTTTCCTTATATGTATTGGGTGAGAAGCAGACTTGCCAGTTGTATCGGTTTAAGGAGTTATTGATGGACAACATGCAGTCTGTGTGCACTTTTTTTTTTGCTTATATGTCTTAAAAGTCTACTTGAGCATTGACTTAAACATAATGCTTTTTTTGGTGTTGGTTTCTTGCTCAATGTAGTAACAGCATGCAAGATATCTCTACTGTTATATAATAAGATCATCATAAGGAAGTTCATTGCATTGCATCATATGGTATTGAAGGAGGTCTTGATATAAGTTGATGGCATTTACTATTTTGATGATAAGTTATGAGGGATAGCTTTATTTCCAACTTTGACCTTAGCTTACATCTTATAATATGCTCTACAGTACAGTCTATATGCAATTCATTTAAAGTTTGAACGACGGATTTGATTGTATTTCTTCAACAACTCTTTTTCGTGGGCTATGTCTATGACATATAATGCTCAGTTCTTGATTAATTTGTAATGCTCATTTGAGTTTGAATCGTTCTTGCAATGCACATTTGAGTTCAGCCTACTTCCACACTCCAACTTGCTCTGCCGGTAAGATATCTTATTCCCTTTTCTCCATTTTTCTTTAAGTATGCTGCTACCTGAGATACTAAATATTTACTAATAATGATGATTATCTGTGCAAGTTTATTGTGCATAGTTGTTTCTCTTATTATTGTGCATAGTTGTTTCTCTGTGTTGCTAATGCTAAATACACTCCCTCAAGGATACACTAACATAGGTGCACATGGTTAACTATCTTCCTACTAGATTCTACACTTCGTGATACTCAAAGTTCAAATGTTAAACTCCTTCACCCAATAGCTTTCTTCCTCTATATGTTGCTTCTATTTGGGATGTCAAAGTCATGATACTTTGAGTATTAGATTGGATTTTCTTTATATGTTGTTCTTGTCTAGATATTTATATATATATATTTCTCTTCTTCTCTCAAGAGTGAAAAATGAAGGTATTGCGAATACGAAAAGGATCGATGTGCTCCGGCCGGGTTTGATATGCATATTTTAGTTTTACTAGCATAAAATATCGGTTTTGGATGTCTAAGATGTAAGAAAATTATATATTTTGGTTTGTATATATTTGTGGTTCGACATGTGCTAGATGTTTGTAGTTGGACGTGTGTAAATATGTTGGAAGTTTATGATGTATGAACATTACGGTTTGTTAATATAAAGATTAGATTTTATAGTTATTTGATGTATGTATATCTTCTGGATTATTGATATTATGTTTGTGTTCGATTCATATAAATGGAATTTTGGCTATACAGAATTTAGCTTCTCTTGACGGATATAAAATGTCAACAATAAACTAATTTCTACTACAGAAGGGACTTTTATTGACGATTTTTAACCGTAAATAAATGATTTTCTTGACGGCTAATAGCCGTCATTTAGGCCGGAGTCAAGAAATTTTTTTTACCTACATTGACGGTTTCTAAAAACTGCTATCTTGACGGCTAAAAACGGTCAAAAAAAACTGCTTCATATGTCGGCCAAAAACCATTAAAAAAGTCCTGCCAGCGACCGTCAAGAAAAGAGGGGGTCTTTTCTTGACTCCGGCCTACTTGACGGATCCGCAACCGTCAAGATACCCCTAACCCGTCAAGAAAATTCTTTTTCCTTGTAATGATCGATCAGTCAGAAACGAGATATTGATTATGAAGAAAAAAAATCTTCTATTGTGGAGATATCTTCTATTAAGGTTATTGTTGGTCTTGTTTCTTCTCTAGATCTTAAAGTTGAATAGTTATATGTGATGACAACATTCCTCCATGGTGATTTGGCGGAAGAAGTCCATATGGAGCAGTTAGAGGGCTTCAAGTTAAAAAGGTAAAAAGTATTTCTTTTGCAAATTAAAAAAGATCTTGTGTCATTTCCCAGTCCTAATATACGTAGGACTAGGAACATGTAAGCATGTCAGCTACGTAACCAGTGGACTCCAGCCTAGTTAGAATACGTATAAGCTGTCTAGGTAAGCTATATGTTTATCTATTTTCAATATCATAACAACTATCTATATCTCAATCCACGAAACAGGTATCAAGAATGAACATAATATATTAAAGTTGGTCATCCAGTAATATACATGTTCGAACAAACGAAAAAAGAATAAGCTTGGAAATACTAGGCTATAATAGCAGCATGAGTTAATATAAGACAAAAATATAGATATTGATGGATATAATGAAAATACCAACAAAATATACCTTAGATCCTGGTGAAGCAATCATCATCTGCCCAACTACTCTACAATAATCGGTCAACAAATACCTGGAAAGATAACCAAGTCCTCATAGGGACGTAAAAGGATACATATAGCATGTCATATAAAACAGAATATAAACCACATAAGTAGGTAACCTAACCATTCTGTATGTAAATGCAATTGAGTTCCATGCAAGGGCAGACTGACTGACCACGAGGGCACAAGTAGCGCTCAAATGAGTCACTAGCAAAAACACGAGTAGCGCTCAAGTGAGTCACTAGCAAAATATCGAGTAGCGCAAACAAGGCACTAGTAACACACGACATGTCTCGGCACGACATTGCCCAAGCATCTAATGTCTGTCCTCCCCACCCAATTCTCTTATCCATGTCGTATCTACAATATGTTACACTAATAACTGCTAAGTCTTCTAACATGTAATTCTACTAACAGTTAAGTCCTATCGTACGTCCTATATGTATCGATGGCTAGCCGTATACGCGAGTCCGAATTCTATATGAGACTCACAACTCAGGAACACATGTGTCATGGCCAAAAGAGATATACCAATATCTCATAATAATGGAGTGGTCCTCTAAAACTAAGCCAATATGCATAAAATAAAGAAAAGCAACAGAAACGACTAACTCAGTCGCTTGCAACCCAATATGACTTGGAAGCACAAATTAATATATATAAAAAAACAAATAAATAAATATGCTAAAATAAAAATGAATAGTCAGAATATATGGCAAAGTATACTTGTCTCAAGGTGGTGTGAGGATTTGACGACGTCCAAAGGTGAACTCGTCAAGCCAATAGAAGCAACAAAGGTGGAACTTCCTGAAACGTCTTCGTACGCTGAAATAGATATCACCAACATTTTCGAAATAAGCGACAAAGCTCAAATAGGCTACCCATAAGTCCAATTTGCACACAGGAATAAAACGGTAATTTTAGGTCAAAATGATGTCCATCGTTGGACCCGCATTGTACCAAAAAATGTGTCAAATATATTGGTCTCTAAATTAACAAACTATATGTCTACAAGTCCAGTTTGATGATACGAACTTAATGTTATGTCCAATTTTGGATTCCGGTAAGCTGATCACAAAAATGCTCGTTGAATCGTATCGTGGGTCTATTTGCCATTAAAAAGAGTTGTGGAACGAACATTTATATTTAATCACAAACAGAACAGAGTACAATGTAGGATCTCATTGGGATCCTAGGAGTACACTTTTGTTTTTATCTCGGAACCGTGTCGATGGAGCGAGTGGTAATTCTTTGACTCCGTTGACGATCTAACAACGATCTCGAACTTTCTGAATGTCTGAGTTGCTTTAGAACGGGCAGGGACTTGAAGAGGAATGGAACTCTTGTAAGTGTCACGCCCCGCTCCCGAAGGAGCGATCGTCCTCGCTAAGGCGTGATGCAGCACGGGCCTAGATTGCGCCCGTACAAGGCTAAGTCCAGAAATGGCCGATTTGAGCTAGGCCACAGAGTCGCACAGAATGTCCCTGTTTGCAGCGAAAAGTAATTGAACACAAGTTGAAGCAAATTCAAACCCTTTATTGATTTTCAAGAAGTTTACAAGCGGCGCTAGGCCGAGTTTACAAGTCTCTCAAGATCTCTCTCTCTGAAACATAAAAGGCGTACCAAGTGGCTTACAACATGGAATAATTTATGGCGATGTTCCGATACATTATGTCCTGTATATTGTGCTTCAGCTCCTTGCAATGCTCCAAGGCTCCAGAGTTAGCTCCGCGCCTTAGCACGTTCGAAGGAAGCTCCGTACCCGACGACATCTCCAGCATCCTGCAAGCGAACTGTGGGATTATCAGTACATTGTTATACACTGGTGGGGAGGCTAGCTCGCCCACAATGCTATCATTACCAAATACGTTCTATTTACTTTCGTGCACCGTCTATCATTCATTGTCTTTCTAATCTTGCCTTAGGATCAGTTTCATGGCATTTTTCATGACCTATCTCGTGTTATCGATTCCAAGTGTTTGCGTGAAAATACATGCACGACTTATCCATACTTACCGTCCGGTCTTTCCTGTCCAAAGTAAACCAAGTTAGTCAACAATTCATATATAACAACTTATCGTAATTCATGTAAACATTCAATGTCAAGGGTGTGTCCCTGCCTCAGGTCCTAGCGCATCGTAGGCGTATTTTCTAACTCATTTGCATAAAGTACTCTCGATCATTTGGTGTGTTATATTTAAGCCTGTTCAGAAGGTGCTTCATTCAGTTAACTTAGACTACTTTGTTTCAATGCAAGGACTTGAACGTAGATTTCCACCAGCAAGTCCACTTAATCTATATGCACCGGTCACTGGCATCACAAGCCAATTTGGACATATTCTTCTTTGGTATTCTCACCTATCATAGCGTGATGGCTGGTACACCTTGATAGTCTTTTGAAATACCCCGCACTTACGTCTACTTGGAATGTCCGAGCCCACACCCAAGCAGCCCGTAAGCCATGATTCCGCCTAGGTCAGCCACGATGTCTCGTTGATCGTTGCCTTTGGAATCCCTTATTACTTCTACCCCCCGTATACGAGTGGGTTGTCCACGACCAGTTCGTATTGTCTTGACCTTTTAACTTAACAGCCTGTCCCTGAGCCGTAGGCTGTCTGTGAGCCATAATGCGTTATCAACCATGTTGGCGGCGGCGTCCGTGCAGCGCGGGTAGCGAGCCCCGATGCACGTCTCTGTCATACCTGTCGCTAACCATTCCTTTCTTTCTTATCTTTTATTCATTCTTTCTTTTCTTTCTTTCACTTGTTCGTTCGTTCATTGATTCATTCATTCATTCGTTGATTCATTCATTCACTTATTCGTTCATTCTTTCATTCATACATTATGCAACTCCCCGTGTGGGAGTCGCCTTGGCGACCCATCGGTCCCAAGTCTTACAATGTTGCTATACGCTACTCGGAACGACTATGTCGATAGTCTTTCGTTTCATTGTTGTAAACCGTTCATTGTTTCATTGTTGAACGCATAAGGAACTTGAATGTAAGCCTGTGCCTTAGCACGAGCGTGGAGTGCGGTGCGAGAGTTCTCACATTTTTCATGTTCTTTTTCATATTCTATACAAGCATACAAGAGGGAATTATTCCCTTAGCTAGGTGCGTTGAGTCATTTATTAGCATACGCAGTGTTATCGCCTAGAGATTCTAGCAATAGTGTCCGTATTGTTATGTGTCTAGGCTAAATAAAGACGGGTTCATCGGAGCCACCCACCTTAGCGATGTTCGTATCGGCCGAGCGATACTCCAAGCGCGCCTTTGAAAGTCTATGTCTGGATTCATCCTTGATGGGCCAATGTAAGTCTTGTATCGATTCTTCATCGGGTCGACGCAACTCTTCGAGTCGACAGCTCATTTGAGTCGTCGCACTTGTCGTTTGAATCGGCGTTCCGCTAGGGCGGAGCGGGTTGTTACATAATACACCACTCAAAACAAGTCTCGTCCTCGAGATTTCTTGAGTGTAGGTCATCCTACCGTTCCTTAACTCATGTCGTGTATGTACCTTAGACAATCCCTATCGAATGACTTTATCGCTCGATGGCATCGAACTATGCTCGGTTATCCTTCCAAGTTTTATGTTGCATACGTTTGGCCAATTTTATTGAATGACTTTTCACTCATTTTAGAGTTGATGATACTTATTCAATTGTCGTGTTTCTTTGACTTGGTTGCTATTGCATCCTGGCATGGGACTGTAATGGTCACACGAGGTGCGTTGTCATTCATCAAATACGAGAGTCGTAAGCTGAGGCAAACTCACTCATTCGTTCATGCGCATCTTAACACCCACTTGTAGCTGCATTCGAGTTCATCATATCGCTGAGGTTGGATCGTGCACATATTCAAGACATCTCCCGAATACGTATATTTCAACCAAGCTTAGCGATTAGCGAAGTCGGACAAGCTACTCGTGATAGTTTCGATTTGCCGATCGTTTTACTTTTACTTCGATTAAAATCGAACTCATGTGTGTATCACTATCGTTTATCTCGGTCCTCGAGATGATTCGATTCTCTTCTCAAGCGCTCTTGTCAATAAAATCAATACGATTTCTTCTTAGCGGAGTCGACCAAGTCTAAGTAATTCTCGTCCGATTTAAGACCAAGTATTTTACTATCGTCGAATACGTCTTCATATCAATGATTCAATCCATTATCCCGACTTTACTTGTGCGACATCGATTTCATTCATTCGCTTCGTTTGAGGCTAATCTCGTTGTCGTTCACGCACACTTCCAGTTTTTCGTCCTACTCTAAGTCTTGTTGCCTAAAGTCTATCGTCTATCCAGACGATACTGTAATGTCAATCGCACAGGTTTAATCACTCGGCATAGGGGCATCCACCTATCCGCTAGGTCATCTCACAAGGTCATAGTTACAAGTCAAGTTTACGGTTCATCGTACAAGGTCATCGCACGACGCTCGCCCCAAGTCCTATGGTCAAACCATTTATTCGTTTGTATGGGAGTTTCTACCCAAGTTTGTTTTACTCAGATTTCTAAACGTCAAGCAGTGTTCACCTTATTCGCATCAATACATTCTCCGCTCCAAGTCTGAGCTCGTTTAGGAAAGTTATCCTACGATAGGTTGTCCTCAACCAAATCCTTGACATGTTAATATCGTATGTCCACACTAACAATTATCGTAGTCTATCTCTTCAAGTATGTTTGATACAATTCACCTATCCATTCTATCCAATTCACTTAGTCGATCACAAGGTCGTCTAGCCTTGCAATATATCGTGCCCCGATCTCACGTAAGTCTGATTATCCACGGCGGACATGAATCACCATGTCAACATTCTCACAAAATAATCGTACTCATCGGGACGTAACTCTTGCGTTGAGTCTAGACTTACTCATTTTCGATACGCAAATTGGGTCTACTCAATCCTCAACTTTACTTAGTCGTCCATCATAAGTCCGATCAATCCTCAAATTCGCCTTCGCTTCAAATCACAAGTCGAAGCAATCAAAATTGCCATGTCATGATATTTTGAGTTCGATCATTCCCGCTGGACATTAATCACCATGCCAACGCTCACGCGGAACGATCGTTCCAAATTCGACGTTACGCATGTGCGAGACTGGAGTTGCGTTCGCGCAAGACAAGATCGTTGTCATTGTGGTTATCACCGAACAATCAAGTCACTTCCCTTCTTCATCCAAACGTTCATTCCTATCAAAATCTCCAACATAGCATCCTTTGAAATAATAACTTCTAACACGATCATCATTCATCGAATCAGAGTACCGGTCCCGAGTTATCGTACATCGATCTTTGATACGCCTCAATACCATCGATGATGTACATAACCTGGTGATCTTCCTTTTGCAACAAATTTTGAGTCGTACAACTTAATTCCTCAATTCGCATTGTCTCATGCTAACTCGGCATCGAGCAACATCAATTCCAATTCCTTAGTCATTTTCGTATCTCCAAACCAACGTTTTCCATGCACGCTATCTACCAATCGTACTAACTTCGGTTTTATCTGAGTATTTTGTCTTAATTAAAGTTTCAATCTAGTCGACTATTTGAAATCGCATGTACGATCTTCTACGTTTCCTCGACCAAAACATCTATTTATTTTATCGTTTTGAATCTCCATTCAATTGTTTCGTAATTTGTGCTACGCATTCTTGATTCGTCCGAACGATATCTCGTTTGAAGCTCTCGAAGTCGCAACCAAAAAAGCGTTACTCGTTCTAAGGCTTTGTGCGATATCATCGCTTGTCGACATACTCGTTCTATCCGTAAATCCTTTAGTTTTGCTCGAAAAATTTCTATAACGTTCATACACCACTCAGGGTTCAAGCCACTTGACTAGTCGTCGACACTCACTCTTATTCTTTTCTGAAGCTATCACACACACCACTCGGGGTCAAGTCATTCTACAAATCCTCAAAAGGTCATTTGACTCACGATCGACATGTTCGAAGGTGCGTTCGTCCGTTTCCCCAAACTCTAAAAATCATTCTCGTGTTCGCTTTAGCATTGGTCAAGTAGCATCTCTATTGACATACATTCTAAGTCTCACTTATTCTCGTCCGAGCGATAGTCGATCTCGCTCGTAAACTCATTCGCACCAGAAGGTCTAGGTGTGCGATACTCCGCACAACTTAGCCAAAAGGCGGCGTGCATAACCATCTCGTTCGAACTATACTTTGGTCTTATGTACTCGTTCGCTATTGTCAGCATAAGTTTATTCAAGCATGCATTGTGTTTGCTAACTTTTAGCATTTGTTTTCCTTCAACTCAAGTCCATCATGGTTTGGCACAAAAGCCTTCGCCTATCGATCCCGTTCAACCGAGTACTCGTATGAGCTTTTGAAAATATTAGACTTATTGTATGGAACATCCCAAGGCACAACGAGAGAGGACGTATACTTCTTTGTTTCCAAGCGAGCTTTCTAAACTGAGAGAATCGAAATGAAGTCCAAGGACGTAAAGCCGTGCTCTGATACCAATCTGTCATGCCCCGCTTCCGTAGGAGCGATCATCCTCGCTAAGGCGTGAAGCCGCATGGGCCTAGGTTGCGCACGTGCAAGGCTAAGTCCAGAAACGGCCGATTTGAGCTAGGCCACAGAGTCGCACAGAGTGTCCCCGTTTGCAGCGGAAAGTAATTGAACACAAGTTGAAGCAAATTCAAACTCTTTATTAATTTTCAAGAAGTTTACAAGTGGCGCTAGGCCGAGTTTACAAGTCTCTCAAGATCTCTCTCTCTGAAACATAAAAGGCGTGCCAAGTGGCTTACAACATGGAATGATTTATGGCGATGTTCCGATACATTATGTCATGTATATGGTGCTTCAGCTCCTTGCAACACTCCAAGGCTCCAGAGTTAGCTCCGCGTCTTAGCACGTTCGAGGGAAGCTCCGTACCCGACGACATCTCCTGCATCCTGCAAACGAACTTTGGGATTATCAGTACATTGTTATGCATTGGTGGGGAGGCTAGCTCGCCCACAATGCTATCATTACCAAACACGTTCTATTTACTTTTGTACATCGTCTATCATTCATTGTCTTTCTAATCTTGTCTTAGGATCAGTTTTATGGCATTTTTTATGTACTACAACAAAAAATCCTTTTAATGACTGCTAAAAAGCATCATTAATGACAAAATATGACGTTTTTTTTCAAAGCAACCGTTATGAAAACGGGTGTTATAAATGTTTCTTAAAAGCGTTATAAAAACCGTCATGAATAGTTTCTATAAAAGCGTTATGAATAGTTAATATATAGTGTACAATTCAGAACAATTTTAAAACGTTATGAATAGATAATATGTATAGGCTCAATACAGCACATTTATAACACTTTATACTATTCAAATTAGCATATTTATAATGCTCTATACTGTACAGTATATATTACATTCCAAAAACTTAACATTATATATCACCATCTTTATTACATTTCTCAAAATAGAGTACATATCAATATCTTCATTACATTGAATATCCAAATACATATATATATTTACAACTACCAAAATTGTCAACATCAAAACTTGGCCACATCAAAACTGTCCACAGAACATGTAGCAAAATCCTGAAAAAGATAAAAACAAAGTTCAATATACTTTATTTATTTGGGTAAAATCTATTGTAAGTTTAACTTATCCGTATCCGTGTTCGTATCCTTAGTCCGTATCGTGGCCTTATGGATGTTGATTGATAACGACAAATTTGTAGAAACAAAGGAGAAAACCTCACCTGGATTGTGCTGTCCAAATAGAACCTGGACAATTGCCAATCCGCCCACCTCTCCAGGATACCAAGCCCACAAGATCGCCCCGATGGTCCGATCATCCTTCACGAAGCTGACATCCACCGGACGTAGGTGCCACAGTTTACGTCCATTCCTGAAGAGAATCCAATAACATAACTAGAAGAGTGCAAGAGAGCTCAACAATACACTGCAATTTCTAAAGCAAGTAAATGATAGAACTTCACTTGTAAGAATATGAGAAATAACTTCTACAGGAATGACAGTAAATACCCAAAGCCAACCAGCATCTGCTCAAAGTCTCCGACATCAGCTAAAACCTTTGCATTTGCAAAAACTTCGTATCAACAGAAGTTAAATCATCAAGTTAGAACGACGAAGCAATGCCTACATTCACGACCTAGGGCTAAGGATTCGTGAAGCTAGGGCACAACCACACAACCCGACACAACAAACAGGGTTCTTTTGCTCGAGAATTATCGATACAAAGAGTACAAATATGATTTAGAAACTATGTTTCCATTTTCCTCCTACAAAATCCTGTCATGTTCTCGTACCAAACCAAAAAACAACGAGAAGAACAAGAAACATAAAATTCCTAAGAATATACTGTAGGATACAAATCTTCAGATAAGGATGCCTCCCATATTCCTTATTTATACCTTCATTGTTTATTTTGAGTCGTCCTGAGGAAGATTTTTTACCATCTGCAACCCACGCTTCAGTTAGCAATCCAATAACATAACTTGCTATTATTGTTCCTAATAGAAAGAGGAGACACTAAACTACTTCTAGAAATTCTTCTGATTGAGAAACGAGTGGCAGTAACCAAACCCGCCGGAAGGGAGACCATAGCGAATCTCGCCGAGAAGCGGGAGACACGGTGCTCCTTCGCTGCTAAAATTACCAAAACTTTCGTACACACGAAGACACTTTTGATCAAGTTGCCATTTTTGGACCGTCGTGTCGACTTCCCTCCGTAGTTCCTTCAATGCCGCTTCCAACCTCTCGAGCTCCTGCAGACCCAGCCCCTCGAGGCTCCCGTCCTATTTCCCCTCCAGCACCTCCTCGAGCGCCGCCTTCCTCTCCCTCTGAGCCTCCAGCTCCCTCGCCAGCTCCGCGTTCCTGCGGTTGACGTCGGACAGCACCGCAGACCTGCGGGGGCCCTTTGGGCTGTGCAACCTGCCCCTGCCCGATAGGTAGACGAAGGCGATGTAGTTGACGGACGGGTGAGACGGACGAGAAGACGACCAGCGCGACCTCGGCGCCGCAGAGGACCGAGAGCTTGTTGGCCTTCTTGAAGATGCCGGCACGACGCTTCAAGAAGCAGACCTGCCGGGCCTCGTCGTTGGCGATCCTCTTGATCTCGATCTTCCGATGCCTCGTTATCGTCTTTCTCCTGTTCCCCAACAGGATTTTTTGTCGAGTAGAAGAAGGGTAGGGCCGGGGTCGAGTAGGAGAAGGAGCGGGCCGTGTCGGATTTTTTGTCGGGTGGAAGAAGAAATTAAAAACTCTAGCCCTAATTTTGAAGAGAACGGGCTCTAGGGTTAGGGTTTTGGAGTTGGAGAAAAGAAGAAGAAGAAGAAGAGGAGGAGAGGAGGGTGTTGGTGAACTAGAGTTAGGGTTTTGGATCTATCCTTATGATTTTGGAGTTGGGGGAAAGGAGGGAGGAGAAATGAGGAGAAGGAGAAGACCGACCATAATTGGGGGAGAGAAAAATTTTATTGAAACGCACGGGGTGTAGAAGGATTTTGCCAAAAATTGAACTTAAAAATATTACAAGTTTGCCACCGCTCTAAACTATTAATGATATTTTGTTTTATAAACGTTATAAAAAGTCCAGAATTAGCCCAAACCGTAATAGATAAAAGGTATTTCAAACTTTAATAATGCTTCGATATCAGGCGTCATCAATACGTCTTGTCGAGCGTTATTAATAGGCTTTTTTATTGTAGTGATGACCTATCTCGTGTTACCGATTCCAAGTGTTTGCATGGAAATACATGCACGACTTATCCATACTTACCGTCCGGTCTTTCCTGTCCAAAGTAAACCAAGTTAGTCAACAATTTATATATAACAACTTATCGTAATTCATGTAAACATTCAATGTCAAGGGCGTGTCCCTGCTACAGGTCCTAGTACGTCGTAGGCGTGTTTTCTAACTCATTTGTACGAAGTACTCTCGATTATTTGGTGTGTTATATTCAAGCCTGTTCAGAAGGCGCTTCGTTCAGTTAACTTAGACTACTTTGTTTCAATGCAAGAACTTGCACGTGGATTTCCACTAGCAAGTCCACTTAATCTATATGCACCGGTCGCTGGCATCACAAGCCAATTTGGACATATTCTCCTTTGGTATTCTCGTCTATCATAGCGTGATGGCTGGTACACCTTGATAGTCTTTTGAAATACCCCGCACTTACGTCTACTTGGAATGTTCGAGCCCACACCCAAGCAGCCCGTAAGCCATGATTCCGCCTAGGCCCGCAACGATGTCTCATTGATCGTTGCCTTTGGAATCCCTTATTACTCCTACCCTCCATATACGAGTGGGTTGTCCGCGACCATTTCGTATTGTCTTGTCCTTTTAACTTAACGGCCTGTCCCTGAGCCGTAGGCTGTCTGTGAGCCATAATGCGTTATCGACCAGGTTGGCGGTGGCATTCGTGCAGCATGGATGACGAGCCCCGATGCACGTTTTCGTCATACCTGTCGCTAACCATTCCTTTCTTTCTTATCTTTTATTCATTCTTTCTTTTCTTTCTTTTACTTGTTCGTTCGTTCATTGATTCATTCACATATTCATTCATTCATTCGCTGATTCATTCATTCACTTATTCGTTCATTCTTTCATTCATACATTATGTAACTCCCCGTACGGGAGTTGCCATGGCGACCCTTCGGTCTCGAAGTCTTCCAATATTGCTATACGCTACTCGGAACGACTATGTCGATAGTCTTCCATTTCATTATTGTAAACCGTTTATTGTTTCATTGTTGAACGCATAAGGAACTTGAATGTAAGCTTGTACCTTAGCACGAGCGCGGAGTGCGGTGCGAGAGTTCTCACATTTTCCATATTCTTTTCCATATTCTATACAAGCATACAAGAGGGGATTATTCCCTTAGCTAGGTGCGTTGAGTCATTTATTAGCATGCGCAGTGTTATCGTCTAGCAATTCTAGCAATAGTGTCCATATTGTTATGTGTCTAGGCTAAGCAAAGACGGGTTCTTCGGAGCCACCCACCTTAGCGATGTTCGCATCGGCCGAGCGATACTCCGAGCGCGCCTTTGAAAGTCTATATCTGGATTCATCCTTAACGGGCCAATGTAAGTCTTACATCAATTCTTCATCGGGTCGACGCAACACTTCGAGTCGACGGCTCATTTGAGTCGTCGCACTTGTCGTTTGAATCGGTGTTACGCTAGGGTGGAGCGGGTCGTTACAGTAAGTTCTCTAGATGCTAAGTGGTTGAAAAAGTTGAATAACTGAAGCTGAACCTGAAGAGGTTGGATGAAGAAATGAACCTTTTATTTATAGGCAGCAGAATGATCTGCTTATGCACGCATATGCGATGCGTGCATGGAGATTTTGCACATAGGGATGCCACATGTCTGACTTTGTTGGGCGCATGGACGATGCGTCGGGGAGCTGAAACTGAATCTATTTGGACTACATTATTGGGCTTCGGAGGAGCTGACATATGACAGTTGCTGAAATTTAGTTGTTGCTGAAATCTTGGGTGGTTGGCACCTATTCATAGGCAGAACTGAGTCAAGGACACGTGACACGTGTCCATTACTCAAAGATCTTTGCAGGTTAATTTGAGTGGATGTGCCTAAGATCTCACGCATGAGGACTTGGCTTCTGAGGAAGCATGGCTTTTGAGGCGCATGCACAGCTTGAGCGCATGGCTGCGGGGGCGCAAGCAAGCGATCAGTCAGCCACATGGCATAATGCAGCCGTAACCGACGAAAGAGTGATGATTGTGTTTGTTCGTCTTCTGCAAAAGCTGACTGCTCAGACTTTGAGATGCGTGCTTCTGTCATTTCAATCACTTTAGCATTAAATGTTTTGATGGGCGGAGAGCTTTAAGTGGGCGCATGAGATGTGCAGCGCATGGAGCTGACGAACGCATAAACTGTGTGGCGCATCTACTTTGGTCAGCTTTGTTGAGTATTTTTAGGCATTGATGACTCTTTGACTTAGCTGAGTTTGAGGTGGCAAATTCGTATTTATTAAATGCAAGTTCATTGCACTGACTTTGAAGAAATTTCTACTTGGTGCATGGGTTTGATTTGCCCTAGCCTATAAATAGCAGTGTAAAGAGTTTGCTCATTCTTTTCATCCAAACTTCTCATTTGAGATGAACTCAACCGATCCTCCTCCTTGGCAAGATATTGCACTGCGGATTGTGGATCTCCTTGTTCAAAGAAGCTTTGATTTTGACGATGAACTCTTTCAAGAGATTGAGATGCGCCGGGAGAGCTACGGACGTAACAACTTATGTTCGAACCCCTTGTCGGCAGTGTTCTTCTACGAGATGGCGTTGGGTGCCTGTTGCATCCAAAGATCGGGGTCATCGTGTCCTGACTTTTGTTATGCTGGAAGAGCCACCGGGTTTTGATTGATTGCCAACCCTGTGCTCTGCTCAATAAATGCTTCATTAGCCGAAGCACTCGTACGTTTGACGAGGAAGTAATTCGCTCTGATGAGGAAGGGTGATGCGCCTGGACTGAGACACCAGATTGATGCGCCTAGCTGAGTCGATACGCCTAGCTAAGTCGATGCGCCTAGTTGTAGAGTTTAGGCTTCTTCGTAAACAGACTTTTTATTGTAATCATTTAGCCATGTAATAGATTTTCATATGAAAATAAAAAATCTACTCTTCATGTGCTTTTTATCTTTGTTGTCTTTAAATTATGCGCTAACATTTATCCTGAGTCTTCGGCACATGATGTTTGTGGCGCATAGACACTTTGGTCTTCGGATGCGCCTAAAATTTCATGCTTCTATAGGGTCTCGCAAAACGGCGATCCGATCAACTGTCTCAGAATCAGACCAAACTTAGGTCACAGGACCAATGCAACGCTACGAATCAAATACCGCAAGCTTCGTCACGATATGATGAACGTGCACAAAGTAATCAAAAAGTTTGCAAAAATATCGATATAGTGATCTTTTACGGATACGGTTCAAATTCGCCGCACCCACGCAACTAATTCGAAATCCGTCAAAGCCCACACGTCCACAAAGTCTA
Organism: Iris pallida; assembly: GCA_029216955.1. NCBI lineage: Eukaryota > Viridiplantae > Streptophyta > Magnoliopsida > Asparagales > Iridaceae > Iris > Iris pallida. The sequence goes on along the minus strand of JANAVB010013000.1, from coordinate 15,503,440 downwards.
TATGTACCTTTCGATGGTTCATAATGAAGTCGTCCAGTTTGTCAGAACGGATCCCGTATCGAATATTTTCAGTTTTCAAATACGTACTTTTTTTCCTCAATTTTTGTTTATTTTTTTATTTTCCTCATATATATATATATATATATATATATATATATATATATATATATATATATATATATATTTGAAGCCACCCATTTTATTCATGAAGGCCGAAAGTCCGAACCTTTACAAGTATACCATGAGGCACAAAACGCCGGTGCCTATACACATATACTGACAAAAGAAGAGGAAAACGAGGAAAACTAGAATCAAAACGGTTAATCCGAGGATATGAGAGAGTTCCAGAATACCGTCTGGCCATGATGGCAAAGGAATGTCCGTTTGCGGCACTGACGAATGGTCTCCCATACACTACCAAAATATGTCGATTTAGCGACGGCCAGATCCGTCGGCAATTTTTATTAGCGACCGATCACTGACAAATCTTGGTCAAAATAATCCGTCGGCAATCAGCTCGTCGCTAATAAAGATCCGTCGCTAAGTAGTCGTCAAGCGACGGAATAGCGACGGCTTTTCGTCGTCACAATACGATGCATTAGCGACGACTTTCCGACGATCTTTCGTCGATTTCAAGTATTAAATACTGGACTGTGTAGAAGCTAGCGACGGATAGTCCTCAGTAAACCGTCGTAACAGCGTATCAGAGGGTATCATTTCATCGCTATTTCGTCGACTGCCGTTGCTAACAAAGGACGAATTAGCGACGGAATACGGACGGATAATCCGTCGACCAAGTTCTAGAAATGCTTGGCATTTCCAGAACCATGGCGACGGATAATTCGTCGCTCATCCGTCGACGACGCGACGGACTAGTGACGGATAATCCGTCGCCATTGTTCTGGAAATGTCATGCATTTCCAGAACTTTGGCGACGGATGTTCCGTCGCTATTCCGTCGAACTATGTATTTCCAGAACCTTGGCGACAAATTTTCCGACGCAAATCTGTCGACCACCCGTCGCTAACTGGAAACAGTTTCAAATCTCCAGGTAGCGACGGATATTCCGTCGAAAGGTAGTCGGAAACTGAAAACATTCGTCGCTAAGCGGTCACTAGTCCGTCGCTAACTGAGATTTTTTTAAAAAAATACAGAGATTTTCCTGTTCACACAAATATGCATAAACCAAACCAATATATAACGCACACCAATTATCCAATAATCACATAGACCAAATATATAATGCATACCAATTATCCAACAATCACATAGACCAAATATATAATGCACCCTAATATAAAATTATCACAAATATTCTGAAATCATAAACTAATATCCGTCGTTATAATCCGAAATTCCCACAAATATTCCAAATTTCCACAAATATTACAATTTTTCTTAATTACAATACTTTAAGGAGGAGGAGTTCGATTGCCCAGTGGTGGTAATCCCTGCTGCGACCGACGAATATACTGCTCCACTAGGTACGACGGCAAGTCGTCGTAGACACTGCTCTGAAGTCGGCGTAGCTGCTCTGGCGACATGAGATCAAGGAATGTCGTCATAGTCGGAGGCGGTACCAGAGGGGCAGCAGGGTTGAAAGAAAGATGACCGACAGAAGAAGGACCGGGAGCAGTAGTCGACGGACCGGCACCAGTAGAAGATGGACCGACACCAGCAGCAGACGGACCGGCAGCAGCAGACGGAGGCGAAAAGTACGTGGCAATTTGCTCCCGTAAGGATGACACCGCCTCGTACAGCTGCGTAACCTACGATCTAACATCATCGTCTGCCGGGGCCGCGGGAGGAGGCGGTGCCGGTGGAAATCTCTGAGTCACCATATGCAACAGCCCTAGGGAGCCGACTCCGTACAGGTGCCCTTTCTTAAAGTCGCCGACGGTATATACGAACAAGTCGTTACGAGCGGCCAAAGAAGAGGGCGTCCGGGCGGGCATCGTTTTACCGACATCCTCGGTCTCAGTTAACTGAGCCCGACTAAGGGCCTCACGATACGCAGACTATCAAATAAATATGTTTTTATTATAAGATTTACCTAAGTTGTAATCTAAATCCTATGTTTCACTAAGCTAAGTGTGAATCCTAAGTTTATCTAAGTTATAGTCCGAATACTTTTAATTATAACGTAAATCTCATAAACATAAGTACTTACATCAGTCTTCTTGGCCCTCTCGTCGACGAAGCTCCCGTCCTTCCGTCTCTTGTGCGTATGCTGGAAGACGTCGTGCATGGTAACCGATTCTGGCGCCCTTCCCCCCTTCACCGCCCGTTGGGTCTGCATACGAAATTTTCGTAGAACTTAATTAACTCCGTATATTAATAATACCTAATTCGATAGTGAAATAAATTTACGGTATCTCACTAGATCTGCAAGCGTCGCTGCATGGGGCCTTGATCCCCCCGTATGAATCCCCGCGGCCCGTCGGTTCGCCTTCGCCTTCTCCGATTTCTCCTTGTACCCAGAAGTATTCATCAAATCTAAGAGGTCCTCATAATAGTCCTGCCGGATCCAATTCGGCCTCGTCTGCCCCATTTTCAGGTCATGAATCATATCCCGTATCTTCTTCGAGGCAGCGCTTTTGTAGGTCCTACGGATCACGTCCTCGCGATGGGGGGGGGGCCCACCGGTATGTCGTCTAACATACAAATTCAATTATCACGTAATTTAAAAAATGGTTGATTAAAGAGTAACTAATAATTAACTAAAAGATATAGATATATACCCTCAACTCGTCGAGCCAGACGTACTTCAAGTTTGGGGGCACCGACAAAAAGTTGAGATAGGGACCATGGAAGTTAGCCCTGATAATTTCTCCAAGAGCCCTGGCAACATTAAACGAAAAAAACCTATAAAGAAGAAATAACTGGATTATTAACAACAAATAAAAGAAATTTAATAAATTATCTTTAATTTACTTACAAGGTCCCCGCGGGCCATAGCTCTCGTCGGAACTCGCCTCTCGGCCTCTCTGGTGCCGTCGGAGGATCTGTGGGTCCGCGTATGTACTCCCCAGTAACCGGATGGAACCGAGTATGGGGGTACTCTGGGGCCCACTGTGCAATAACTGGTGGATCCACTGGTGGATCCGCTGGTGGGTCCGATAGTGGAACGGATCCGCTAGCAGATCCAGACTCATGCCTCGATGAAGTAGTCGATCGACGACGGGATGCGTCTGTGCCCGGGGTACTCTCCGGGTCGGGCTCGCTGGATGGGGTCACATCCCGGGAAGATTGAATGCGACCACGACCACCAGCACCACTACGACTACGACCACGACCACCACCACCGCCAGCACCAGCACCACGACCACCACCAGAACCACGACCACGACCAGCCATCATGACCTGTAAATAGAACACATAAACATAATTAACAATATAAAAGTGTAAATGAATATAAAATTCTAAACTAAAATATATATACCACCAGTAGGGAGATGAGTGCCGCCACAACGAAAAAGACTAAGAGTGCCATCTGCAATAAGTAAATAATCGAACGAAAAAAACCATGAATTCCCGTAATTGCTTTTATGAGGTCAAACTTAATTCACGTAATTGGAAGTATTTTTAATATACAATAATATTTAACCTAATCATCATCTTCGTTCTCATCCTCGGCCTCGTCTTCATCATCATCCTCCTCCTCATCCTTATCCTTATCTTCATCGTCGATTTTATCTGTATCCTCATCCCCATCAAATTCGTCTTCTTCTTTCTCTTCTTCTTCTTCTTCTTCTTCTTCTTCTTCTTCTTCTTCTTATTCTTCTTCTTCTGCCTCAATATTTGGAACAAGATGCCTCTTTCTCCCCTGGTTGACAGCTAAGTCTTGTGTATCAACCTCTTCCTTCCTTCTATTTTTCTCAACAATATCTTCAACATCCATTGTATCCGAGTGTTGTCCCAAGTATTGGGACTTTTCGATCTGGTCCTCTTGGTATGCTGGGTCTCTAACGTTGAATGTATTTCTAGATTTAATCTTACATACTGTCCACCAGTCAAATCGATCTCTACGACGCCTTGGGTAGCTTATATAGTAGACTTGAACAGCCTGATTTGCTATCGCAAATGTATCAGACCCTCTATATCTCCTGCGATGATATATATCGACAAATCTAAATTGTTTATCGATTCTCCAACTGACATTTGGTGTCGTATCGAACCACTCACATTTGAACATCATAATATGCATATCATATGGGCCAGTATATTGTAAATCTATAATATCCTGAAGCACTCCATAATAGTCAAAGTCCGGTTCGTCGTCATAGATGGTGCCTCTTATGCAAACACCAGAATCCTTGGTACTGATGCCGTCATTGATAAATTCGACATTTATAACATTCTGAGTTGCCTTAAACCTGAAGCCATTAATGACATAGCCTGGCCAAGTCTTTGTTTGCCTTTTCGGTCCCAATGCCAGATAACGAACACTCTCATTAGTGAGTGTTGTTTTAGGCAATAAAACCTGTAAATAAATATTTATAATTTAAATGTTTTAGATTATATATTTCTAATCTCAGTTACTTACGTATTTTATAAGAATATATAAAATCAACCTCAATTATAATCTCAGTTACTTACGTATTTGCGAAACTATGACGGAAATGTACAATCAACCTCTCTTTGAAGTCCATCATCGGTAATATCGGGTGTCCTCATTTTGACTTCATCTCTAAATACACTATTAGAGAAAATAAGAATATATAAGTGTAGTCACTTAATTTATCAAATTCGAGATTATAACGAGTGCAAGTGTACTGACTTACTTCTCCAAATCTCTCACTTCTTGTATGTCACAGTTTAATAAGACATATCGGTGAGCGCTATCATACTCGTCGTCAGTCAACCACCATTTTTACTAGCCCCAACAGGCTTGACCCTTACATTGAATATACCTCCATCCTCAACGTCCTCGTCATTCCTTTGAGGTCTATTTCGATTTGTCTTAACATGAGTATCGAAATAAATGGAGCAGAAGTTTGACACCTCTTCGATAAGATATGCTTCGCATATCGAAGCCTCTATATGAGCCTTGTTGCCAACTTTCTTCTTTAGATGGTGTAGGTATCTAGAGAGACAAATTATCTTGAGAATTAAGAATGAATTTTAAAACCTACTAAAATTCAACTTAAATTATATCGATTTTTATGTACCTTTCAAATGGGTACATCCATCGATAATGAACAGATGCATCGACACGGGCTTCGTATGCTATATGAATCGGTAGATGCTCCAAGCTGTCGAAGAAGCCAGGAGGAAATATTTTCTCCAACTTGTAAATTGTTAAGATAATCTTCTCCTCAAGTTCAACCATGTGTTGCACAGTCAACTTAGTTGAACAAATATCCCTAAAGAATATTGATAGTTCGGCCAACGGAACCCATACAGCAGAAGGCAACAACTCTTTCAAAGCAATGGGCAGTAATCTTTCCATAAACACGTGGCAGTCATGACTCTTCATTCCTGTTAGCTTGCGTTCATTGAGATCAACGCATCTAGACAAATTCGACACATAGCCGTCGGGAAATCTTAAAGTAGATACCCACTTGCAGATTATTAATCTATCTTCCTTGCTTAATGTGTATTGTGCTATCGGCTTAGTTATTTGTCCACCAGTGTAATGACCCGTTCCGCCCTAGCGGAACGCCGATTCAAGTGGCAAGTACAACGACTCAAACGAGCCGTCGACCCGAAGAGTTGGCATTGACCCGATGAAGAATCGATGCAAGGCTTACATTGGCCCGTCAAGAGGAATCCAGACTTAGACTTTCAAAGGCGCGCTCGGAGTATCGCTCGGCCGATGCGAACATCGCTAAGGTGGGTAGCTCCGATGAACCCGTCTTTGCTTAGCCTAGACACATAACAATGCGGACACTATCACGAGAATCGCTAGGCGATAACACCGCGCATGTTAATAAATGACTCAACGCACCTAGCTAAGGGATTAATCCCATCTTGTATGCTTGTATAGAATATGGAAAAGAACATAGAAAATGAGAGAACTCTCGCACCGCGCTCTACGGTCGTGCTAAGGCAGAAGCTTACATTCTTGTTTCCTACGCGATCAACAATGAAACAATAAACGGTTTACAACAATAAAATGGAAGACTATCGACATAGTCATTCCGAGTAGAGTATAGCAACATTGAAAGACTTTGGGACCGATGGGTCGCCAAGGCGACTCCCGCACGGGCGATGGGGGGAATACCGTGGCCGTCATGATGAAGGATTCTGCAGCACGATCGATGGGGGGTATATCGTGGCCGACCTAGGCAGAATCATACATGGGACTTACGGGCTGCTTGAGTGGGGGCTCGGCCACTCAAGGAGACGTAAGGCCAGGCATTTTAAGAGACTATCAAGGTATACCAGCTATCACGCTTCGATAGGTGAGAATGCCCAAGTGATATGTCCAAAATAGCTTGTGATGCCAGCGATCCGTGCATGTATATTAAGTGGGCTATGCTGGTGGCAATCCACGTGCAAGTCCTTGTATTGAAACAAGTAGTCTAAGTTAACTAAATGAAGTGCCTCCTGAACATGCTTGAAATATAACATCCTGAACATGCTTGATGTGTAACACTCTGAACATGCTTGAAATGTAACACTCTGAACATGCTTGAAATGTAATACACCAAATGATAAGAGTACTTTATGCAAGTGAGTTAGATAACGTGCCCACGACGTGCTAGAACCTGAGGCAGGGACACGCCCTTAACATTGAATGTTTACATGAATCACGTTAAGTTACTACATGTGAATTATTGACTAACTTGGTTTACCTTGGACAGGGATGGCCGAACGGTAAGTATGGGTAAGTCGTGCATGCATATCCATGCAGACACTTGAATTCGGTAACACGAGATAGGTTACGAAATATGTCATGAAACTGATCCTAAGGCAAGATTAGAAAGACAATGAATGATAGACGGTGCACAAAAGTAAATAGAATGTGTTTGGTAATGATAGCATTGTGGGTGAGCTAGCCTCCCCACCAGTGCATAACAATGTAATGATAACCCCACAGTCTGCTTGCAGGATGCAGGAGACGTCATCGGGTGCGGAGCTTCCCTCGAACTTGCTAAGGCGCGAAGCTATATCTGGAGCCTTGGAGCGTTGTAAGGAGCTGGAGCACCATATACAGGACATAATGTATCGGAACATCGCCATGAATCATTCCATCTTGTAAGCCACTTGGCACACCTTTTATGTTTCAGAGTGAGAGAGCCTGAGAGATTTGTAAACTCGGCCTAGTGCCGCTTGTAAACTTCTTGAATATCAATAAAGAGTTTGAATTCGCTTCAATTTGTGTTCATTTACTTTCCGCTGCAATGGGGACACTCTGTGTGACTCTGTGGCCTAGCTCAAATCGACCGTTTCTGGACTTGGCCTTGCACGGGCACAACCTAGGCCCGTGCGGCATCACGCCTTAGTGAGGACGATCGCTCCTACGGGAGCGGGGCGTGACAGATTGGTATCAGAGCACGACTTTACGTCCTTGGACTTCATTTCGATTTTTTCAGTTTTGAAAGCTCGTTGAAACAAAAGAAGTGTGCGCTCTCTCTCTCGTTGTGCCTTGGGATGTTCCATATAATAAGTCTAATATTTCAAAAGCTCGTACAAGTACTCGGTTGAACGGGATCGATAGGCGAAGGCCTTTGTGCCAAACCATGACGGACCTAAGTCGAAATAAAACTAAAATGCTAGAAGTTAGCAAACGCAAAGCGTGCTTGAATAACCTTACGCTGACAATAGCGAACATGTACACAAGACCAAAGTATAGTTCGAACGGGATGGTTATGCACGCAGCCTTTTGGCTAAGTTGTGCAGAGTATCGCGCAACTAGACCTTCTGGTGCAAACGAGTTGCGAGCGAAATCGATTATAGCTCGAACGGGAATAAGTGAGCTAGCAAACTCGAATATAGTCCACACGGAATAGCTATGCACACGGCCTTTTGGCTAAGTTGTACTGCGTGTCGCGCACCTCGACTTTTGGTGCAATCGAGTTGCGAGCGATATCAGGTACCGCTCGGTCGGGAACGAAGCTACACTTAGAGTGTATATCGATAGGAACGCTATCAAACTAACGCTTAGGCATGCACGGAAGATTGATTTGGATCTTGAGAAATAGTACGAATGACTTAGTGCGTCGATACGACGTGAGCGATTACGCTAGAGATTCGTCGAACGAATCTAAAAAATATCTTAGCAAGTGATGCGAATGTGATTGAGGATTTATAGAATGACTTGAACCCGAGTGGTGTATGTGATAGCTTCGAGGAAGAATAAGAATGAGTGTCGACGACTAGTCGAGTGGCTCGAACCCTGAGTGGTGTATGGACGTTATAGAAATTGTTCGAACGAGACTAAAGGGTTTACGGATAGAACGAGTATGTCGGCGAGGCGATGCGATCGCGTAAAGCCTTAGAATGCGTCACGCTTAGTTGGTCGTTACTTCGAATGTCCCGAACGAGATATTATTCGGACAACTTGTCAAGGGGCAACGCAAGTTAGAAAACGACTCGGAATGATGAATAAAGATGTATGTCTCGATCGAAGAAGCTAGAGGATAGCACTTGTGATTTCGGATTGGGTCAAATGAAATGTGACTTGAGTTTTGGAGAACGATATTGAAACTAGCTTGAGGAATAGCAATCAAACTTGATCTTGGATTGAATCGAATGGAATTGTGGTATATCCAGTTCGGACAATAGCATTAGTCGTACGACTCGAAATTGGTTGCAAAGGAAGATCGTCAGGTTACGCATATCTTCGATGGTATTGAGGCGTATCAAAGATCGATATGCGATAACTCGGGGGTACTCTGACTCGGCGAATGACGATCGTACAAATATCATTGTTTCGATGGATGCTATACTCGGGATGTTGAAATGTGTCGAGGAAAAGATAAACTTGGCTTGAAGATTTTCTGGTTGAATGAATGACGGTCGGACTATCGAATAGAGATCTTGGCTTGGAGAAAAATGAAATATTTGGATTTGCTTCGTCGATAACCACAACATTGACATTCTTGTCTTATGCGAGCGCAACTCCAGCCTCGCACATGTGTTGCGCCGATTAGGGTGATCACTCCGCGTGAGCACTGATATGGTGATTCATACAGCGGGGGTGATTGAACTAGCATGGCATGATAATTTGTGTGCTTCGACTTGTGGTGACACGAAGGTGAACTTGAGAATGACTTGGTGTGCATGATGATTGAGCTGGAGGATTTTGTAGGTCCAATCCGCGTATCGAGAATGAATTAGTCTAGACGCAAGCAAGAGTTACGTTCCGATAAGAATAATTATTCCGTAGGAGCATTGCATGGTGATTCATGAACCACCGTGGATAATCAGACTTGCGTGAGATTGGGGCACAACATATTGGCAAAGCTAGACGACCTCGTGATCGAATACATGAATTGGTTAGAATTGGTGATTTGAATGGATTCGAATACGCGCAACGAATGCATTGATGCGAATAGGTGATCGTGCTCGATGTTTAGAAATCTGAGTGACGCGAGCTCGGATAGAAAACCCCCGTACTACCGACTTTGGTTTGACCCTAGGATTGGGGTCAGTGTTGGCATTATTGTTGGGGAACTATGATTCCAATTCTGACATTGACTTAGCCTCGAAAAGATGGCCTAGCGGTTAGGCAAGACGCCCTGTTTCAAGAGTTATCAATCGAAAGATTGACCTTGAGGATTGGTATGAATAGATAGTGTGAATCACGAATATAGGAATACCCCTCACAAGATTCGGCTGACATGCATATATTTCAGGGACGCCGGAGTATGTGCACGATGCGACTCGAGTGAGAATGACGAATTCTCTATCATACGGCTTGGCTAAATGTATGTATTTTGGGGACGCCTGGAATGCGTGTACGATCCAACCAAGTGGCACGTTGAATTCTAAACGAGACTTGAGGAATAGAAGGTGTCGAGGATTAAGATCGTGTAAAAAGAAAGGAATGATAATAGTACAAGCGTAGCTCGGAATCAAAGAAACGTGTGAGCGGAGTGTGCGTAAACGACAACGAGATTGGCCCTAAACAAGTGAATGATATAGAATCGATATCGTGCAAATAAAAGTTGGTATAACGAATTGAACCATTGATAGAAAGATATACACGATGATAGTGCAATACTTGGTCTTGAATCGGACGAAACTTACTTAGACTTGGTCGAACCCGCTAAGAAGAAATCATACTGATTTCGTGGATAAGAACGCTTGAGAAGCAAATCGGGTCATCTCGATGACCGAGATAAACGAAAGTGAGTTTGCCTCAGCCTACGACCCTCGCATTTGATGAATTTTAACGCACCTCGTGCGACCATTTCAGTCCCATGATACGAAGAAATAGCAACCAAGACGAAGAAACACTTGAATTGAATAAGTGCCATCAACTCTAAAATGAATGAAAAGTTATTCAATAAAAATCGACCAAACGTATGCGATACGAAACTTAGAAAGGTATCGAGTATGGTTCGATGCCATCGAGCGATAGAGCCGTTCAATAGAATTGTCTAAGAAACACGACGACACGAGTTAAGGAATGGTAGGATGACATGCACTCAGGAAGTCTTAAGGACGAGACTTGTTTTTAGTGGTGTATTATATAATGACCCGCTCCGCCCTAGCGGAATGCCGATTCAAGCGGCAAGTGCAACGACTCAAACGAGCCGTCGACCCGAAGAGTTGGCATCGACCCGATGAAGAATTGATACAAGGCTTACATTGGCCCGTCAAGTGGAATCCAGACTTAGACTTTCAAAGGCGCGCTCGGAGTATCGCTCGGCCGATGCGAACATCGCTAAGGTGGGTGGCTCCGATGAACCCGTCTTTGCTTAGCCTAGACACTTAACAATGCGGACACTATCACGAGAATCGCTAGGCGATAACACCGCGTATGTTAATAAATTACTCAACGCACCTAGCTAAGGGATTAGTCCCATCTTGTATGCTTGTATAGAATATGGAAAAGAACATAAAAAATATGAGAACTCTCGCACCGTGCTCTACGCTCGTGCTAAGACACAAGCTTACATTCTAGTTTCCTACACGATCAACAATAAAACAATAAACGGTTTACAACAATAAAACGGAAGACTATCGACATAGTCATTCCGAGTAGAGTATAGCAACTTTGAAAGACTTTGGGACCGATGGGTCGCCAAGGCGACTCCCGTACGGGGAGTTGCATAATGTATGAATGAATGAATGAACGAATAAGTGAATGAATGAATCAACGAATGAATGAATGAATACGTGAAGAATGAATGAATGAACGAACAAGTGAAAGAAAGAAATAAAAGAGTGAATAAAAGATAAGAAAGGAAAGAATGGGTAGCGACAGGTATGACGGGCACGTGCAACGTGGCTCGCTACCCGTGCTGCACGGACGCCAACCTGGTCGATAACACATTATGGCTCAGATACAGCCTATAGTTTAAGACAGCCGTTATGTTAAATGACAAGTCAATACGAAATGGTCGTGGACAAATTGTACGGGCGATGGGGGAATACCGTGACCGTCATGAGAAAGGATTCCGCAACACGATCGATGTAGGGGTATATCATGGCCGGCCTAGGCGGAATCAGACATGGGGCTTACGGGCTGCTTGAGTGGGGGCTCGGCTACTCAAGGAGACGTAAGGCCAGGCATTTCAAGAGACTATCAAGGTGTACCAGCCATCACGCTTCGATAGGTGAGAATGCCCAAGTGATATGTCCAAAATAGCTTGTGATGCCAGCGACCCGTGCATGTAGATTAAGTGGGCTATGCTGGTGGCAATCCACATGCAAGTCCTTACATTGAAATAAGTAGTCTAAGTAAACTAAATGAAGTGCCTCATGAACATGCTTAAAATGTAACATCCTGAACATGCTTGAAGTGTAACACTCTGAACATGCTTGAAATGTAACACTCTGAACATGCTTGAAATGTAACACACCAAATGATAAGAGTACTTTATGCAAGTGAGTTAGATAACGTGCCTACGATGTGCTAGAACCTGAGACAAGGACACGCCCTTAACATTGAATGTTTACATGAATCACGTTAAGTTACTACATGTGAATTGTTGACTAACTTGGTTTACCTTGGACAGGAAAGGCCGGACGGTAAGTATGGGTAAGTCGTGCATGCATTTCCATGCAGACACTTGAATTCGGCAACACGAGATAGGTTACAAAATATGCCATAAAACTGATCCTAAGGCAAGATTAGAAAGACAATGAATGATAGACGGTACACAAAAGTAAATAGAACGTGTTTGGTAATGATAGCATTGTGGGTGAGCTAGCCTCTCCACCAGTGCATAACAATGTACTGATAACCCCACAGTCTGCTTGCAGGATGCAGGAGACGTCATCGGGTGCGGAGCTTCCTCGAACGTGCTAAGGCACGGAGCTATCTCTGGAGCCTTGGAGTGTTGCAAGGAGCTGGAGCACCATATACAGGACATAATGTATCAGAACATCGCCATGAATCATTCCATCTTGTAAGCCACTTGGCACACCTTTTATGTTTCAGAGAGAGAGAGCCTGAGAGATTTGTAAACTCGGCCTAGCGCCGCTTGTAAACTTCTTGAATATCAATAAAGAGTTTGAATTCGCTTCAATTTGTGTTCATTTACTTTCTGCTGCAATAGGGACACTCTGTGCGACTCTGTGGCCTAGCTCAAATCGGCCGTTTCTGGACTTGGCCTTGCATGGGCGCAACCTAGGTCCATGCAGTATCACGCCTTAGCGAGGACGATCGCTCCTACGGGAGCGGGACGTGACAACCAGCTTCCCTTTGTATCAAGTTCAGATAAGGACGCTTGTATATCTCAGCAATGTCTTATCTTGCTTTTGGATTGTCCTTCGTCTTTCCTTTAATATCCATGATGGTATTGAAGACATTATCGAACACATTCTTTTCGATATACATAACATCAAGATTTTGCCTTATAAGATTATCTTTCCAATAAGGCAAGTCCCAGAAGATACTCCGTTTGGTCCAGTTATGGGTTTGTACGAACCCATCGACACGATTGTTCGATGGATCTTCCATTATAGTAGGCAAGTCCTTTACATCTTCCCAAATATCGTACCCCGACAATCTGGCAGGCGGATGAGAAAATTCTTGTTTTCCAACTCTGAACGCGTCTTTGTTCTTTCTCCAAGGATGACTCGTGGGCAGAAATTGACGATGACAATCAAAGAAAGAAGTTTTTCCTCCATGCTTAAGGCGGAACGTCTTACTATTTTGCATGCATATCGGACAAGACATGGTGCCGTGAGTACTCCATTCCGACAGCATACTGTATGCGAGAAAATCATTGATTGTCCACATCAGTGAAGCTCTCATCTGAAAGTTCTGTTTCCTGAAAATATCATAGGTCGCGACGCCGATCTTCCACAGCTGTTTCAGCTCATCCACCAACGACTGTAAATATATATCGATATTCTTCGTCGGATTTTTGGGACCTGGTATGATAGTTGTCAAGAACATATAAGGAGTCTTCATACACATCCATGGTAGCAGATTGTAAGGGGTCAGAATGACCGGCCAGCAGGAGTATTGAGATCCCGACTGCCCGAAAGGGGCGAAGCCATCAGAACATAGGCCCAAGCGTACATTTCTAGGCTCTGCAGCAAAATCTAGATGACAAAAAATGAAATATTTCCATGCCTCTCCATCCGAAGGATGTGACAATTCTCCATCATCCTTTGTGCGTTCTTCGTTGTGCCACGTCATGTGTTCTGCTGTATTCTGAGACATATACATCCTCTGCAAGCGCTTCGTGATCGACAAGTAATGCATATACTTGTAAGGACGTCGTTTTCTAGTTGACTTTCCTTTTTCCCTGACTGGCTTGTAACGATCCGTATTACAGAAGCTGTAACTTTCGATATCCTCGTTCTCTTTGTAGTACAACATGCATCCGTTGCGACAACAATCTATCTTCTCGTACCCCAGTCCCAGTAGTCGGACCATCATCTTTGACTTGTAGAAGTTTTTTGGAAGCTCTTTTGATTCCTTCGGTAACACCTCCTTGATTAGTTATATAATCCGATCATAGCAAGTTTGTGGCAAGTTAAAATCGGACTTTATGTTCAACAACCGCATCGTCACTGACAGGAATGTGACTCACAACCAGGATATAAAGAAGTTTCAGCATCCTGAAACATATCACAGAACTCCTTCGCCTCGGGATTAGGATCCTCCGGATCAAAATTAGGCCCTGCCGCATCGTACACCATATCTCGTGCAAGGTTCTGCATGTCTCCATAATCAACAGAGCATTCGTTGTCTTCGACGACAAAATCCGTTGCAGCATTATCATCAAAAGCATAAGTAGCAGCATTCGTGACCTGTCTTTCCACATATAGTTCATCCTGCGATGACCACAGGCCGTAATCACGTACGAAACCCTTACGGGTCAAATGATCTCTTACACTCACCACTTCTTCGTAACGTCTATTGCAACAATTATGACTTGGACACTTGATTTTGTTATCGTCCATATACTGAGCTTTGCTCATGGCATACTTAAGAAACACTTCCACGCCTGCCTAAAAATTGTCACTCACACATATTCTGCTCTCGTGTTGTCGTTTGTACATCCATGTACGATCAACGAAATAATGATCCATCACAGATTGGATGTGAAAATCTGTATAGTAAAACAAACTAAACAGAATTAGTATATAATCATGTAACTGGTGGATCCGCTGGTATATAGGCCGGATGTACTTAGTACATACGGATACCGATACCGATATTGATACCGATATACTGATACTAATCTGCTACGATCGATACTAAGTACATACGGATACCGATACCGATACCGATACCGATAGTTCGATACCGATACCGATATTTCGATACCGATACCAATAGTGCGATACCGATACCGATATTCCGATACCGATAGTGCGATACCGATACCGATAGTGCGATACCGATAGTTTGATACCGATACCGATATTCGATACTGATACCGATAGTCCGATAGTCCGCTAGCGATACCGATAGTTCGATACCGATACCACTAAGTCCAAATGATTCCTCTTAAGCGTCGAGCATGTTATGCACGGTTCAACTTGACGAGTCAGTAAATATATATATATATATATATATATATATATATATATATATATATATATATATATATATATATATATATATATATATATATAATTTATGGTTTAAAGTATCGGTCGATACCGATCCGATACGGCCGATACCGATACGGTTTGGCATGTTCCGATCCGATACCGACCGATACCAAATATTGACCGATGCCGACATTGGGGGTCTTTATTCTGGTCAATTCGACAAAGAAAATTAAACAACATAGGAATAGTTCGATACCGATTCCGATACCGATATTGTGAACCTAGGTTGAAAGCATAATAAGGTTGTAAAAGCATGTAAAAGAATCCAATACTACCGATAATTATTTGTTTCCCAATACCAAAATAACCAATGGAGGGGACTGAACCTATTGCTCAGATATCAACCTGAACTCAAGGTTGAGTAAAGCATTTCAAATGCAGGACAAGTGTATAAATGAAAGTATGTGATTGAATACATTTAGAAATGTAGTGAATTTTTAGGCTAGGGCAGGACTAGCAAGGTAAGCAGGGATCTAATACAAATGCAGACAATGACTCATTTGCATTCACAAATTCAATATGAATTGGTCCATGATAGCAATGGACTGATCAACTAAAATAGCTAATGCATCTGCAAAATAATCCCAAGTGAATGCATGCAGGGAACTAAAATCAAGATGGATAGAACCATGGACAAGGTGAGAAGACTGATACTCAAACATGTATCAGAACATGCAAGGAAGGGAAGAAATTATCCATACCATATAGACTGAACTAAGGTGAAGATGTGGGCAATAAATCATAGGCTAGGCAGTATAGATATGTACAGTGAATGAATAAGGATTTGAAGGTTTAAACAAAACAGATATTAAATGAAGGCATGACTTATCTACTATGCAGGGCAGTGTATTTGAATGCAGTGCCATGGCGGTGCAGGACAACTATACATGTGCAGTGAATGATATATGGTGATATAGTTGGGTAACAGAGAAATGTAGGTAATAACACCACATTATACCTGGTATTTCAAGCTAACCTATTTGCAGGTAATGAGAAGGATTACAATCACACAGTGAATGCAAGGCAAAATCTAAGGTGCAGGACAAGTACATATGTAGTGATACCTCTGTAGGAGGAATACTATCCCCAGCACACATCTCATACTCTAATGCCAACATCTATACAGGTCATGCAAGTACATATGATACTCCCCCTATTACTTATAACCCGAGCCCTACGCTTACATATTCTCTTGACTGTACATAGGCTGAACAATAGAGAAAGGAAAAGGATTGACACTCTAATCTGGACTGATACAAATTTATGCAGTAACTGAACAACAAAATAAGGGCTGAACAACAATGGATTTAATACAGAGAAGTAAGGGACTGATAGTGAGAGTTCAAAATATGAACTGTCAGTAGGAATGGACTGATGGTTAACCCTGCACTCCCTACTCTAGACTAATGTCTAAAATGATTCGACTGATACCAGTCCAATGCAATAACAACCCACACCAACACTCACCTACAGTCCACTCCAAAAACCAACACAGCCACATATATTAGTGATTAGCATACATATAACAACCCATGTACTCTTAATACCCCCGCCGCCTCCCACTGCCTCGGAGCGCGCTGCCTCCCGTCGCTGCCCCGGAGCGTGCTGCCCTCCGCCGCCCGCCGCAGCCTTGCACGCGGCCGCCGCAGCCCTGCGCTGCCCCGAGCGCGCTGCCTCCCACCGCCCGCCGCAGTACCACGCTGCCCCGCACGTGCCACCCCCGTAGTCTCCGTCGCCCCCGCAGCCCACGACGCCCCCGACAGCCCAAGACACCCACGACCACCGAGAGAGAGAGAGAGAGAGATTACCTTTGGGAGAGAGAGGAGAGGTCGTCGATCACCGCCGCGGGAGAGAGAGAGAGGAGAGTGAGGTCGTCGACCGCCGCGGGAGAGAGAGAGAGAGAGGAGAGAGAATAAAGTTTGGGGGGAATAAAAAGTTTCTCCCGTCGTTTCAATTTAAGTCTGGGTCCTTTATTTAGCGACGGACTATCGTCAAATTTTGTCCTTCGCTAATCTATCGCTCTATTTAATACTTGCCGACGGACTATCCGTCGCTACGTAGTCGTAGAATTGTCCCGCCACTTCTCCCAACAATTTTTGCCAAATAATCGACTGCATAGCGACGACTGCGTTTCCGTCGCTATATCTCCGACGACCTAGCGACGGATGAGCGACCTTTTCTTCCCCCTTAAAATGAAATAAAAAATGTATCGGCATGTCGTCGGTACTCCGTCTGCTATTTGTCATAAATCCGTCGCTAACGCTGACGGAAATTTTCCGTCGCTAACAATCTGTCACTAATTGACTGTATTTTGGTAGTGATATTAGTTGGTCTGCGTTGTACTGGTGGCCTTCATATCTATCATTGTTCCAATTTTTCCAGAGAACCCACGTGGCGGCCGCAGCGACGATCTGGTGACCATGTGACACCGATGCCCAGGTTGCCATGAGGAGGTGAAAGTTGTCGCCCCCATGAGGTATATATATATATATATATATATATATATATATATATATATATATATATATATATATATATATATAGTTTAAAGAAATATCCTTTTTATTTGAAATATTTAATTGCACATTATTATTATCATTATTGTTGTTGTTAGTTTTATTATTCTATTACTAAATATTTAAAATAAAATCTAAAAGTAATATGTTATTATATATCAATATTTATGTACATATATATACTAAAAAATCTTGTTATTTCTAAAATTTAATAATACAAGCTTTAGGAGAATTTATATATACAAATTAATAATAAAAAATATAGCGAGGGCGTTTATAGCTTGTACGGTCTCAAGCAGGCACTGCGAATGTGGTATAAAAAGTTTGATTCTTTTACGCTTGATCATTGATATAAAAGAACATTTGCAGATCATTGTGTTTATGTCCAGAAGTTCTCTAATGATGATTTTATTATTCTCTGTCTGTATATTAATGATATGATTGTTGTTAGAAAAGATATATATATCCAATATTGACAGGTTGAAGAAAAAATTGTGTAAGTCATTTGACATGATCCGAGGAGAAGCACAACATATACTGGGAATAAAGATTTCTTGGGACAGAAAGCAAGAAAGTTATGGCTATCACAAGAAAGATACATTGAACGTATTCTAGAGAAGTTTAATATGTTAAACTCCAAGCCAATCAGCACATCGCTAGCAGTTTATTTTAATCTAAGTACACAATAAATCCCTTCAAGTGAGAAGGAGAACGAGAATGAGGACGTGAATAACATTTCATTTGCTTCGGCTGTCAGAAGTTTGATGTACTCTATGGTTTGTATACGACCGACATAGCACATGCGGTTTGAGTGGTAAGTTATGGAAAAAAAACATTGGAAAGCAGTAAAGTGGATCTTAAGATATCTTACATTGACGCCTCTCCAGAGTCATCAGCCTCTTCACTTAAGAACATTGGAAATCTCTAAATATTATTTGTAAGCCTATCTAGGAAAGTTATATTGATTCTGACATGGTATGTGACTTAGACAAAAAAAAAAGTCCACATCGAAATAATTATTTATCTTTGCAGGAGAAGCCATATCATGGCAATCAAAGCTACAAAAGTGTATCGCTCTATCCACCACAAAAGCTGAATATATCACTGTTACATAAGCTAGCAAGGAGCTCTTGTGGATGAAGAATTTTTGAAATAAGTTCTCTCTCAAGCAAAAGAAGTACACTCTATATTGTGACAGTCAAAGCGTCATCGACTTAAGTAAAAATACTACCTATCACTCAAGGACAAAGCACATCGACATATTCCATCATTGGATCCGAGATGCTTTAGAGAATCCTCTGATGCATATTAATAAGATTGATACAAGCCAAAATTCGTCTGATATGATAATGAAGCCTCTACTAAAAGAGAACTAAGACTCTTGCTGAATGATGGCTGGTAATTTAAAAATTTTCTCCTGTCACTTCCCGTTCCCGGAATACGTATTTTAAATGCATGTACTGCTCGAATGTATTTATTTAATATTTATCATGTATTGTTCTGTATTTAAATTTCTTTAATTTTATGCTTATTAATTTCCTGCAATTTTCTTTCTGCATTTTATTCTCTTCTTTAGTTCTACTTTGGGATCGGCTTAGATTGGTTTATTTGTGAGGTTCATCATGAACCGAACCCCCCACCCTTTTCATTTAAAGCCCCAACCTCTCTCTCTCTCTCTCTCTCTCTCTTCATTACTTTCCTTCACCATTACTCTTCTTCTTCTTCCTCATTACTTCCACCACCTACCAACCGTAGGCAAGTACATCTTGCTCCATATGAGAACCCATATTTTATGGTTCATTATTCTTCCTCTCATGATTCTAAAAGAGTTTAGTACTTAGCATTTTTGATTTCCTTGGCTCATTTCTCATAGATCTAAGTTGTTGTATTTTCGGTTTTCTATGGGTCTTGATCTACCAAACTTGCATATTTTCGAAAATATATAGTTTCATGTAGTAGAGCTTCTCATTCTACCCAATTTTGACCTTTAAAAAGTTGGATTTGCACTTATTTTGACCAAGTTATGGACTTTTAAAGCTTTGGGTTCCAACCATGGAGTTCTTGCTGATTTGGAGAAGACAGTAAGCAGTGTACGCGAGCTTTTTAGCTTGCGCCACTGAACTGCGTGCGCTTTTTAGCGCAGCGCAGTCTGACTCATACGCTGCCTTTTGGAGGTGTATGTCTTGCATACGCTGCCTTGAAGAGGAGTCGTATGGACCTCATATGCTGCCTTTTGGAGGCGCATGTGTACTTTATGGTCAAGGCATGATTATTCCGTGGTTAGTTTGATTGTTGCATTACGTTATGTAAGACCTACAACCTAACCGCACGGGTAACGTTGCAGAGTTGTGCATATCGTACCCCGTACGAAAGTACTCATTTGAATGACCATGATCCACGGCATGGAATTTCGCTTAACATAGAGGCTTTAAGTTAAATAAAATAATAATGGCATGGAGAGAACGGATTCTCGAGTTCTTACATGGCAGCCCTCTTGGGACTATTAAGTGCCCGACAGGCCGGCTGGTTCCCACATATACTGTAAATCTGTCACACGGGCAGGGAACGGTATCTGCTTATATTATTAAATTGTACATGGTATATTAACGACGGGCGTCCCGCTGGGACTCGTCTAATTACATGATTGGCGCAATTGATTGATTGGATAGACTAGCCTTGCTTGCACATAGTGAGAACTGAGGAATCCTTTATTGCATAATTCCAAGGTAACTTGGAACTCACAGTAGCAAGCCGTAGTAGTTGCATGGCCGTTTAAATTGACTTGTTTGTGTATTGTACCTACTCTATTTACTAACTGAGATGATCAGAATGTCAGGACATGACAGGTCAACTTCTGTCCTTGTTTGGTTGGGAAGTTGGTTTGAAGTGTCGTGATGTTGTGTGAATTCCAGTAGCAAGCAGAGACCTATGTATTATATTCTTAACTCTTATCACTGGTTTTAATTCTCATATCGTGCTCCCTTGTGGTACTTTCTATTAGAGGTCTAACCTCTCTGGTTTTACATGGCCAGATTTAGAGCCAGTCTCCGAGGATCCAGCTTACTTCTACCTCCAAGATGGTCAACACTAGAGGGATGATCGCAGGAGGACTCGAGTGGGCTCCTTACTCCCTCACTCGTTTTGTTGCTTACTCTATACCTTGCCGTTTGGCACCGACATGTTAGTCGGATTGTCTTGTAATTACTTTTGCATAATTGTAACGAAGTCAGGCTGCAGCTGATAAACAATTGTATATACTTTGCTATATTATCTGGCTATGTTTTGTAAAGCCAGATATCAAGAACATTTTGACTGAGCGTTTGGGACACCGTACTGCTTATTCTCACATGTTCTCTATTTTCTGTTTCTTGTTTGAATGATTGAGACAATAGAGGTGAAGTGACCATAGCGAGACTTTTATGTAGTATGCACCCCCTCGTCTTATTAGACAGCATTGATCGTATTATACGGTATTCATCTACCCGTAATACGTAGCTGGCTGAGTCATTCCCCCGCTCTCCAGTATTCTGGTTCTGGGGCATGACAAGGTTTAGTGGTGGTCCATGCAGGTCTGATTTCAGACTTGTGGGGTGTTTAATAGGATGTCTCAATCACACATGTTTCCCCTTGATCTCATGATTCGTTACTCTCAACTCTAGCTTGACATTCCAGTATCCTTTGACTTTATTGATCCTTCATGTCCGGTCGTTTGATTGTTCTCTTATCCTTTTTCTTAGGGGCACCTCGTCCGCATCTGTCAGGACTGGACAGCAACAACATGGACAGCAACATGGGCAACCTGACCAGGTTGGTCAGCAACAAGAGCCGGTACTAACTCAAGAGGCTATTCAAGAAGAAGTGATAGTGGAAGCAGTAGCTGGATCGCAGTATCCGGATGTTCCACCACCACCAACAGTTCCACCTACCCCTACGGAAATGGACACATCGGCTCTTCTGGAAATCATGAGAGGGATGATGGCTACTCAACAACATCAGATGTTAGCCCAACAGCGCATGCACGCTCAGTTGCAAGAGCAGAATGTACTACTCAACCAAGGATTGCAGACGGCATTGGAAAGAGGGGCGAGGCCAGATTCAGGAGCATCAACCAGATTTTGCAAGTTCAACCCCCGCCGTTTCGAGGGCACAAAGGATGCCATCTCAGCAGATGCGTAGCTTAAGGACATTGAGGCTATTCTGGCAGCATCTAAGGTTCCGGCAGAAGAACGTGTGGATCAAGTGAAGTTGTTACTTCAGGATCTCGCACGTGATTGGTAGGAATCAGAGGAAGTAGGTATCAGACGTCCCGTTGCTTGGGACGATTTCACAGCAAGGTTCAAAACAAAGTACTATAGAGTTGTGGCGCAGTTTGAGCTACAACAGAAGTTTATCAACCTCAAGCAGGCCGGCAAGACAGTGGATGCTTATGCAGCGGAGTTCTGCAGATTGAGTAGGTTCACCCCAGAGATGGTAGCAACGGAGGGCCAGAGGGCTATGAGGTTTTAGCAAGGGTTTCATCTTGAGCTCTTGCAATTAATAGAGGGGCACAATTACCAGACTTTCGATGAGGTGTTGACGGCGACTCGAAGGCATGAGATCACCATTCAGAGGATTACAGCAAGGACTGGAGGTCAGAAGAGATCTCACAGTCAGATTGAAGGAGGAGGGGGAGCAGCACCCCGGACAACAGCACCATCCCTTGGCATTCGTATCCACGATATGGTGATACGAGGGCCACCACCACCACCCAGGCAGTAGCAGCAACAGAAGAAGAACTAGCAACCCCCAGCGGGCTGTACTTATTGTAGGAAGATGGGGCACACTAGAGATGTGTGTCGAACATTGAACGGACTGTGTTTGATATGTGGAAATCCAGACCATCGGATTACCACATGTCCCATGAATTCGAGGTCAGGAGGACCAGTGCAGCAGTTTCCTTCTCTGCCAGCACCAGGGGCAGGCCAGTATCGAGGACCCACAGTGGCAGTGAGACCATTGGCCCAGCGTCCGTTAATGCCACAGGCTCAGATGTATCGGCAGCAGGGACCGCCGATGCAGCAATACCAGCATAGACCACCCCAGCATCATCAAGGCAGGGGCCAGCAGCAGCACCAGGCTAGGCCGCAGCATAGAAATCAGCAAGGAGGTCGAGGGCAGGCATTCACTCTGTCCTTGGAGGAGGCATTAGCATCGGGAGATGTTGTGGCAGGTAATATTCTCGTCGCCTCATATCCCGCAGTAGCATTGTTTGATTCGGGAGCATCACATTCATTTATATCTGCATAATTTGCGACACGGCTAGGAATGGAGTTCGAGGCATTGCCAGGGAGGTTGAATATACTCACTGGCAATGGGCTCGTAGGAGTTAGTAAAGTTATTCTAGCATGTAGTGTTGTAGTTTGTGGGCATTCCTTACCCGCCCAGTTGATAGAATTTCATGTTAGAAATTTCGACGTTATCTTAGGCATGGACTGGCTGAAAGACAGTCATGCGACAATAGATTGTCGTAGAGGAAGTGTATCTTTTGATATTCCAGGCATGGAGAGATTCACCTTAGGAAGATCAGAGGCAACTCAGCAAGAGCAGGGAGTAGTAACGGCAATGGAAGTTCAAGTTCCGAAGGTAGTTGAAGAATTTCTAGACGTATTTCCCGAAAAACTTCCAGGCCTACCACCAGTTAGAGATATTGAGTTTAGCATAGAATTGGCACCTGAAACTAAACCAATATCAGATCGGATTTACAGAATGGCAGATTTGGAGCAGGCCAAGGTGTATCAGCACATAGAGGAATTGAAGGAGAAGAAGTTTATCCAAGCTAGCATATCACCATGGGCAGCACCAGTAGTACTTGTAGGAAAGAAGGATGGATCATCCAGATTATGCATCGATTACAGGAAGCTTAACGCGGCAATAGTAAAGAACAAGTACCCACTACCCAGGATCGACGACTTGTTTGATCAGTTGAGCAGAGCTAGAGTTTTCTCCAAGATAGATCTTCGTTCAGGGTACCATCAGGTGAGGGTCCGGAAGGAGGATATTCCCAAGACAGCATTCAGGTCAAAGTATGGGCATTATGAATTCTTGGTAATGCTGTTTGGTTTGACCAATGCTCCAGCAATATTTATGGACTTGATGAACCGTATTTTTATGCCATACTTAGATCAGTTTGTCATTGTGTTCCTTGACGACATTCTCGTATACTCTGCTAGTGAAGAGGAGCATGAAGACCACCTCAGGAAAGTGTTGCAGGTTCTGAGAGAGAACCAGTTGTATGCCAAGCTCAGCAAGTGTGAGTTCTGGACGGATCATATTTCATTTTTGGGTCACATCATATCAGGAGCCGGAGTAGCAGTGGACTCCAAGAAGGTAGAAGCAGTAGAGAGTTGGCCAGTACCCAAGACCGTAGCTGATGTACGGAGTTTCTTGGGATTGGCAGGATATTACAGAAGGTTTGTATCAGATTTTGCGAGACTTTCAGCACCCATGACCCGATTGACACGGAAGGATGTACCATTCGTTTGGTCAGCAGAATATCAGGCATCATTTGAGAATATGAAGCAGAAGTTGATATCAGCGCCCATTCTTACATTGCCAGTTGGACCCGGAGGTTTTACAGTATATTGTGATGCGTCAGGTAGAGGACTTGGATGTGTCCTCATGCAACATGGGAAGGTGATAGCGTATGCATCTAGGAAACTTCGAGACCACGAGAAGAATTATCCAACTCATGATTTGGAGTTGGCGGCAGTAGTATTTGCTTTGAAGCTATGGAGGCATTACTTGTATGGTGATCGAGTAGACATGTACACAGACCATAAAAGTCTAAAGTACATCTTTACTCAGAAGGAGCTGAACATGAGACAGAGAAGGTGGTTAGAGTTGATCAAGGATTACGACGTGGAGCTTCAGTATCATCCAGGCAAGGCTAATGTGGTAGCAGACGCTCTTAGCAGGAGAGGCGGCACATTTATGTTGACAACACAGAAGCACATTCTAGAAGACCTTCAGAAGATGGGCATAGAAGTTATACTTCCTAATCATGTAGGAGTTCTGGCAAGTCTACAAGTTCAATCTGACTTGGTAGATAGGATCAAGGCAGCTCAGGCACAGGACCCAAGGATTCAGAAGCTTAGGACAGAATATGAGTCAGGTCTCAGAAAGGAGATGCAAATTCATGAAGATGGTACACTTAGGTTTGGGACACGTCTATGTGTGCCTAATAGAGATATCAGACAGGAAGTTATGACAGAAGCTCACAGTTCTCAGTATTCTATACATCCTGGAGGGACCAAGATGTACCAAGATATCAAGCAGCACTTCTGGTAGAACGGGATGAAGAGGAAGATAGTTAGATTTGTTTTCCGTTGCTTGATATGTCAGCAAGTGAAGGCAGAGCAGCAGAGGCCAGCTGGATTATTGCAACTGCTTCCTATCCCGGAATGGAAGTGGGAGCATATTACCATGGACTTTGTGACCGGTTTACCAAGATCACCGAGTGGTAAAGATGCTATTTAGGTGATAGTGGACCGGCTTACAAAGGTAGCACACTTTCTTTCTTTCAGAGTAGGGCAATCTACAGAAAAGTTGGCGGAGTTATATATGCAACAGATAGTCAGGCAGCACGGAGTCTCTGTCAGTATTGTGTCAGACAGAGATACCCATTTCACGTCACATTTCTGGAAAAGCTTACATCATTGTCTGGGCACCAAGTTAAGATTTAGTACAGCTTACCATCCACAGACGGACGGGCAATCAGAAAGAACAATTCAGACTTTGGAAGATATGTTACGAGCTTGCACCCTAGATTTTGGAGGATCTTGGAAGAGCCACCTGCACTTAGTTGAGTTTTCATATAACAACAGTTATCAAGCTAGTATCCAAATGGCGCCATTTGAAGTCCTATATGGTAAGAAGTGTAGGTCGCCACTAGCATGGGATGATATCGGAGAGAGAAAGATGTTAGGCCCAGAAATGATTGTTCAGACAGTTGAATTGGTTAAAGGAATTAGAGAGCGACTTCGATTTGCGCAGGATCGACATCGTCATTGGGCGGACCAGCATCGTAGGCCGCTAGAGTTTTCTGTTGGGGACCACGTGTTCCTACGGATCTCACCTACCCGTGGGGTCATTATATTTGGCGTTCGCGGGAAGTTGAGTCCGCGATACGTAGGACCATTCGTTATCCTTGATAGGGTAGACGATGTTGCTTATCGTTTATCCCTTCCACCTTCGTTACGAGAGGTGCATGACGTGTTTCATGTATCTCAGTTACGAAGGTATGTATCGGACCCAAGCCATATCCTTGATCACTCTGAGCTGGTTGTTGGTACCAACCTGTCTTACGAGGAGCAGCCTGTGTCCATCTTGGACCGAAGAGAGAAGATACTCAAGAACCGAACAATTAACCTTGTCCAGGTTGCTTGGGGTCATCACTCTTTGGGAGAGTCAACGTGGGAACGTGAGGATGATATCCGATCACGATATCTGCACCTGTTTGACTCACAAGGTATATCTTTTTCTGTATACCTTGATCGTATTTAGCTCCTCATGCTTGTCACCCCATGGATAAAACTACTTGATATCGTAGATTGTTAATATAGATATGTTATCTGCTAGTTAACATTGAAGAATGATTGCTTGCTCAAGTTTCTTGTACCTAGAACGGCTTAGTTTTGATATTCCTATCCTGCTTGGATTTGAAATTCCGAGAACGGAATTTTTCTAAGGAGGGTAGAGATGTCACTTCCCGTTTCCGGAATACGTATTTTAAATGCATGTACTGCTCGAATGTATTTATTTAATATTTATCATGTATTGTTCTGTATTTAAATTCCTTTAATTTCATGTTTATTAATTTCCTGCAATTTTATTTCTGCATTTTATTCTCTGCTTTAGTTCTACTTTGGGATCGGCTTAAATTGGTTTATTTGTGCGGTTCATCATGAACCGAACCCCCCACCCTTTTCATTTAAAGCCCCAACCTCTCTCTCTCTCTCTCTTCATTACTTTCCTTCACCATTACTCTTCTTCTTCTTCCTCATTTACTTCCACCACCTACCAACCGTAGGCAAGTACATCTTGCTCTATATGAGAACCCATATTTTATGGTTCATTATTCTTTCTTTCATAATTCTAAGAGAGTTTAGTACTTAGCATTTTTGATTTCCTTGGCTCATTTCTCATAGATCTAAGTTATTGTATTTTCGGTTTTCCATGGGTCTTGATCTACCAAACTTGTATATTTTCGAAAATAGATAGTTTGATGTAGTAGAGCTTCTCATTCTACCCAATTTTGACCTTTGAAAAGTTGGATTTGGACTTATTTTGACCAAGTTATGGACTTTTGAAGCTTTGGGTTCCAACCATGGAGTTCTTGCTGATTTGGAGAAGACAGTGAGCAGTGTACGCGAGCTTTTTAGCTTGCGCCACTGAACTGCGCGCGCTCTTTAGCGCAGCGCAGTCTGACTCATACGCTGCCTTTTGGAGGAGTATGTCTTGCATACGCTGCCTTGAAGAGGAGTCGTATGGACCTCATACGCTGCCTTTTGGAGGCGTATGTCTTACATACGCTGCCTTGAAGAGGAGTCGTATGGAGTACATACGCTGCCTAGAAGAGGACGTAGTATTTCTTTACGCTCACGTTTTTACGTGCCAGCGTAGTATTTCCTTACGCTCACGTTATTACGTGCAGCGTAGTATTGCCCTTACGCTCACGTTATTACGTGCAGCGTAGTATTGCCCTTACGCTCACATTGTATGTGCCAGCGTAGTATTGCCCTTACGCTCACGCTGTGCATGCCAGCGTAGTATTGTCTTTACGCTCACGCTGTGCGTGCCAGCGTAGTATTGCCTTTACGCTCACGTTGTGCGTGCCAGCTTAGTGTTAGTGTTAGCGTAATGCTGAGTTTTTGAATCACTTTTCTTTTACGCTTACTCATGCATGCGTAAACTTGACTTCTTACGCATGTGATCCTTTACGCAGGTAGCTTTTTACGCGCGCAACTTTATTTGAGCGTATTCCTTTGGCATGCATGACACTCTTAAAATATCCTTACGCCTTTTGGCATGAACTTGATAAAATCATGATATGTTAATATTGTTAATACAGATTGTTATGTGGAATGCGCCTTGTGTCCTGATTGATCCATGGATACCCAGTATGACTGGAACTTAACCCTGAGAGTCGTAGACTCGACTCCACTGAATACTATTTGATTTTCATGCCTTGTCACCATTGATAATGATTGTGACATTGACTAACAATTGATCATGCGTTCCTAGTTGGAACTAAGAGACTGGCTAGTCGTCTTATTGAATTGAATGAATGAGACACATTCATAATAACTATGAACTATTGCAATCGATTGGCCGATCCCGAATATTGGCATACAGGCACATGCAGGCTTCAAATTATTTATTTATTTATTTAGTTATTTATTTATCTTACAAAAATAGTATGTGTACTTTATGGTCAAGGCATGATTATTTCGTGGTTAGTTTGATTGTTGCATTACGCTATGTAAGACCTACAACCTAACCGCACGGGTAACATTGCAGAGTTGTGCATATCGTACCCCATACGAAAGTACTCATTTGAATGACCATGATCCACGACATGGGATTTCGCTTAACATTGAGGCTTTAAGTTAAATAAAATAATAATGGCATGGAGAGAACGGATTTCCGAGTTCTTACATGGCAGCCCTCTTGGGACTATTAGGTGCCCGACAGGCCGGCTGGTTCCCATATATACTGTAAATCTGTCACACGGGCAGGGAACGGTATCTGCTTATATTATTAAATTGTACATGGTATATTAACGGCGGGCGTCCCGCTGGAACTCGTCTAATTACATGATTGGCGCAATTGATTGATTGGATAGACTAGCCTTTCTTGCACATAGTGAGAACTGAGGAATCCTTTATTGTATAATTTCAAGGTAACTTGGAACTCACAGTAGCAAGCCGTAGTAGTTGCATGGCCGTTTAAATTGACTTGTTTGTGTATTGTACCTACTCTATTTACTAACTGAGATGATCAGAATGTCAGGACATGACAGGTCAACTTCTGTCCTTGTTTGGTTGGGAAGTTGGTTTGAAGTGTCGTGATGTTGTGTGAATCCCAGTAGCAAGCAGAGACCTATGTATTATATTCTTAACTCTTATCACTGGTTTTAATTCTCATATCGTGCTCCCTTGTGGTACTTGCTATTAGAGGTCTAACCTCTCTGGTTTTGCATGGCCAGATTTAGAGCCAGTCCCCGAGGATCCAGCTTACTTCTACCTCCAAGATGGTCAACACTAGAGGGATGATCGCAGGAGGACTCGAGTGGGCTCCTTACTCCCTCACTCGTTTTGTTGCTAACTCTATACCTTGCCGTTTGGCACCGATATGTTAGTCGGATTGTCTTGTAATTACTTTTGCATAATTTTAACGAAGTCAGGCTGCAGCTGATAAACAATTGTGTATACTTTGCTATATTATCTGGCTATATTTTGTAAAGCCAGGTATCAAGAACATTTTGACTGAGCGTTTGGGACGTCTTACTGCTTATTCTCACATGTTCTCTATTTTCTGTTTCTTGTTTGAATGATTGAGACAATAGAGGTGAAGTGATCATAGCGAGACTTTTATATAGTATGCACCCCCTCGTCTTATTAGACAGCATTGATCGTATTATACGGTATTCATCTACCCGTAATACGTAGCTGGCTGAGTCATTCCCCCGCTCTCCAGTATTCTGGTTCTGGGACGTGACATCTCCTCATGGGGATGGAGGCAGGGATTGATGGGAACGGGATCCATCCCCATGATGAACTAATATAGATTTGATCTATGGAAATAGGTCACCCATGGTTGGGTTCGGCCATGTACCTGGTCATTTTTCTAAGTACAATTTTTGTGAGGATTTAGTTTTGGGATGCAGGTTTGGAACAATTGCATTCATTATTTGGCTCAGTATTCAATACAAAAGTTGTAGATAAAAGTTTTGTCTTTAATCTAGGCTTTGATTCAGAGCATTTGAAGGTATATTGAAGAAGTTATTATAATCTGAAGTGGTCTACATGTTCGCATTCGACATGCATGATTTTGCCTTTCTCCATGCATTGGGAGATGGAAGGACTGACCTTTGGACTTCTTCATGCATAGAAAGTGGTGTATCCAAGAGGCACATCCTCCCTATAAGTAGAAGGGAGATGGTGAAGAAGAACAACACAACACACAACACACAACAAGAACAACAAGTTCTTTGTAATCCTTTCACCAACAATGTTGTAATTCGCCTCCAGTGAGTTGTGTGAGAGAGAGTGATCCTCAAGCTAAGTTGTACCAGCTTGGGAGGGGTGTCTTTTATAATCTTTCATTTCTTTATAGTGAAAACAATGAAGAACAACGGGAGGACGTAGGCTCAAATTAGACCGAACCTCGATAAATTTTGTGGACTATCGTTTTTCCCAACAGGTTGCTGACAATTGACAATTGATTGTGCACTTGCAACATAAATTCTTATCGACTGGCCATATAGTGAAAACTGGAGAGTGGAGGCTACAACCAAAGTGAACTATTGCATGTGGGTAGGCCCAACATGTTCATATATGGTGCTTCTTTCTGGATTTTGTGCTTTGTTTTCTTTACCAATCAGATATCTCGGACGACTTGCAAGAAGGTCAATAAAACGAGCCGAAGAAGGCGGTACTTGCGCGACTCCTCCATCGATCAAATTAAAATTATGAAAGGAGTAAGAAATTTGACTGAGCTTCGATAGAATAGAAAAAAAAAAAAAAAACATACCAATCTCGTATATTTCTGAACTATATGGGGGGCATTTGGGGAGGGAGAACATGCTTGGACCTTATCTTCATCGTCTACCCGTAGATATTTCTTATGATTTCTTCCTGTAACTCTCTGCACTTTATTAATTAGACTTATTTATTGATAGGCTATTTAGCTAGATTTTATATAGAATAATGCTATTTGTACCTTCAAATTGTACTTCCAAACCGTCCCTCCTTACGTGACAGTTAACGTGATATATTGATGTGGCGGCTGACGTGACAAATTTTAAAATTAAAATTCAAATTAACATTAAAATTAACAAAAAAATTAATGTTAACATTAACATTAACATTAATATTAATATTAACATTAATTAATATTAACATTAATATTAATATTAACATTAATTAATATTAATATTAACATTAACATTAAATTAACATTAATATTAATATTAATTAATATTAACATTAAATTAATATGGACAAAATTGTGTAATTAACTTTTTGGGTTAAAATTTGCCATGTCAGATGACACATAATATTATATAACATGTCACGTCAGCTGCCACATAATGAGGGATGTATTGGTGGGACAATTTGGAGGTACGAATAGCATTACTCTTTTATACAATAGTTTGAAATTATTCTTATGGGACTATTTTAGTAGGGTTGGTTACTTCTGGGTATATCCGAGTAAAACTTTAATACAGAAAGAGGTATGAAAGTTTTGATAGTTCCTTTGTATGACAAGTGGGTCCATCCTTAAATTTTATGTCCATAAGTTTTACCAAGTGTACGAAGTGAGAGGGTGTCCACTTGTCATACAAATGAGGTATCAAAAATTTTGATACCTCCTTCTGTATCAAAGTATTCTCCGGATATATCCCCATATAACTTGAGTGGTACATTTTCCTTTTGTCAAGAATCATGAGATGACAGTTTTTCTTTTTCTTTTTTCTTTCAAACCTTGTCATGACAATGACATGTTGAAGGTAGTACGAAGAATGCTCTGTTCCAATCCTTGCGAGGATATGAATGTGCACTGAAGCAACCTACATGTGCAGGAAATTATGTAAACAATCCTTGCTGTGCCATTTAGAAGGTGCTCGTAAGCTTTGAACAAGTCATAAGAATGGATAGCCGGCATCGACAGCCATAGGCTATAATCATTATTCATCAGTTAATATAAGTCATCCATAACGAGAAATGATCAAATCTGCACCATGTAAAAGTATCAGAACACTCATTCATCTTACGCTTGAAACAAAGACATACCGACACATTGCAGAAGACGACTTTCAGCAGAAAGAATTTCAATAGGATAATATGATACACAAAGAACACTGCCCCTTGTTTCGTTACACCATACAAAAACATAAAAACAAAATTTCTTCTTCTGTAATATGTAATTTTATCGATCTCGTCTTTGTAATTCACATGTGGAGTATCCCGTTGCAGGCCAGCGTCCCCTCGACGTCCCCGATCATCCGAGCTATCCGCAGCTCCAGACCTCTCTGTATCTCCCTGAAGAGGCTTCTGACGACGTCTGCAAACTGCTCGATGTTGAAGCCGGCAGACTCCTCCAGCCCATGTATGCTGCCGAAGCTGCGCGATATTTTGGACTGTATGTCCATCAGTTTCTGACCAGTTGCAACCATGTACCGTTGGAGCTGGAATGTTTCTTCCAGAAATCCGTGGAGAATCTTCCTCTGCTCCGTCGTCTTCCCATTTGGCGAGTCCCTGTGGCTAATGCTTCCAGAATTCGCACTCTGAACACAAGAAATTAGTTAGCAAACGTTAACTTGTTCTGAATCCACACCGTGTCCGTATCCTAATCAGTGTTTGTGTCTACGATGCCTAGTACATGAGAGATCCAAGAATTATTACCATTCTTCTGCACAGATCGTCTGTCTTTTCTTCTAGCGACTGGAACCGCTTCACCTGCTTATTTAGCAAGGACATGACAAGCACGAACCCCTTGGGCTGCTGCTGCTGCTGCTTGTTGTCGTCAGAACCATCGGAGTCGTTGACGACATTGTGATCCATTCCAGCCAACTTCTCGAGCACGAGGAGCTGTTGCTTCAGCCTTTTGATCTTGAAGGCTACTCCCAGGGCCTGGATGTCCATCTTCCCTGACGAATCCTTCTTCATAAGCGGCTTCGGAACTGTGGCCGACTTAGTAGCGCAGAGCACCTCCTTGTGTGAGCTCTTCTGCATTCGAGAATGGCCCGAGTCTACGGTCACCTCTTTGTCTTCTTCGACTATTTCCGAAGGATAAAGCGTGACCAGAGTGATGCTCTTTTCTTGTTCTCCAGATGAACTCTCTAAGCTTTCAGCTCCTTCCGATGATATTTCATTGATGCGGAGTCGGTGACTGGCTGCTGCTGCCGAATCAACTGAACTAATTGTCACGATGTCGTGAACCGTTCGGTCTCTGTAGTTCTTCCTATCGCGATCTTTCTCCGTTGATTTCTTTTCCCAAAGTCTCATTTCCGACCATGAATCAGAAGAATAGCCCGAGTTGGAGTTCTTCTGATGGACGGAGACTCCGAATCGCTCTTTCAAGGATTTTATCTCCTCTTCCCTGTCCAGCAACAGAGCTTGTAATTTCAAGTTGTCAGCTCTCGACTGGGATAGATTGCCATCTAGTGCTTCGATGCGGGAGTGAAGCCACTTCGACTGGACTTCCATGCTCACGATGCGCCAGCGAATGGCTGCTAGCTTCTCGTCTTTGACCCTCATCTGCTCTACGAACGCCTCTACCTCTTTGTAATGCCGTTGCTCGAGGATCGACGTTTGCTTCTCGACTTCCAGTCGAACCCAATTTTGCAGGTGTTCAATGTCAGCTGTGACTGTCGCGGCGGCGCGACGAAAATAACTAGTTTAGTTTCAGTACTAGAGTGATAGAAATTGTAGCGAAATGAGAAGAAGCGTTACCAAGATCCTGTCTCGAGTTGGAAGACAAGTAGTGATCCAAACACTTGACAGCCGCGACCACATTCTCCTCCTTGGACTCGGAAGAGTTGTGCTCGTTCTGCCACTCCTGCCCCAAGTACTCAAGAAGGAGGGTCCTGGTGTTATAGCCGTACCCGTTGCTGCTGCTGCTCTGCTCCGAGCTCCCGACGTCCGGTAGCGACGACTTCGGTCCCTTCTTGTGCCTCGACTCCCACTTGTTCCTCCACCTGTCCGTCTCCAGCTCGGCCTGCTTCTTCTTCGCCTTGGCTATCCTCACCTCCTTCTGCAGCACCTCCTTGTCCGCGGAGTCCAGCTTCGACTTCCTCAGCATCGCCGACAGGATCTTGTCCTTCTGCTCCATGTCCCTCTCGACCTTAGCAATCTCCTCCGACAGCTTCTCGGCCAGCGATATCGCCTCCTCTTTCTTATCCAGCACTTCCGCCAGCTCCTGCCTCGCCTCCTCCGCCTGCCGCAGGGCGGAGCCTATCTCGGCCTGGAGTTCGCGTTGGCTCGACACGAGGTCCGCCAGCGCGGAGCTCGCCTTCTCCCTCAGCTCCTCGGAGACGCGCAGCTTCTCCTCCAGCTCCCCCCTCCTCCTCTCCTCCTCGGCGAACGCCTCCTCCTTGAGCCTCGTCGCGCACTCCGCCTCCACGGCCCTCTTGTTCAAGCGCGTAGCGGCCTCCTCGCTCCTCGCCTTGAGGCACTGCAACTCGTTGACCAGGGCGTGGATCTGGTGCTTGAGCCTCTTCCTGTCGGCGATCCAGGACTGTTCGTGGGAGGCGAAGATGCCGACGACCCTGTCGTTGGCCTTGGCGTCCTCCGTCCGCTGCAGCCTCATCTCCCTCACCTCCGACTCCGCCCTTCTGAGCTTCTCCTCCAAACCATCTCTCCTCCTCTGTGCTCTTTCTATTATCAGCCCCAACAGCTGTGCGCTCCCAAGAAGAACCATTCCGCCGCAGTCGGCTAACTCCGGCACCGACGATCTAGACATGAGATGGAGAGCCACAAACGCGCAACAAGGGCTAAAGTCGACGGCATCCATCGTGCGTCGACTGTTTTCCAAAAAACACAGGTCTCAGCAAAGTCGTAAGATCATGTATATAAAGACGAAGATAACTATAACGATCCAGATGTAGCGAAATTCCACAAATTCGACAGCATAGCTACTTTTGTTAAACAGTCACAACCTAACCGTAGATGCTTACCAGAAATCAAGGAATTGGCCGGGAACCAAATGTGTGGTACCGAGTATAGGGCCGGCCTAGGGATAAATCAGACAAGACTTCGGGTTTGGACAACCCCTCTACTTAAGACCAGATTCAAACGTAATTTCAATAGAGGTCAGGCTCGTGGATGACCATCCAAAATCGACCTACAATAAGGATCAAGCGGCAACCAAACCAAGCTTTGGGACAACCCAACCCTGGGCCGGCCCTGATTGAGTGAAGAAAAGCTGGAGAAACGATGGGAAAGATTCCCTGCAGTTTCCAGAAGAAGAAAAAAGAGTTAGGTTCCTTGTTCGCAATCACCCGAATAAAACTCGTATTATACGCGAATTTTTTCGTATCTTTCATAAACGTATAATACTTGCGTACTTTTGACAGATCCAAATCAGTACATAAATTTTAAGCATGTGAAGTTTTAAACATGTTCTGTATAAATTATTGACAAATTTGGTACAATAAACATGCTAGGAACCTATTTAATTAACCAAATTTGACAACATATTTAAGAATGTAAAGTTTCTAACCTCAATATTTTCATTTTTCGAACATTTGACCGAATTTTTGAACGTATTTTATTTGCACTGAGCCGATTTATACTCGTACTTTTGCCGTCCCGAATTTTTTCCGTTTGCCGAATTGCTAACAAGGGTTAGGTTTGCAGTTGTCTCTTGTGTCGAGTCCAATTAGACACCATCTTAAACTGAATGCCTCTGCTACTCTCTGTAGCTATCAGTACTCGTAGGGACCATGAGAACGAGAGCACACATGAGGACACAAAAGTTTTGTGTAAACAAAATGACAGCAACCTCAATCCAATACGTATATGTGATCAAAGTGTGCTTCTTGCTTGGTCAGAGAAGCTAGAAAGACACAATATGGAAGCCAATTGTCGCAGCTGACACTGAGTTTGTTGGCATTGTATGTAGTTTGTTACTTGTCAGGTGTCTTTGCTGCTAACGTGTTCAGACTGAATCAGTATAACTGATCGCAAGGGGATCAAATTTTAAATACCGTTCTTTTTTTTATGCTAAAGGGGACACAACACAGTACGCTAGTTTTTTTTGGAAATTTTCCAAAATGTACAGTGTATCTAATGAGCATTTCTAAAAGTTATTGTGCCAATAATTTCATAAATCCTGTCATCCGTCTTTGTCTTTATTCTCCGGTTAAACCAGTAAGAACCACTTTATAGGAAACTTAATAGAACTTCATCACACATTTTGGTTGGTATTGGTTAATGGAACCCTGCTAAAATATAGTACAAAATGCTCTCTATATCACCATAATATTCATCTAAAGAAAAAGATTCTTCTGCTAACACAGAACAATTTTCCGATGCTTGCATTGTGAAACAAAAGTCTAAACAAAAGCCAAACAATATTTGAGTTGGTCATGACTCGTGAGCTTGTAGTAACTAGAAATTCATCCTTATTTTAATTGATACTAGTCCACTTCTCTTCAAGACACCCATTCTTTGTTGGAGTGGGTGGAGTTTCCAACCTATGTGGAGAAGATCTCGGAGTGCGACGAGCGCCGTCTGTGTGTCAGAAAAGCTCGGGGAGGTGACGAGGACATTCGGAGACGAAGAAGAAGTTCGGGAGCTACCAGAGTGCATTCTGGAACAAGGGAGGCAGAGTTCGGGCCGAACTCTGACCCCTTGGTTCCAGAACTGTTCTGTCATGAAAACACAGAGTTCTGGCCGAACTCTGTGTCGACGGGCTGAGGCTGATTTCAGAATACTTTTATACCGTTGGATCGTATCCTACGGTCCAGGTTTTGCTGCGGATTAGGGGGTTTATACATAATTTTTTCTAACCCTAATCACAACACAACATTGAAAAAAAATAGAGAGAAAAGAGGCAAGAGTGTCATTGCAACTTTGGGAGAGAAGAAGGAGGATTTAAGATCGTTTTCGAAGGAGGATCGTGTTTGGGTAATCTCTACTCATCGTCTTTGTTCTTTGTAGCCTTGTAATCAATTATTCTTGCTTCCAAATGTTGTGGGGATCCGTATTGGATCAGAAGAAATTTGTAGAGGGTGTACTCCTTTATTTCATTAGTGAAGGGCTTCTCAAGGGTTAGACTCCGATTGTCCCGTGGATTTTTTTCGCAAGGGTTTTCCACGTCAAAAATTCTCTGTGTCTGCGTGGATTGTGTTTGGTGTTTGGTTCGTGCTTTGTATTGCTCGGTTCTCTCGCAGGTACTCTTTAATTTGGAGAAAGATTTTCGCGCTTCTTTCCTAACATCCTTATCCCATATTACATAAAAAAAATGTTAAGTATATTATTAGCTTCGGTAATCACCTTATCCATATTCTTATCTTAGTTGTTTTTATATATTTTTAAAATTTATTTATAATGTATTTAGTATATACAATCAAAGAGTTCTAAACCAATGATGAACTTTTCAAATGTGAACAATAAATTCCTTGATGATTTAGCATCACGTCTTGGTTCTCACCAGTGTTGTAAGAATCGGATCGACCGACGTTTAGACCAGCTCTGATCGAATTTTGCCCAAAAAATTGATTAGCATAACTTGAAGCGAATTTATCTTAAGAATTGGCAAATTTTTTAAAATTGGAGTTTAATTGGTGAACCGGCCGAATCAGTGGACAATTGAACCAGCCGATTCTGTTTTTTTTTTTTAACTCAAAAAAGTTTATCACGTGAGATTTGGACCATTTGGCTCTTGCTTTGATTTTGAGAGGCCTTATAGTTGCAAACCAAATCAAACCAAACATACTAAGAATCAAACCAAAAAAGTAAATGTTGATATCTACATATTTGAACGAAACCAAACCAAATTAAATCTATTTAAATCCTGGTTGAACTCTAGTCAGACATGTACAAAAATAAAACAAAAATTTCTGTTCATTCTTATGTCCGGTTTGTAAACCATTGGTTCTCACAACCAAACTCAACTCCCATTTCTAGAATTGAAGTCAAACTATCTAATACCCCTTCTCGTCGTCTCACCATTAAGTCAAATGGTCCCTTCAGTTAAGGGACTCTCTTTCATTGTTACTGTTAATTTGTAAGTGTTGGGAAAGAAGCGCGGAAACCTTTCCCCAAACCGGAGAGTACCTGCGAGAGGACCGAGCAAACAACGCACGAACCCAAAAACAAGCACACAAAAACAACCACGCAGACACAGAGAATTTTTGACGTGGAAACCCTTGCAGGAAAAACCACGGGACGATCGGAGTCCAACCCTGAGAAGCCTCCACTAATGGAATAGAAGAATTACACCCTCTACAAACTCCTCCCGATCCAAATCGGATCCCCACAACACTCAGAGATAAGAACAATGATTACAAGGCTACGAAGAGCGAGAACGACGAGTAGAGATTACCCGAACACGATCTCCTTCGAACAGCGACCTTCAATCCTCCGTCTTCTTCTCCGAAGTTGTAATGGCACTCTTGCCTCCTTCTCTCTCAAAACTTGTGTTGTCCAATGCGATTATACGATAATGAATTAGGGTTGAGAAAACTCAATATATCTTCCTAATCCCGCAACCAACCTGGACCGTTGGATTAGATCCAATGATGAAAACTCATCCTGAAATCCGCTTCAGCCCTCCGACACACAGAGTTCGCCCAGAACTCTGTGTGGGACAACCAGCACTGGGTGGCCAAACCCTGGAACGGCCAGACCGAGTTCGGCCAGAACTCGGCCTGGGACCGAGTTCGGCCCGAACTCGGCAGACTTGGTCCAGAATCCCCTTTGGGGCAGCAGCAGCAGTAACAACTACTCCCGAGCTTCTCCGACATCGGACGGCGCTCGTCGCACACTACAAGAAAATGCATTTTCAGCAACATAAGCAATATGTTGCGAAACGTTATATTTATGTCGCCAAAGGGTTTCTGCGACATATTTGGCTATGTCGCACATATGTCGCGATAGCCTTGTCTGGGAAAGTCTTTGGCGACATGAAATCAACATGTCGCAGAATGTAGTACCTTTTGGCGACATAACATATTTCAGATTCTAAAAAAACCTTTGGCGACATGTGCCTTGTGTGTCGCGGAAAGGTCATACATTGGCAACATGACACATGTCGCCAAAAGCTTAAGTTATCTATTTTACTTATTATAGAAAATACTTTCTGCTACACAATTTGATGTCGCGAAAGCTAATGTAGCCAAATATAAATACACTTCTGGCTACACAATTTGATGTCGCAAAAGCTAATGTAGCCAAATATAAATACGCTTTTTGCTGTACATTTTGATTTCACAAAAGCTAATTCATATTTTTTACATTAATTTTTATTTTCGCTTATATTTTCCAAGATAAATTTAAAGAAATTGTTTTGAAAATAACTTTAAAACATTAAAAAATTATTCAAAGAACTTGAGAACAAAGAGCAACAAGTTACGTGAACAAATCATGAATCTAATATAATGTCTTTAAACATCTCTTTACAAAATAATCCATAATGCAATATTTTAACAACTTCAAGTGCCCATATAGTAAAAAAAAATGTATTTCACAAACGTACTGTATTCAAATTAGACAATTATAATGTAGACATAACACATGAATATTTGATTGACTTCCCAAAAAAATAGCCTAGCTACAATAGATTTCATGATATGAATGCCTTCCCCCAAAATTAGCTTTTGTCAATGTGTCTATTTGATCCTGCAAACAAAACAAAAACAAAAAAATGTAAGTAAAACAAAAAATATATATATATACCAAAAGAAAGTAATTTTATGCTCATAACTGATTCAGTCTATTTTAAACTCAAAATAACTATAGTTAATCAACCTGCGTCCAAGGCATATGGACCTCCATTGACAAGCAACAGACAATAGCAGAAACCTAAAGTTAATAAAACAAAGATTAATAAAACAAGGTGCTCTAGACAAAAAAAATAATCATAACATGTATATATCTCAAAGAAGTTTTTCACCATATCTTATGCCAAATAGAGTATCAGATAAGAAAATAGCACATTTGAAGAGTAAGAAAATTGCATATGGATTGAAAAGTAAGGTAATTGTAGCATTAAGTGTTGAATATAGACAAAAGTGATGAATTCTGAACAAATATTGTTCTAGCTGAAGCATATCCAGTTCTTTTCATTGACTTATAGATCAGCTACTAAGGAAGCAGAAAGTAGAACGTCCTTTACATTTACTCTACATGCTTATTTGCCAAAATTTGGCTGATGTTGACAATCTGGAAGGACTTCTGATAAAGGAAAATAATCTACAATAATAATAACCAACAATATACCACCGAACATACTTTTTTGTCAAACGGGGCTGATAACAAGAAGATTTCATACGGGAAGAGTTGTCTAGCAAACATATTTATATCAATAAAGTGAGATAAGAAAAAAGCCACACACTGGCAGTTATACATTTTGATTGGTTAGCGATTGGTGAGCAAGTAATACAACATCAAAGGAACTTAACACCATGAAAAACAAATTGGAAATTTGGTAAGCAATGAAGAGAACACATACTTCCTCCATTTCCTTCTTCTGTGAGCCCTTTTAGATCAGATCTCTAAGCAGTATAGCAATCTCAGCCCAAAAAATGCATAAAGAACTGCAGAAGACAATTTCAAAGATAGTGTTAGACAAATTATATTGAATATTCAATCAATATTTTGATTTGCATACTAAGAGAAGGAGATGTTCCTTAACATATTATAGTTTCATTTTACCGTCTAAAAAGGAGAACCTCCTCACAAGCTTATGCTTATAGAGACGAAAAAACAAAACAAAGATGTACTTGAATATGATATCTTCTGGCCATATAGTAGAGAACTTGAACCTATTCAGTGTAAGGCCGTGTCTGTACCCTTCCTAGATAACTTGCCAAAGAAGCCTTGTAATAGAGTAATTACTATTGCTCATATACTGATAAAGGTTGTATATGTAACAAAAAGAAGGGCCTCTAATTACATAACTGAGTCAAACAACATAGTCCCCCATAAGATTAATGTCATGTTTGGTTTGAAAGAAAGGAAAAGGCAAAGAAAACCGGGATGGTTTTTCAATTTTTTGATTGCAAGTGGAAAATGAGATATGTTTCGGAAAAGTAAGCTTAAGAAGGAAAAATGGGTTTATTGGTAAATTATAGTCATTGAAAACTCATCCCAACATCTTAGCGTGGTTCAAAAGGAAGGCAGGATTTCTGCCATGCATAAGCTTACATCCTTAATGTTTTTCCGATTACCCAGGGAAAAAGGGAAGAAAAAAGAGGAGGGCATAAGGTAAAGGTAATCAATGAATATTTCAAATGATTAAGCTTTAATATAGAGAGAGCATATTTATCACAATTTTGAAAATAATTATAACTAACCTGTATGGAGTATCACCGCCAAATTTCTTCTGATTGACCTAGTCAGACATAAGCTTTATGTAACAACCACCACATTCAAGGTACTGTTCAAATTTTACAGAATACTTGCACCACCAATGTCCTATCCTTGTTACTAAATTTTGGAATTTTTGCATATATGGCATAATGCTTGGCATCTGGATACATTTGAATGATTGGTACCAATTTCAGAAGTACGTGGATAAGTATATCTAAATCAACCACCAAATTACTAACAAGAGAACAAAAAAATTTAATTAGCATGCAGACATTACAAAGTCGGGGGCAAACCGTGTCTAGGTTTTGTGAGCCCAAACTCCTACGAGCAGTAGAAATCAACAAGAAATGCCATATGATACATGCCTTTGTCATCCGGGTCTCCGGCATATTTTCCTGCTGTATGCTTAAAAGAACCAGTCTTTCTCTTAATCCTTTTCCAGTCTGATTTAACCCAGCGGCTCTCCCAACCATCTTCTTAGAAGAAAATTAGGAGGCATCAAATTGTTATCATAAATGAAGAAGAAAAAGAGCATAACGCATACACATTTAATAAAGAGTAAAGGACAATCAAAACCAACATTTGCTGTAACAACATTAATTTAGTGTCCAACATGTTAAAGTTAGCTACACCAACCTTTATGATACACAAGTCTTTTACTAACCTGTACTCAGCATATTAGCTCTGGCCTTTACATGTAAAATTTCAAGCTAATTGCATTATATTGGCAACCATCTGAGCATTCTAAAGTCACCATATAGATAGTAGTCAGTTTCCAGTGTCTCGGGTTTGTTGTCTGCTATTGGTCAGACTAACACCAATTTAACCCAAGTTTTAAGAAATGAGCCAAAATCAATGCATGTTGGCCATATCAGATTATAATTTAGCCGAGCTGATTTGAAACATGATAAAATAGGTAAATGCTTCAGATATCGGTCATATGACTGGGAACACCAAACTTGTTAAGGAATCTGAAGCATTTGCATTCAACACATCTCGTATCTTCACACTGATAGTATTTGACATTACATTCTCCACATATAGCACTTGGAACCAAGGAATCAATAAAATACGAAGCAAATACTAGAAATTAACCAGAATTAATAATAGGTAGCTAAAGTTTGCTCACTAAGTGAAAGTTTTACTCCGTTAGCTAAGGTGTCCTTTATAGAGATGGAAGTTCATCCAGTTCAGCCTAGACAAGTACATGCAGAACACTGTATCCTTAGAAGTGAAATTATGTATATCTATAAACAAAGCATTTACTAATGAACTTTTACCAGGAACAACATATATATAAATAAAATATGCTAAATCCAAAGGATTCAGGTTGGATACTCTATGGCTTTTTGCTGGTAGCTAATTTACAGAAATGGTAACAGTGTCCATCAATCATGATACTAATAGATATGATAGGATCCATCTCATCTGAAAACTACTAAAACCTACCGAATGAAACCTACTAGTATTGGTGATGTACATAGTCATGTTTGGTCCAAGGTCTTAAGTACAACAATAATGCTGAAATTGCTTGAACCAATCGAATGAAAGCTACTAGAAGTCAGCAAGTTTATTTATCCATTGGTATAGCCTACCAGACATACTCTTCAATATTGAAGTTACATGGAATGATGCTATCTTCTAGCATCCCTCCTGGTAAAGGAAGGATGCAGAAGGGCTTCTCAAGCC
This sequence comes from Iris pallida, assembly GCA_029216955.1. NCBI lineage: Eukaryota > Viridiplantae > Streptophyta > Magnoliopsida > Asparagales > Iridaceae > Iris > Iris pallida. Next base: position 15,460,737 of record JANAVB010013000.1, on the reverse strand, counting down.
TAAAGGCGCTCATATGTTTCATAAGGGAGAAGCCCTTGTAACAAACAAATTATTAAAACCCCAGCAGAGTGATCAACATACTGCATTACCAAGTTCTACTACACTATCCACACACACACACACAACATTTAATATAAGCTACCTGTAGAAGAGGCAATGCCCAAATAGCTCCCATCCTATCCCTTGAAGCAGCAGCTCAGCACTTCTAGTGCTTGAAATACTTTTCAGCACACTAGCTACCAAAATCAAAGCAAAAGAACAAAAACAATCCCCAAAGTAAGCCAAAGGAGTTGTTAGGCATACAAGTTCGACTTTCATCAACTTAAAAATGATATCCAAATCATGTTCCTTCTAGACTCTACATTAATCATTTTAAACAATTCTTGTATAAATCAGCTTAGAGTTCTTTTGTCCATCTGAATGATGATGCTACTGTTTTCCTACATCGCTCTTGCTAAGTTGGAGAAGTGGGCTGCTTTCTCTTTCCCTCCTTTTCTTGGTATGGACTAAGGCGACCTTGGTGTTTTAAGAGTGATTCTGAACATTTTCATTATTCATGAAGAGCTCTTGTTTTATCATTTTACTATTTTTCTTTGTTACAAACTATTTCTCTTTGAAGGTTGTCGAATATGGTGTTTCATCAATATGGTGCACTTTTCTTCTTTTTTCTACAAAGATCAACAGGGGATATATGGATAACCAGTCCCGCCTTTATATAAGCTTGAAAACTTAAAACATAACACAAGGAAAACTGAAGTTGTTTAACAGAAAGACCCAAATAGGACCTGATATACTAATCTCAACCAAAAGAAAACACACTAGGCTCCATCTTTAACCAGTTTCTTTCCTGAGTGCTTGGTCTGGTTCAGGTTCCACAGTATCAACCTCTCTCTTTGCTTCTTTTCTTTCTGTCAAACCCAAGTTTCTTTTTTTTTAATTCAAAAAAAAATTGATCAACCGATATCAATCCTACACTTGCCTATCTAATTATTGGACATTTTTCTAATATATATCCTACAAGCACTAAAATTAATTTTTGACCAACTGAAGTGGAGTAAACTCCTAGACGACATTTATGATTGAAAGGGCTAAAGGAACCATATCATCTTAAATCTTATCAATAATTAATTAATTTCTGTCTTAATAGAAAACAATTATTGGCTCAATATACCTAATATTTGTTCTTCTTGCGACTTGATAGTCGATATATCATATATTTTTGCTGGAATCTTGCTACTGATTGTGCATCCACTTACTGCCTTGGGCCAAATGACAATTATGCTTATTGTTTTTTGCATTCCCAAAATACAAACATCTTATTGTGGAAATGCTTTAGGCAAATGCCCCCTAAATATATAATCTTTAGTATTCTAGGAGAAGGTCAATATGAACAGCGTGGACCATCCTTTTTGACATCTCATCCTACATTTTGGTTGATGGACATGTTTTATTTCATGTGTTATGCCTTGGGAACAGTCGTAATGGTGCAAAGCCCTTACCTTGAAGCTTATGTTGTTAGTAATGTTGTAATACTGTAACATCCAAAGTATTCTGATACATCAAGTGTTAATTGTTCATTTGTTCTTACATAATGCTTTCAAAGTGATCGATTTTGTTAACTAGGCTTGAATATTAGTTTCACAATGGTGATGATACAAGTAAAATACCAATCTATTGATCATGATCTTCACAGGATGCAACTGATCATTCCATATTTAGTTGATTTGAGAAAAATGCGTAGTAGACAAATTATCGACTTTTTTCTTGAAAATGTCCACTCGGTCACATTATGCAGCACAGGTAAAAGGCTTCTGCTTGAAAGTGACCTTGTGTCCAGACAATGCAAAGCTAGACTACTTAACTATTACTTTGGTGTTCAAAATATAGGGGACTAGGTGATTGGTGAAAGTTGTAAAATTCCTCTTTGGGGACATACCTCTTATATGAAGCAATAAGCTCTGAATAGAATCATTCCATTAGGATTGGAGTTTGTTGAATAATACAATTGTCTGTCGTAGAAATTTAAATAATGCTGTTAGAATTGTAATTTTAACCCCACTTGCAGGCTTCTTCAGCACCCAATAAAACATCTCCCGGACCCCCTACAAACCATCCCATCCCCCTTTTATTTCGTTCCCTAGTCTCCCGTCAAACCACAACAGCAAGCACTGACAAGGCATACCAATACTGGTGCATGCAAAAATGACTGTGATTTATTTGTATGTGGTTCTTTTATGTGTAGCTTGGAAAGCTACCTGTCTTTTTCTCCATTTAAGGTGTTTTGTATTATAGCTTGCCTGTACAACTTTTTTTTGCCAAGCTGATTGCATCCACTCACTCTAGGAAGTACTGTTATTATAATAATCTCTCTTTTCCCTTTTAGGTTGATTCTGGTTTGCCATTTGTTGTCGTGCACTCCTCTCCAACAATTTTTTATGCATTGGCTGGAGCTCATAATAACTTGCTCCCAAGCAAAATGGAAGCCATGACAGGGACTCTTTTCGATGAGATTAGTAAACCTGAAGATTCGTACTGCTTACAGTTTTCTGTATCTATTAAGCTAGATCAGTTGTGCTTTCATGTTGACTATGCAGAAGAGGAGTCTAACTCTTCAGTTGTCTCATTTACCTTAACGGATATAGATGTTTGGTTAGTTACCTGACCAGATTCATCATGTAGTTATTACATTGCTTGGATTAGTACTTCCTATCAGAATTCATTTATTGTTGAATGCAGGTATGCCATGAAAGAATACCCGCAATTTTCTTTCATTGTCAAGCTCTTAAAAGTCGAAGCACTCAACATGAAAGATGAATCTCAAAGTTGTATATTATGTCTCACAAGAAATGGTTCTTATAGTTCTTCTCCACATCTAGATGTTCTGTATGTTGCTCCCAGTTCACCAGGCATTACACAGGAAAGTTCAGTTGAAAGTTGTTTAAAGTTGGATTATCATGCTCGCAGACAAGGCTCTATAGTTCACCATGAATCCAGTGTGTCCATAAGTAATCTTGATCTTCATATCTATCCTAGAATTTTTGGGTTGATACAAAGCTTCTTTTGCAAACTTAGAAATCATTTTCGTTCATCTGATTATAGTGGAACCTCCTTTCAAGCAAATAGAAAAGCTGAATGTACGAAAGGAACTGGTGATATGAAGTCAAAATCCATCTGCTGTAACATCTACGAAACTGAGTCAGCTATTACTGCAGGCACTATGGATCATTTTCCATTTGTGACTATTCCTAGTTCAGGTTACCTCAGTTGTCTTGAAGGCTCACTCATTAGCGGAGGTCTCGAGTTGCAGAGATCGTATACATCTCTCTCGACCTTCAACTCCAAGAGGAAACCCAGAATTGTGAACTATGCAAATGTGAAATCTCCTTTCAGAAATGAAACAACGAATCTTCCTGAGCATTTACACATCTATAAGTGAGCAGTAATACATGCAAATAGTCATAGTTTAAAGATAAAATACAACAGCTACTACATAATAAAATTATATTTGCACACAAAATATGTCTAAAGAAACATAATGTGACTTAAGAAGACAAGGCAAATTATATTAGCACATAAACATGTCTAAAGAAAAGGATGTCAAGATGTTAATAAACCAGGCAATTCATAAACCATCCAACTTCATACACATTGAAACTTAAGGTTTCTATTTCTAATCTTCAACAAGATGAGGCTTGACTCTTGATCTTCGCAAAACAAGTAGACAATCATCTCAACGTTATGGATACCTCTCGACCCAATAAAATTAAGTGCTACAAGTGCATTATTATCTCAAACAAGTGTCATGTGTTTCTGATAATAAAATGCACTTGGAGAACATATTGCCAAGCAGTTATTGACTAACCCCAATGATCCCACTCAAGGGACATCAATTACACATGCAGAAATACACAAAAATATCAATATATTATCTAGATAAAAATAGAAAGAGAATAATTACAAACTGTATAATGTTTGATAGCAGTCAAAACAGAATTTGCATCCTAAGAACATTAAAAAAATCCAGTAATCTATATATTAAACATATCAAAACAAAAACAAAAAAATTAAACAATGTAACAACTACCTTCGATAGCTTGAAAGCATATTTGAAGACATAATCCACTCGATCTATCTGCAAATTCCTCCCTCCAAACATACAATATAACTGAAATAACAGAATAAGAGCTAGAAAGAGTGTAACTTTAAACCTAATGATGCACATAAGACTTATAGGACTTATATTTTCTTGTAGTATACTGAAAGGAATCACATGCAAGAGCTATGTCCTTATGCTCAGTAACGCTACAAATCAATTCTTCTTACAAAACGTATGAAGAGTGGATGATAAAACACAGTTACCATCTAAATTATACAACAATAAATTGGCATTACAACTATTTTCGATTATATGCATAGTTGAATCTGTCTAACCACATAATTTACAATAAGAGAACCAATAATGATCCACTCTCCTCTTCTTATTTGAACATGTTAGATAGATGCGCAAGATTTATGACATAATGTTCGATGAGGGAGAATACCAACTTGATGTATAGTTATGCTATCATTTTAAATGAAATGGATGTGCTTTCTTGATCTTTGTAAAAAAAAACTAGAAATCAGGCACTTAAAAGAGCAAACAATTGCTTGATTATGACATTACCAACCAATTTTGTTGAGATAGACTTCTAAATATTTTATAAAATTTATATAGAAAATTCCTCACATTTATGTAAAAGATTATATGAACTTCTGGAGCTTACATTATCACATAAATTTTGTTACAAGGAGATTGCTGAACAAAAATGTATATAAACTAGAAACTCTTACGTGTAACAGGACTGACAAAGCTTTCCTTCATCTTTTCTCAAAGCAATTACACAATAGGAACTAATCATCAAGTCACATGTCCGCAATTAAAGATCTGAACTCTCATGCGAATATTTATCAATACACGCTAGCCTATGGTGGACACAGACACATGAGAAACCCTAATTTGTCCACTATTATACTACCCTAAATCAAACCTAACAAAATCGAATTAGAGAGAGAAGCCCTAACAAAATCAAATCATAACAAAATTGAAGCAGATGCAATCAAGTACCAATCATATCCTCAACCCTAACAAAATCAACATACTAAGAATATTAGGGGAAAAAACTCACTATGAATGGGAAGAAGTTTCGAATCTCATGATGGAGGAGGGAAGTTCACGATGGAGGAGGGAAGTTTCGAATAACCTCGTGATCGTAGAGAGAACCAGCTTGCGTGCAAGAGAGAACCTGGCGTTCGCGCAAGAGAGAACCCTGTTGGTGTGAGAGAGAAACCCAAAACAATGTGGTCAGTTTTTTTGTTTCGAGGGTTTTCTTTGATGTTTTTAGGTTATTATTTAATTAAAAATTATATAAATAATTTCCCTACATAGAGACATGTCGCAGAATATATATAGGGACTGTCTGCGACATATGATATATGTCGCCGAACGTATAGTACCTTTCGGCGACATGTGGATGTCGCGATATAGAGAATTTTTGGCGGGACTAATATTTCATTTCCCTCTATTGAAATTTGTGTGAATTTTGCGACATAAGAAAACTCATGTCGCCAATACATGTAAAAAATAGCTTTTGGAGACATAAAAGACCCTATGTCGCTAAAATATGTTGCTAAAAATGCAATTTCTTGTAGTGGCACTCCGGGATCTTCTCCACATAGGTTGGGAACCCCACCCACTCCAACAAATCTCCCCCTTCACAACTATGGGGAGGACGTCGTCATCCCGACGACCTGCCTGCAGTACTCAAACTTCTCCCTTGGTAGAATCTTCGTGAACATAACAGCTCCGTTGTCATCTGTATGCACCTTCTCAAGCTCCGCGTCCTTCTTCTCAACCACATCCCGTATCCAATGATACCGAGTCTCGATGTGCTTGGACCGGCTATGAAACGTCTGATTCTTTACAAGATGGATAGCACTCTGACTGTCGCAAAGCAAAGTATACTGCTCTTGCTTCAGTCCCATTTCCTGCAACAGCTTCTTCATCCACAACAGCTCCTTGCAAGCCTCCGTCGCCGCAATGTATTCCGCCTCCGTCGTCGACAAGGCAACACACTTCTGCAACCGCGACTGCCACGACACTGCTCCTCCCGCAAACATCATCACGTAGCCTGAAGTCGATCGCCTCGTGTCTACATCTCCAGCCATATCAGCGTCGGTATACCCAACCAGCTTCGGCTCGTCACCACCAAAGGAAAGTCTCCAACCAGCAGTGCCCTGAAGATATCGTAGAATCCACTTGACCGCACTCCAGTGTACCCTTCCAGGATTCGAAAGATACCTGCTAACCGTACCAACTGCATGAGCAATATCTGGCCTCGTACACACCATGGCATACATAAGGCTTCCCACAGCTGAAGCATATGGAACCCGCTCCATATCTTCCTTTTCGTCCTCGGTAGATGGACACTGCTCCTCAGTGAACTTAAAGTGAGCCGCGAGGGGGGAACTCACTTTCTTCGACCCGTCCATCCCGAAACGCTGAAGTATCCGGTGAATGTACTTCGTTTGGGACAAGTGTAGCAGCTTGGACTCTCTCTCTCGGCTGATCTCCATCCCAAGAATAGTCTTCGCTGCGCCCAAATCCTTCATAGAGAAGGCCGCGCCCAGTTGGCGCTTCAACTCCGCTATCCTAGTGGCATTCCGACCCACTAATAGCATATCATCAACATAGAGCAACAAAATGATGAAATCATTATCGGTAAAATACCTCACAAATGCACAATGGTCCGACGTCGTCCGTGCATAACCATGCTCCCCCATAAACGACTCGAACTTCCTGTACCACTGCCTCGGAGCCTGCTTCAGACCATACAAGCTCTTCTTCAACCGGCAGACCAAATGTGACTTGCCCTTCTCACAGAATCCCTCCGGCTGCTCCATGTACAACTCCTCCTCAAGATCACCGTGGAGGAACGCCGTCTTCACGTCCATCTGCTCGACCTCCAAGTTGAAACTGGCTGCTAATGCTAGCACCACCCGAATAGATGAATGCTTGACGACAGGCGAAAAGATTTCATCATAATCCACGCCTTTTCGCTGACCGTAGCCCTTGACTACCAGCCTCGCTTTGTATCGAGGGCGAGTAGCATCATCCGTCTGCTTCACTCTGAACACCCATCGATTCTTCAAAGCCTTCTTGCCCTTTGGCAACCGCACCAGATCATAAGTAGAATTGGTGTGCAAGGAACTCATCTCCTCCTGCATAGCCACCATCCACTCCTGCCTGTGTTCGTCTTCCATAGCCTCTGCAAAACTTTCGGGCTCTCCCCCGTCAGTCAATAGCACATACTCATCCGGCGAGTATCTCGTAGATGATCGACGATCCCTGTTGCTCCTTCTCAGTGGAGCCACTGGTGCTGGCTGTATACCGACAGCCTCCTCCCCTTCAGGAACTGCCTCTCCGGCATGCTCATCCTCCTGAGGGACACCCTGACCACCATCAGCAGGCTGATGATCAAGGTTGGGAGCAACTCCATGTACCGGCTCCCCCATAACTGGATCCTCTGCGATGTCCTCTGAAAACTGCTCGAAGCGAAATGACTCTAACTCAGGCAATTCCTCAGCCTCAGAAGGCGTCTCGAAATCCTGAGTGTTGGTCATGGTCTGATCCTCGACGAACACCACGTTCCTGCTTCTGTAGAGCTTTCCTTCCACTGGGTCGTAGAGTCTATAGCCAAACTCATCCCGACCGTAGCCGACAAAGATGCATCGCCTCGTCTTCGGCTCAAGTTTGGTCCTCTCGTCCTTCGGTACATGCACGAAGGCCTTACAACCAAACACCCGCAGGTGACTGTATGACGGCTCTTTGCCGTACCATACTTTGTCAGGCACATCACCCTGCAAAGGAGCACTAGGAGACAAATTAATAATATAAGCAGCTGTGAGAAGAGCCTCATCCCAATAACTGCCCGGCAAGTTTGCTTCTGACAGCAAACACCGCACCCTCTCCATCAGTGTCCTGTTCATGCGCTCCGCTACACCATTGAGCTGAGGTGTCTTTGGCGGAGTCTTCTGGTGTCGTATCCCTTGCTCTCTGTAATACGCATCAAAGGGACCGATGTATTCGCCACCATTGTCGGACTGAACACACAACAACTTCTTGCCCGTCTCCCTTTCAACGGAGGCCTGAAACTCCTTGAAAGTAGGCAGCACCTGATCCTTGGTCTTTAAGGCATAGACCCAAACCTTCCTGGAACAGTCATCAATAAAAGTCACAAAGTAAGAAGCACCACCAAGAGATTTTACCTTCATAGGACCGCAGACATCCGAGTGAATCAACTCGAGCAACGCCGGCTTCCTCAAACTTGGGTGACTCTGGAAAGACACCCTACTTTGCTTCCCAGCCAAACAGTGCGTGCATTTCTCCAACTTTGTAGACTTGAGCCCCGGAATCACTTTCCTATTCACCAAGTAGCTCATCCCCTTCTCGCTGATATGGCCGAGCCGCCTGTGCCACAACTCGGTAGACGCGTCACTGACTGCGTTCACCTCCTGTGCCCCCTCTGCGCTCCCCTCCATATAGTAGAGATCGGACTTCTTGCTTCCTCTGGCAATCACCATCGAACCTCTGGAAAGCTTCTACTGACTATTCCCGAAGAGACTGAAGAATCCCTCGTCATCCAACCTTCCAACCGACACCAGGTTGAAACGGATATCAGGGACATGACGAACATCCTTGAGAACAAGAACCGCACCCGTCTTCGTTCTCAAATGCACATCTCCAATGGCAACCGCCTTCGACACATCTCCGTTGCCCATCTTTAACACGCCACAGTCGCCTGTCGTGTAAGTGGCAAACAGTGCCCTATTGTGAGATACATGTGCTGAAGCCCCTGAGTCCACCAGCCAAGAATTGTCATCGCAGGCGAGCTTAGTAATGACCTCATCACCTACGATGATCACATCGCCTCCATGCACCGAGGCCGCCGCTGTAGTGTTCTCTTCTTGCTTCCCCTTTTCGCCCTTCTTCTCTCTCTTCCAAGCGAAACAATTCCGCTTGATATGGCCCTTCTTACCGCAATGATAACACTCTGAGTCCTCGTACCGACCTTTGGACTTCCCCCTGCTCTTGTCTCTGCCACCACCTGGACCCCTGCTTTTGCCCCTTCCGCGGCTCTCTGAAACAAGTGCCTCTGAGTGGTGGGATGTGGATGAAGTGCCCTGAGAACGTCTCCGCATCTCTTCATTCAACACCCCGCTCTTGGCAAACTCCAGACTGACCACGCCCTCTGGAGCAGAAGCGATCATAGATACTCGTACGGTCTCCCACGAGTCTGGCAAGGTACACAGCAGCCACAGTCCCTGAACTTCGTCGTCGAACTTGACTCCCATAGAAGATAGCTGGTCAACCACGCCCTGGAACTCACTCAAGTGATCCGAAATAGATGCCCCATCCTTGTACCGCAGACCCATCATCGTTCGGATCAGGAACAACTTGTTTACCCCGGTCTTCTTCGCATACAAGGATTCCAGCTTATCCCACAACGTCTTCGTGTGCTCAATATTGGCAACGTGATTGTACACGTTCTCATCAACAAACTGCCGTATGTACCCACACACCTGTATGTGCTCGAACTTCCAGTCCTCCTCGGATTTATCACTGGGCCTCTCGGTTGCAAACACAGGTAGATGCAGCTTTTTGACAAATAGCAAGTCCTTCATCTTGCTCCGCCAATAATGATAGTTTGTGCCATTGAGGTTCACCATGCGTACCGGCTTCGCGTCCATCTCTCCTCTCTGGTTCCTCTGTCAACTCCTGACACCCTTTGAACCCAAAGCTCTGATACCACTCTGTTGGTATCAGCCAGAACAAAACCTATGCTCTGATACCACTATGTTGGGAAAGAAGCGCGGAAACCTTTCCCCAAACCGGAGAGTACCTGCGAGAGGACCGAGCAAACAACGTACGAACCCAAAAACAAGCACACAAAAACAACCACGCAGACACAGAGAATTTTTGACGTGGAAACCCTTGCGGAAAAAACCACGGGACGATCGGAGTCCAACCCTGAGAAGCCTCCACTAATGGAATAGAAGAATTACACCCTCTACAAACTCCTCCCGATCCAAATCGGATCCCCACAACACTCAGAGATAAGAACAATGATTACAAGGCTACGAAGAGCGAGAACGACGAGTAGAGATTACCCGAACACGATCTCCTTCGAACAGCGACCTTCAATCCTCCGTCTTCTTCTCCGAAGTTGTAATGGCACTCTTGCCTCCTTCTCTCTCAAAACTTGTGTTGTCCAATGCGATTATACGATAATGAATTAGGGTTGAGAAAACTCAATATATCTCCCTAATCCCGCAACCAACCTGGACCGTTGGATTAGATCTAATGATGAAAACTCATCCTGAAATCCGCTTCAGCCCCCCGACACACAGAGTTCGGCCAGAACTCTGTGTGGGGCAACCAGCACTGGGTGGCCAAACCCTGGAACGGCCAGACCGAGTTCGGCCAGAACTCGGCCTGGGACCGAGTTCGGCCCGAACTCGGCAGACTTGGTCCAGAACCCCCTTTGGGGCAGCAGCAGCAGTAACAACTACTCCCGAGCTTCTCCGACATCGGACGGCGCTCGTCGCACTCCGGGATCTTCTCCACATAGGTTGGGAACCCCACCCACTCCAACAGTAAGGTCATCATGTTCAATTCTCGTCAGTATCTAAATATGTTGGAGCATTAATTCAAGCAATAAAAAGTTGGTCATCTATATATATAACCAAAGCAGCAGTTGTTGTGAGTGTATCTAGGAAGCAGTGAGCTGTCCGATGGGAGGTGTTTTGGAGTAAAGGAGCGGCACATTGTCGACTGTTACATAAATGAATGCAATGATCTTAAGCTATTGGGATCCTTCATCTTCAAATGAAGAATAAGAGCATCTCCAACCCTATTGTCTTGTTAAGTGTTGTGAGTCTTAGGTGGCTCCTATGTGGCATGAGCCACAAGACAATGTCTTGTTTATGTGGCAAAATTATATCTTAAAAGACAATGAGATAGAAAAACTCTCTTCAATGCAAAAGTATTGAGGAGACAATAAAAAGTATTTTTTCCAACTTTCAAGGCAACTTTTAAGACAACTACTCATCTTCTTTCTTTTTTCTAATATTTTTTATTCATATTGATGACATGGAAGAGAAGACATTGTCAAGTGCATTGTCTAGAACAAGACAATCAACTTCACAATGTCTTCTTTAATTTTTGCCACATAAGCTTCACAATTGACTTGACAATTGCATTGGAGAAGAACTTTTGAATAAAATTTTGTCATTCCTATGTGGCAACAACTTTTTTCCAAAGTCACAATAGGGTTGGGGATGCTCTAATAGTTGTGACAGATGGGATCCTTCAATATGCATGTACGAGTAAAATGACAAATGAGTTTTTTTTTTGGTGCCTCTGTAGAGAATAATTGTTATATATTTTATTGATGGGCTACTCCACTACTTATAGGGAGTCTAGCTCCTCTTCATATTACATTTTTCAATGTGGGACTAAGTCCCTTATTAGTTCTCAACACTCCCCCTCAAAATGGACGATAGATATTAATCATTCTCATCTTGTTACATAGCTTCGATAGACTTAATGAACTAAGACCCTTAGTCAGACAGTCTGCCACTTGTTCTTCTGAGCGAACATGATCAATCTTCAGTATCCCTTGTTCCAGCTTTTCTTTGATGAAGAATCGATCGATCTCGATGTGCTTCGTTCTGTCGTGCTGAACTGGATTGTTAGCTATACTTATTGCAGCTTGACTATCGCTCAGAAGACGTAACGGTGCTCCCTTGTCCAGCTTCAACTCTGTCAGCAACGCTTTCACCCACAGCAACTCTGACACTTCTAAAGCCATTGCTCTGTATTCTGCTTCAGCTGTAGACCGTGCTACCACTGACTGTTTTTTGCTTCTCCATGAGACCAAGTTTCCTCCTACAAAGACACAATATCCCGTGGTAGACCTTCTATCGTCTATGCAGCTCGCCCAGTCTGCATCACAGTATCCCTCAACTTCTATACATCCATTCTTTTTAAACCATAGCCCTTTCCCCGGCGTCCCTTTCAGATATCTCAAGATCTGAAACACTGCATCCATATGACCCGTTCTTGGATCATGCATGTAGCGACTTACTACACTCACCGCAAATGAGATATCAGGGCGAATGTATCCCAGATAAATCAATCTCCCTACAAGTCGTTGATATCTTTCACGATCAACTGACTCTCCTGCTTCTGCTCCCAACTTGGACTTCTGGTCAATTGGAGTGACTGCTGCTTTACATCCCAACATCCCTGTCTCCTTCAGCAGATCTAGTGCGTATTTTTTCTATGAGAGAACAATTCCTTGTTCGCCTTCACACACCTCGATACCTAGAAAGTACCTCATCGCTCCTAAATCCTTCACCTCAAACTCCTTCGCGAGTTTTGACTTCAGCTTAGCGATCTCGACTTCATCATTACCTGTGATTACTATATCATCCACGTATACAGCAAGTATAGTGATGTGGCCTCTTGTATGCTGAAGAAAGACCGTATGATCTGCATTTGCTTGATGGTATCTCATGCCTTTAACAGCATTTCTGAATCTGTCAAACCAGGCTCGAGGAGATTGCTTGAGTCCATATAGTGACTTCTTTAGTTTGCACACTTTTCCATGCGACGTCCCTCCGTCTGACTCTGTAGCGTAGCACCCTGGCGGGAGTTCCATGTACACTTCTTCTTGTAGGTCCCCATGGAGAAAGGCATTCTTCACATCTAACTGGTATAGCTTCCACCCATAGTTTGCTGCAATGGAGACTAGAGTTCTTATGGTGCTCATTTTTGCTACTGCAGCAAACGTCTCATCATAGTCGATGCCATATGATTGTGTGTACCTTTTTGCAACCAACCTTGCCTTGTATCGTTCTACTTTTCCGTCTGACGTCTTCTTTACTGTGTACACCCATTTGCATCCCACAGTTTTCTTTCCTTTGGGTAATGGAACCAGCTCCCACGTCTTATTTTTCTCTAGTGCCCCAAGTTCTTCCATCATAGCAGCTTTCCACCTTGGATCTTTCTTTGCTTCTTGCCAATATTTTGGCAACGAAGTAGAGTCTAATGATGCAATAAAGGCTCGATAATTCGAAGAAATGTTAGAATAAGACAGGTAGTTGGCAATATCATGTTCATAATCATCAAAACGACTAGGAGCCTTACCCGCATTGATGCGAGAAGATCTCCTTAAGGGAGCAATAAGTGGTGGAGAGATCATACCATCAGAGTCAGAGAGATCCGCATCAGAATCAGATTGATTCAGTGCGGGAGCAACATCTTCAAGAGTTTGAGCAGGAGTAGACGAGGGACTTGGTACAGTAGGCACAGGGCACGATACAGGCACAGTACTGGACTTCTGCTGTCTCCTTCGGTAGACTTGGAGCTCCTTTCCAATTGTCACGCCCCTGCACCAGAACTCTGGAGAGCGGGGGCAGACATAGCCAGCTACGTATAATGAAATGGGATCCACTCCACTATACGGTCACGGTTGTCTAGATATATGAGGGTTTATCTACAATCCATCAGTCTCTTATGGTCAATGACAAGCCTAGTGTCTCAATCACAAGCAAGTAAGTAAATGTTACAAGATGTAAGATCACCAAATATACAATAGTAAGACGTCCCAAACATTATATATTCAGCTGATCATGAAGCTAGTCGTTACAAAATGTGAGGACTAGCAAGAGTTTTAGTCATACATGATCAACCCTAGGTTGCCAATCATGTTACAACCCGTAGGCAGACAGTAAGTAAAATGTACACGAGCTAACACTGGCTCGGCGGCTAAACGCCTTAAAAGAATAATTTTACAATAAAGTGGGAGAGCCAAAAATAACCCACTCGTTGCCAGGATTCCGTCTAGTGGTCACCATGTGGCTGGAGATTCGGTAGATCCTCTGGAGCTGCTCCGGTATCTGGCCATACAAAACCAGCTGGGTCAGACCCCAGAAAGAGCAAGTGCCACAAAGGAGGCTTCACTTAGGAACTAAAACCAGCAATTAGCACAAATAACAATAAAGTAATAAATAAGACAGGAGTTAAGAAAAAGCATAACAGGGTGATATACGATGGGATAACCATGGGACTATTCAGATAGCCAGGTTACAACCCGTAAACCAAACAAGGACCGGGGTTGTAACCCTTCGTCTGAACAGAACTTGGATTTTTCTACCATTTATCGGCAAGATAAAATAAGGATTCAGGACATGTAACAATCTTGTACAGGATCAAGACGAGACTAGACTGATTGAACTCCATCCAACAATCACGGCCAAGCAATAAGTACGGCTTGATACTTTAACTAACTAGGGTTATCACAGGCCTAGTTACTAGCAAGATGCAGTGAGATTGTTCCACAGCCACAAGCTGTCACGTCCCAGTACCGAAATACGGAGACGGACTAGGCCAGCTACTCCATATGAGGGACGTAACGTCATACGGCGATCGTGGCTGTCGAAAGACTAGGGGGTACATGCTACAATCAAGTCTCCTATGGTCCCACAGAGTTCTATGTCTCAATCAATCAAGTTACATCAGCAATTAAATGAACATTAAAGATAAAGCAGTAAGGCGTCCCTGACGCTTCATCAAAATGATCATGAGAGACTAGCTTTATAATTTAGCTATCTCAGAGAGTCAGGAGTACAAAATTATACACAGCTGCAGTCTATTTATTTACAATTCTGTACTGACACAAAATATCATGTAAACCGGCTAACAGGTGCCGGTGGCTAAATGCCGCACAAAACATAAGCATGAGTGGTAGAGAAGAAACCCACTCGAGTCCCCGAACCGCCATGCTCCTAGTATGCACCATGGATGTCAAGGAGGAAGATCGTGTCCTCTGGCTCTGCTACGAGATCTGGCCAAACAAAACCAGCGGGGTCAGCCCCGAATAGCAAGTACCGCCAAAGGGGCACAAGAGTTAAGATTAAAAACCCAGATAATAGAATGATTTGATAATATATAGTAATACTTATGCAACGATTATAGGGTAGCGCAACATCCTCGAACCCATATGGCACCCTTACAACCAAACAAGGACAAAAGGTGCCGCATGGAGTCGGGACGTGTCGTACTCTATAACTTTCACATAAGTTAAAAAAGGTATAAACAATAAAATCTTCTGATCATGACTTCGGTCGATAGCCTATCGCAGCACAATAACCAACCCAACAATCAAACAAGAACATGGGTTGGATCATGTACCATGATAGACCATGTTCCTCAGTCATTCACAGAAGTAGCACTTCACAACCAGAATAAGTCTTCCGTTCATAACTTCGGTCCACAGCCTGTCATAGTATGATAACCAACCCAACAAGCAAACAAGAACATAGGTTGGATCACGTACCATGACAGTTCGCTTCCCTCAGTTATTCACGAAAGGTAATAAGATACACGCAAGTCGTTTTCGTGGCCAATCAAGTCTACGAGTTTCTAGTGGGACGAGGTTATCCTCGCATCATGTTATTTAGAAAATCCTCAGATCGTATCTTTCCAGCAAGGCTAGCCAACCCAGGGGTTCGCGTAGACATGTATGATTGAGCACAGGTCCCTCGTAAGGCCACCTTGCTAAAACATATAATATATAGCAGGAATTAATCGGATACAGTCATCCACTCATTGCAGATGACACAGTATCCGTGGAGACCAGCCGGCGCGTCGAGACAATATCTCAAGGCGGCTGGTGTAACACGATCTCGGGATTTTGCCCTCCCCATGCATCTAGTATGTTTAGTTGCCTAATTTAACCCTCACTACAAGAAATCCGGATTTCCGTGACAAATAATATGTGACAAGTGTAAAACTTGTCACTGAAAGGGATATTTCTGTGACAAATAATTTTTGTTGTCACTCATAATTTGTTTCTGTGACAACTGTTATTGTCCGTCACACAATTAAAACATTTAGTGACCATGTTTTTATTGGTCGTCACTTAATGTGGTCACTAAAATAAAATTATAATTTTAGAGACAAGTTATGTGTGATAAGAAAAATAGTTGTCACTAAATTTTTTTGTTGTAGTTACAAGAAAATATTATTGTCACATAAAAGTATTAGCCACAAGATTAAATTTTTATTCTTGTCACTTAAAAATTTTTTTAGTTACCAAATAATTGTACGTCACACAAAAGTATTAGTCACAAAGAAAAAATTTATTTCTTGTAACAAAAACTTTAAATAAATTTAAAAAAGTTAAATAAAAAAATATATTCTATTTTTATACTATTTTGCATTACTATTTAAATTGTAACAAGATTTGAAACAATATAGTTAAATTCAACAGATTAAAACAATTGTTTAGTATTAAAATTTTGCTGTAAACTTTGACTTTCCATTCACTAGAAATTTTAGGGCCTCCAAATTTTTTAAAAAACTCGTGCTTTCCATCCCCCCAAAACCCCGCTGCCCTCTAAAACTTTCACCAAACCTGTGCTCCCCCTTCCCCCAAACCTTTCTTCTCCCGCTGGAACTCCGCTCACTTCTCTCAATCCCGCGGAACCTCGCTCCCGTCGGAACCACCCGCTCTCGCTGGACCCCCGCTCCCGCCGAAACTACCTCGCTCCCGCCGAAACTACCTCCTCCAATTTGGTATAATTTTGCTGGATTTGGTTATTTATAGCCTCTTTTCCCAATTTAGGGTTCCTAGAGGTCCTCATGGACCGAATCCCCCTCTATTTGGTTTAGTTTTCGTAATTTTGTCAGAAATTTTTGAGTCCCTAACCGCAATCAAGGTGAAAGATGGAATCTTTAATGTATGTTGTACGTATTATTTGATGTGATTAGCTTCTAATTCCTTTTTCTGGCTGATCTATGTTGATTTAGAATTTCTTTTCGAGGAATTTCTTGATTTGGGGGCAGGTTAGGGTTTTTTGTGCTCTAAAATTTTGTGACTTTTAAGACAAGGAAGATTTCGGAACCTGTAACAAGAGAGACTTACATCCCTTCCGATGGTGCTATATCGAAGAAACTAAGTGGGATGGGAGTTGTCGCAGCGAAGAATGCCTCTGATGATGGAAGAACAGGCCCAAGCAAGGTGAAATCCTACTTTGCTAATCCACAGAAGACCTCAGAAGTTTCGAAAGATGCTTCTGCTGAGTTTTCGGGTACTAGCATCACTGAATGCCCCCCTCCTTGAAAAACAGAGAAAAGCTCCTCCTGAATCTAAGCAGTTCAATATGGCTTATAAAGAGTATACTGATCAGAAAGATAGATTGAATAAGAAGAAGACCGAGACACCTGTCACTATGAGGAGTTCTAGAACTTCCGAAGTTGCAGTAGGAACCAAGAAGCAGAGTATGGATACCTCCTATTTCTTTCCTTCCCGATGTGCTTAACGATTGCCAGAGCAACCATCATATATCTTGGACTACTTGCTATGCTAGATGAGTTCCTTGACTTCCTCTTCTAATATACTATTTCTTTTTGACACGCCAAAATTTAGTCTGCATACCTTTGAATCTAAGCTGGGTAGGAGCATTGAAGAATACTGATCAACTTAATGTCATGTCACCTTTACAAAAGTTGCATTAGGAGTCAAGCTACACTCCCCGACTCTGGATCCGTCTTTATTAAGGAGTCTGTTCAGGATGACTTTGTATAGGCAGGCACTCAATCTGTGACAATTTCTAGTGTTGCAGACTATTGGGCTCCAATTTACGTTCTCATATTGGTTCCTAATAGTTGATTAAGAGTGGATTCATTCAGTTGGTTCCATTCCTTTTTCACTGTTCTGCATTATCCTATAGGTTGATAGGTATCTCCACTATCTTCTGAAATTAGCTTCTAGATAATTGTCCCTCATCCAGTTTGCCCTGAGTCCCCTGTGTTAAACTTTTATAGTAGTTTCAGAAAACATCCTTAATATCAACAACCCTTGTACACCATACCTCCCTCTATCTTTTTCCTACAAATAATTTTCTAGCTGATGCTGTGTCTACCATTCTCCATAGGAAATCAACACATACCCCCACATTGTCAAGTACTCTCCGGGGAACTTGAAATATCTGTAGCCAATAGAAAGTGACAGAGGGGATAGCAATTGTTACCAGTTCTATACAAAACCCCACCTTATCAAGTACTCTCTGGGGAACTTGAAATATCTGTAGCCAATATAAAGTGATAGAGGGGATAACAATTGTTACCAGTTCTACTCTACCAGTTAAAGATAATAGAAAACTCTGCCATCCCTCAAGTTTCCTCTTACAATATCCAATAAGAGCATGACATTCTTGATACTTGAGGTATAACGAGGAAGGTCTATGTATTTGACTGGTAGTAGAATGCCTCTTATTCCAGGATCTGGAATAGGGGTCCTGTAAACAATTATTGTTGAAGTAAATCTTACTCTTGGTGCATTTAATCTCCAACGCAGTAAGGGTACTGAATTCCTACAATGTACCCTTCAAGCAAAAGTTAAAGCAACTGAAATCTATTGGTAGGATTTGAAATCAATATACCATTCTCTTGAGGGAGTCGCCTGGCGCGAGGGTTACGCATGTTGTTTTCTTTTGCACTTCCGGGGAGGAGCTAATAATTGTGCAGTCATTTTTATTTATTTTGGCTTGCTATTTGCTGTGTTAAACCTCAATTTTGAACACTGACACAGTAAATAGACTTTAACTCTATAGTGAATTTGATGTCTTAAACCTCTCTAATATCATGAACCTTATCAGCTGGATATGTTACAAACTTAGAAACCTATCAGACACCAACATAATTAACCTTGTCAAAGCCATATAATTGAATTTTCTATTTCTTAGCTTTTATTATTCTTTTTTGGTATATTTGAAGTTGGTACGATCAGTGTGGTATGTGTTTGTAGATGCTCTTGTTGTTTCCTTTTGATACTCACAACTTAATTAGTTTCATAGTTTTTTTTCTGTCTGTACTTGTGTTGTGTCGTTACTTTTTGATATTTTCCATAAGCATAGCATCAGTATTTTTGCAGAATGCTGCCAAGTTGCTAAATGGATTTTGATGCAGTAATGTATTTATAGTTTTATTCTTTCCTATATTGTACTAGTGTACGGAAATGTTTAGATGCAGTAATGTATTTTTGCAGAATGCTGCCAAGTTTTATTCTTTCCTATATTGTACTATTGTACTAGTGTACGGAAATGTATTCATAGTTTTTTTTTTCTGTCTGTACTTGTGTTGTGTCGTTACTTTTTGATATTTTCCATAAGCATAGCATCAGTATTTTTGCAGAATGCTGCCAAGTTGCTAAATGGATTTTGATGCAGTAATGTATTTATAGTTTTATTCTTTCCATATGACAATTTCACTGTATGAATATTAGTTTTTTCCTAGTTTTGTTATGATCTACCACATACTCTGTTGTTTCAACATTTCAGGTTGCTGAGGAAGGCAAAAAGTTCGAGCACCTTAATGGTGAGGTAGACGATTTGAAGCAGAAACTGTATCAAACTGAAGAGCTAAAGAAGACAATCGACGATCTTCAGAACAAGCTCGAGTTGGAGAGAACAAAATCATCAGAGCAGGCAAGTTAACTTTTCATTATACATCACATACTTAATTGAAGTGGAGTATTATAAAATTTATAGTATCTTACATTAAAGTCAGTTTCAGTAGATGTGCATGTCATTCTTTTAATATGAAGTAGAAACTTACAACTGCTACTGCTTGTAGTTTGTTCATTTTAGTTCATTTTACAAAAAATTTAGTTTCAGTTTTAGTTTTTTTTTTTCTAATTATACATCAAATATTGGGTTGGATTGGATTATTACTGATATTGCTTGTAGTTGCTTTGTTCAATTGTTTTTTTGGTAGCACTTTGCAGTCTCATTTGGTCAGCAATAGGCCTATACTCCAATTAGTAGCACTCATTGTCATTGCCAATGGTTTGTCGCCTAACCTTTTGTTCATATCTTTCTTCATTTGTTTTCAGCAATTAATCTAAAGTAGAAACTTTTACTTCAAAAACTTGCATATAACTCAAAATATATGAATTCAACAAGTTAGTTACTTGAATACTTCATACATGCGATTGGCTTACTAGCTGTATAAGATACTTTGATGCGATAATATGTGACAAGGTTAGCGAATCGATAATACTTTGATGCGATAATACGTGAGTGGGTTCCTAGAAAACTTCTGTTAAACTTGTATTTTGGGAACTGTTGTTGTTAAGAGACCTGCCTTTTTTTAATAGAAACTACTCAAACTCCCTAGATTTTTGAGATGATTCTTTTACATTAATCATATAGATTAAATCTTTCCATGTAAAGGATCTGGTTGTTGAAGTAATCTCTTGCTTTAACCTTGATCACTGTGGCCTTTGCGATCACGAGGATTTTCTTATAAGTAGATAAATGTTTCATCTACTTCACTCTGTATCAAGGTTCGCGGTAGCGGTATCTGAATCGGACAGAGAAATCGAACCCTTCCTATGAGTCGGTATCGGAATCAGACATAGATATCAAACCCTTCCTATGAGTATTGGTATCCACATTATCAGTAATTTCGGAACGAAACATTGGATTTTTTGTATCAGAAAACAAGTAATTATTAATAAATTACTAAAAGTATAGGAAAAAAATTAGACATTTAGATTTTAAATACTTTGTGTTCTTTTTTAGTAGTTTTGAAATTGAATGAAATAATTGTTAACCTTGTTGATTGGTTTACCTACTATAAATCAGTTTTCTTCATTTACATGCTTACACCATACTAATTAGTATTTATCGTTCAATTTTTTTTTCCCGAATTGACTGGAAAGATTTAATTTTGAAATATTAATGGTTCTCTCACTCTCTCCTCCTCCTCTCCACGTAATATAATTTTGAAATAGGTCAGCTGAGGGAGGTTGGTTGTTTGATTCTTATAGTTATATAGTTAAGGACTTCACAAACTAAGAGGGAACATCTTGATGGGCAGATGAGCAACCTCACGAAGAGGAATTCGTGCATGTTCTTCGTTGCCAGAGCACAAATGTCACAAAACTAGCAATTATATGGTCTGATTCATGTTCGTTACATTTTAACTAGCAAAGCAATGGTAATATTTTTCTGTAGTAAAGACAACGAATAAGAAAAATCACGAGTAATAATTTTTGGAACCTCAGTAGCGATTATAACCAAATGTATTGGGAACTTTGGATGCCCTGGACTCGTGTATGTCATGCTTACTGATTTGGTTTTCGGATGGTCATGATGTTGGTTAAGTTTTGGTATTTTAGCTGCTTTAGGTTTCTTTGGGTTGCTTTTGGATATGTGGCTAATTGTTTTATAGAGTATTAGGTTGTCAATTGGGCTTCTTACTTGACAAATTCGTACATGTTTCAATTTAATTTATTATATATTTCTCCTATTTTTTCTGAGAAATCGGATAGAAAACTAAAGATTTAAGATCCAATCTGTCCTGTTCTGGAATCTAACCTCTATTATCCTGATCCAGACAAAATAGGATAGCAATGTTCATGATAAAGTAGACAGCGCAATCAGTAGGTCATTTAGAATTATATTTGCATCACAGCCTGCATCAAGGACTTCAGAGTTCAAGCACTTCATCTGTCTGGCAAAGCACTTAAATTCTCTATGTGCTCGTGTCCTCTTTGTTTTCCAAAATTCTCAATCTCTGCACTTCCCTCGTTCTGTGATGTATATGTATGGAAATCCCTTGTTGAACATTTCACATTTTATATCTAAATATGCCAACTTGTGCTTTCTTTTGGTTGATGTGGTATTTTGTCCCCTAAATAGCTACAACACTAGTCTTTATTTATGCCTATAGGTAGAACAGACAATTGACCTCGTTTATTTAATCTTTTGTTTACAGGTGATCCACCTCAGCCACAGGAGGCTGTAAAATGGTTTTATCAAGCAGCCGAAGTAGGCTGTCCACGCGCTCAGTACAACTTGGCACTTTGTCTACACAGGGGCCATGGTGTTAAATCCAGCCTACCTGATGTTGTATGCTTCTTCTTTAATTATTGAACCTTTTTCATTGTGACCGTGCATGATAGAAAAACATACCATGTATACACTTTTATTCTCTATATTATTACTTTAAACTTCTATTTTTAAACTAATCCCTTCTATAAGATTTATTGACCCACTCCAAATAGTGGAATCCTCTCTGTTTATTGACTTTGTTGAAGATCACGAAAATGTTCCTTTAAAAAATCAGCATTTTTAGTTTGATATGCACATTATAATCTAAATTTGCAGTCATCTTAGTTTATTTCTGGATGAAACGTCCTAAATAAGGTCTTTCATGAATTTCAGGCCAAATGGTATGTGAAAGCTGCAAAAGGTGGATATGTACGCGCCATGTACAATGCTTCCCTGAGTTATTCCACGGGTGAGGGTGGATTGAAGCAAGACCTTCGACAGGCAAGGATGTGGATGAAATGTGCTGCTGAGGGTGGTCACGGGAGAGCACAGTTCGAGCATGGCATTGAACTACTCAATGTACGTGTCAGTGTTGGCTAGTGATATTCTCAACACGTTTGGTATTTGTATTCAAATTAAATCACTCATTTAGATGGGTCTAGTTATTCTGTGAGCTGCATCATTAGTTCTTTCCTCTACTTGAAGTCTAATTTGCAGTACTGATGCACTTTTCTTATTCATTACAGGAAGGGGATACATTGAAGGCACTCGTCTACCTTGAATTGGCCGTGCGAGCTGGAGAAAAAGCTGCTGCTCATACCAGAGATGAAGTACTGCAATCCATCTCCGAAACATCACGAGTCCATGCTATGCTGTCTGCTGACAAGTGGCGGCCACAAAACCTTAAACCTAATATTCTGCTGAATCCTCTAGTCTCCCTACATAAGTATCCAAGCCATCAGCTATACTAATTATTTTCTCCTTGAATTCTCTTGAAGAAGTATATACACATACACGCATATACAAGACACCCTTGCTAGGAATACATAAATTTCTATGATAATAAGAAGTCCTCACTGGATCAACACCTTATCCTAAGATCTCAGTATCATTTATAATTTCTAAACCTTTCTTTCTATTTATGTTACCCGGACTCTCCACTTTAAGGAGTCAGTGTCGACCCGATAGGACATGGGTATGGATATGGTCATACTATCGGTGTACAAGTAACTGTTTTAATTTGGCACATCTTGATCATTATAAATTTCCTTCTTCAGTTGGCTGGTCAGGATTTTTTTAGATATATTATATTTGAGTTTCTTTGTATTTGATAAGTTAAGACTCCCGATACTGCTATTAAGTGGAGAGAAGTTAAACTATTTGACTTTCATCCATTAACTTTCAAAGATCTGTACTTTCATAATTTTATACAAGGTAATGGATTTTGATTTTAATGCTCTTCATGTGCCTTTGTTTGGCAAATTCCAGGTTACATAAGTAGTAGAATGTTTGCTGAAAATCTAGTGGAAGCTGAGAATATGCAGAAAGCATGTCCTGTCATGGCTCTGCTAGATGGTAAGGCTTTTAGTACCAGATTAAGTATCAATTTTAGATAAATAATGGACAAATGAGAGATTTAACTTGTGTTGTCTTTTACTTGTTTCCCCAATTGATATTATTGTTGATAGCTTGTTACTGACAGACATAATAAATCTCTTAGAAATCGTCACACCAACTTTATATTATATTCATTTGATGTCCATTCTGGTGATGGTGTATGTTGGCTTTTGAAGTTTGATGATCACGAAGAAAGATCAGGTTGAAGTCGAGCAAATTCTGAGGGTTGTATTCTCGGATGTGCAACAACCCTTCCCTGTAAGTATGCAGCTACACTTTCCTGTATAGCTTGTTATGTTTTGAAAGCATTGATAACAATTAACATTGTGACTTTTACTGAAGAAATTGAAGAGACTGAACCAACAGCTTGTTGTGGCCAAGGTAGCACTTGAGGCATGCAAGAAACCTTTAGAAGATGTTGGTCTCGTCATTGATGAGTGGGCAAGTCTAATCTCTTTAATACTAGTCGCTTGCAATCTAGTTGTTTATTTATTCATTTACATTTCTTACATGTTTGAATTCTAATTTCCTAGTACGTTTTCCCCTTTTTTGTTAGAAATAACGAAGAGAAAGATACCTTGCTTGAGAGCAAGTTCAAGGTGTTGATTCAGTCTAATGTTTGGCTTGCTGTCGTTGTAAGTTTTTTCTGCTTCAATAAAATCATATGAGAAAGAGTCAAATGATTGTTAGTTCTGTTTTATTATTTTTGTTAAGGGGCTTTTGAAGGTTTGGCTAAACAATAATGAGCTCTGTATGCATAAACTCTCTGATTTTTGGTATAGTTGATACCTCTGATTGATTTTTATTTAATTACCATTAGTAATGGAGACTATTTTTTGGGATAAAACAACAAATTCAGTCTTTGTTACTAATTTCTATGTTAGTGTCAGTAGGAAAGCTATACATATATTAGAGCATCTCCAACCCTATTGTGACTTTGGAAAAAAGTTAATGCCACATAGGAATGACAAAATTTTATTCAAAATTCTTCTCCAATGCAATTGTCAAGTCAATTGTGAAGCTTATGTGGCAAAAATTAAAGAAGACATTGTGAAGTTGATTATCTTGTTCTAGACAATGCATTTGACAATGTCTTCTCTTCCATGTCATCAATTATGAATAAAAAATATTAGAAAAAAGAAACAAGATGAGTAGTTGTCTTAAAAGTTGCCTTGGAAGTTGGAAAAAATATTTTTTATTGTCTTCTCAATACTTTTGTATTGGAAAGAGTTTTTCTATCTCATTGTCTTTTGAGATATAATTTTACCACATAAACAAGACATTGTCTAGCCACGTAGGAGCCACCTAAAACTCACAACACTTAACAAGACAATAGGGTTGGAGATGATCTTATATTACAAGCTGGATATGTGTCACTCCCCCAATAGTAAACAAGGATCATTTGCTTCAAGCCTGATTTAGTACTAGATTTAAGTATCAGCGAACCTCGAAAAGAAGTTAATAGGCTATCCAATCAAAATGCATTGGCTCAGGTTCCTGATAAATTTGTTTGCTACTTGAAGGCAATACTATCTCTAATGTGTTTTTTATTTGAACTGCAGGAGAACATTATGGGCCATTTCTTAACTTTCAGGGTCCAGAGTCCTTGGGTTTCAGTTGCAACCATCCAACTATTGTAGTCTTTAGATTCGACATTTATCTACTTTGTAGTTGAATTATTGGATTGAATACATGGAACATCTTCTCAGTCTTGTTATGCTCCTCTTTTGTAAATGGTCAATAATGGAATTTGCTTACTATTGCAATATTGTTTAAGTGACAAAATTATGTAATATCTAGTTGAATGGATAATGTTCATCCTAATTTTGTCTATGTTCATGTACATGAAGAAAATGAATTTGATTCTCGTGCTTAATAGAGGCACAATTTTTTTAATATATTTTTTTTTCATTCCTAATGGGTGATATTACATTGGAAAGTCGATGGGGGTGTTTTTGGAAGATGAGCACAATCATGCATACCCTCTTCTACAAGAATTGTGTGATATTACATTGTGTTCTTGTGTTTTTAATGTATAATGACAATGACAAAAAAAATACTCGTGACAATTGATTTCCATCAAACATATAAAGTGTACACTATGGTGACAATAATAATTGCAAGTGTTTACAATGATGACATGTACTTGTCACTAAACATATATGTTTATTGTGACAACAATAAAAGTGTTACTAAAGTTGTTTTGTGATAGTAAATGTCGTCACAAAAATAATTTTTATTTTTGTCAAAAAAGTTATATATTTATTTTTAGTTACAATAAAAAGCTATTTTGTGACAATATTGTGCGCCACTTATGATATTTTTAGTGATGAATTTTGTTGTCACGGAAAGTTTACTATCACTGACAAAATATTCTTGTCACAGTAGAGAACTTTCTGTGACAACGACTTTTGGTCGTCACCTATACTTTTAGCTACGGAGGTATAGGCTACGAAAATAAGTCGTCACTGTACTCGTCACAGAAGATGTGTTGTGACGACTTTCATAATTTCTGTGACAGCTTTACATGTCACAGAAACCATGTTTTCTTGTAGTGCCTAGGTGAAATCTTGGACTCACATGCTGTGGCCTGCATGATTATCTTCCTAAAGTCGTACTTTAGTACGAGTACCCCAAAGAGGATCTATGTCAATCAGTATGTCAACATGTTCTACCCTCCTTAGTGTAATGCATCATTGCAAATACGCCACGTGGAGTTACGAGTCATTTGTCGAGCATGAACAAGAACTGGGACATTCAGGTACATGTATCGGGTAGGAACACTTTGTTCTCCGGGGTCACATTAGTGCTCATATCATGCTCGGGACAAAAGGCGTAAGGATATAAAATGGGCATATAATATCTGATAAAATATCAAAAGTGTACGCACAAAAGCACGCACGCTCAAGGGGAGCTGCGTACGGGAAAAGTCACGCAGGCTCACTCAAGGCAGCGTAGATGAAAAGTCACGCAGGCTCACTAAAGGCAGCTTACGTGAAAAGTCACGCACGCTGAGAGAGCAGCGTAGGTAAAAAGTCACGCACGCTGGGAGAGCAGCGTAGGTGAAAAGTCACGCATGCTGGAAGAGCAGCGTAGGTGAAAAGTCACGCACGCTGGGAGAGCAGCGTAGGTGAAAAGTCACGCACGCTCAAGGGACACGCTTCCAGCAGGAAGCGTACCTAAGTCTGCGTACGCACGCTAAAGAGCGCGCAGCTCAGTGTGCGTAAGCTAAACAGCTCTGCACACTGCTTACTGTCTTCTCCAAACAGCAAGAACACCATGGTTGAACCCAAAACTTCAGAGCAACACAACTTGGCCATCCGAACTCCAAATCCGGATTTCCAAAGTTCCAATTTGGGTAGAATTGAATGCTCTTCCACTTGGAAACACCAAAACCTATGAAAATCCAACTTAAAGAGATCAAACCATGCAAAATCCGAAAATAGAAATAACTTAGATCTACAAAAATCAAAGCTTCAAAATGGAAATTTCCAAGTTCTAAACTAGTATAGATTGAGGAGAAGAACATGTTTTGGCAAATAGTTTTGTAAGAAATCATTGACAAAATTATGGATCCATCTCTTGAGCAAGTTGGTACTTGCCTTGGTTGGTGGAGGAAGTAAATGAGAGATGAGAGGAAGTAAATGAGAGGAGAGAGAATGAGATGAGTTATATATAAAGATCTTGGACCCATGGGTTCATGATGAACCAAAGGGTTCATGATGAACCATTGGTGAACCAAGAATAGGTTACCCAAATGAGCCAAAACTGTAGGCCCAAATGCAGAAAATAAATTAGGAAATAATATTTTGTCGAATATTTTTAGGAAATGCATGAAGAAATACTGCATAATAAATATCGTATAAATTCAAGGTAAATATAATTTATCGGTTTACGTATTAAAATACGTATTCCAGGATTGGGGAGTGACATCTCTACCCTTCTTAGAAAAATTCCGTCCTCGAAATTCCAGCCAAGACAGGATAGTGAAATCAGGGCAAGCAAGGCACAATCATATACAAGTTAACTATCATAGCAGTTATTATCATACATCACAAAGTACAAAATAAGCAGGTACAGATAAGCATGGAATCGTGTCAATAAGGTGCAAAAATATACCTTATTAGTCAAACAAATGCGGATATCGAGATCTGATCTCGTCCTCGCGCTCCCAGGTTGACTCTCCCGAAGTGTGATGGTTCCAAGAAACACGGACAAGGCTTATCGTCCGATTCTTGAGTACCTTCTCTCGCCGGTCCAATATAGACACGGGTTGTTCCTCGTAAGTTAGGTCGGTACCAACGACTAACTCAGAATGATCGAGGATATGACTCGGATCCGGGACATACCCACGTAATTGGGACACATGAAACACATCATGTATGCCAGTCAACGAAGGCGGAAGGGCAAGTCGATAAGCCACATCACCTACCCGAGCGAGAATCTTAAAAGGACCAACGTATCTTGGACTAAGCTTTCCCCGGGTTCCAAATCTGATGATACCCCGAGTAGGCGAAATCCGCAGAAATACTTGGTCGCCAACTCTAAACTCTAGAGGCCTACGATGTTGATCTGCCCAATGACGATGTCGGTCCTGTGCAACTCGAAGGCGCTCTCTGACCAACTTAACTATCTCCACAGTCTGCGTGATCATCTCTGGCCCTAACAACTTTCGTTCTCCGACGTCGTCCCATGCCAAAGGGGACCTGCACTTCCTTCCATACAATGCTTCGAACGGGGCCATCTGAATGCTAGCCTGATAGCTGTTGTTATAGGAGAACTCCACTAGATGAAGGTGATCCTCCCAAGATCCGCCAAAATCCAAGGTACACGCCCGTAGCATATCTTCTAATGTCTGAATGGTTCTTTCTGATTGCCCATCAGTTTGTGGATGATAAGCAGTACTGAATCTTAACTTGGTTCCCAAACTTTGGTGTAAGCTCCGCCAAAAATGGGAAGTAAACCGCGTATTCCGATCTGATACTATACTAACGGGAACACCGTGCTGCCTTACTATCTGCTTCATGTACATTTCTGCTAACTGCTCAGTAGTCTGTCCAACTCGGAAGGGAAGGAAATGAGCGACCTTCGTGAGTCGATCTACTATTACCCAGACTGCATTCTTACCAGTCGGGGATCTAGGTAAACCGGTCACAAAATCCATCGTGATGTGCTCCCATTTCCATTCTGGGATAGGAAGCGGCTGTAGCAACCCAGCTGGTCTCTGCTGCTCGGCTTTCACCTGCTGACATACCAGATACTTGGATACAAATCTCGCTCTCTCTCTTTTCATGCCATTCCACCAAAAGTACTGCCTGATATCTCGATACATCTTCGTTCCTCCTGGATGAATGGAGTAAATAGAACTATGAGCTTCGGACATAACTTCTTGTCGAAGGTCTCCACTCGGTACACAGAGTCTGTTTCCAAACCTGAGCGTACCATCTTCATGAATCACTAACTCCTTCCTACGGCCTGATTCACACTCCGACCGCAACTTCTGAATCTGTGGATCTCTTGCCTGTGCTGCCCTTATCCTCTCTACTAAGGTTGACTGAATCTGCATACTGGTCATTCTTCCTATATCCCTTGGCAAAACTACTTCGATTCCCATACTCTGAAGGTCTTCTAAAATATGCTTCTGCGAGGTCAAGATAAAGGCACTGTCTCTCCTACTCAGTGCATCTGCAACTATATTCGTCTTGTCTGGATGATACTGAAGATCTAAGTCAAAATCCTTCAGTAGTTCTAACCATCTTCTTTGCCTCATGTTCAAATCTCGCTGCGTGAATACGTATTTCAAACTCTTATGATCAGTATAGATCTCTACCCGATCTCCGTATAAATAATGCCTCCACAACTTGAGTGAAAACACCACAGCTGCTAACTCCAAATCGTGAGTCGGGTAATTCTTCTCATGGTCTCGAAGTTGTCGAGACGCATATGCTATCACCTTTCCGTGCTGCATCAATACACATCCAAGACCCTTCCCAGATGCGTCACAATATACTGTAAAGCCTCCCGCTCCTACTGGAAGCGTCAATATCGGGGCTGAGATCAATCTCTTCTTCAATTCTTCAAATGATGCCTGACAGCTAGCTGACCAAACAAACTCTACGTCCTTGTGCGTCAAACGCGTTAAGGGCGCAGAGATCTTGACAAAGTCCGCCATGAACCTTCTGTAGTAACCAGCTAATCCTATGAAACTTCGCACTTCTGCAACCGTTCTCGGGACTGGCCAATGCTCTACGGCCTCAATCTTCTTCGGATCCACTGACACTCCTGCCCCAGAAATTACATGCCCCAGGAACGAAATGTGATCTAACCAGAATTCACACTTGTCGAGCTTCGTATAAAGTTGATGCTCCCTCAATATCTGTAAGACAGTCCTAAGATGTTTCTCATGCTCCTCTTCACTGCTGGAATAGACAAGAATGTCATCTATGAACACCACCACAAATTTATCCAAATACGGCAGAAAGATGCGGTTCATTAAATCCATGAATACTGCGGGGGCGTTGGTTAGTCCAAAGGGCATTACTAAAAACTCATAATGCCCATATCTAGATCTGAATGCTGTCTTCGGTATGTCTTGCTCCCGGACTCTTACTTGATAGTATCCTGACCGAAGATCGATCTTGGAAAAGACGCTGGCCTTGCTCAACTGGTCAAACAGGTCATCAATCCTTGGTAGTGGGTACTTATTCTTCACTGTTACTGCATTCAGCTTGCGGTAGTCGATGCACATCCTCGTCGACCCATCCTTCTTGGGAACTAGAATCACTGGCGCGGCCCAGGGCGATTTACTGTCTCGGATGAACCCCTTAGACTTTAACTCTTCTTCATGCTGATACAACTTATCCTGTTCTGACGGCGATATTCTGTAAACTCTGTCTGTAATAGACCTCGTTCCAGGGTTCAACTCAATGCTAAATTCTACCTCTCTGACTGGGGGTATTCCTGGGAGCTCATCAGGGAAGACGTCGAGAAAATCTTCGACCACTCTCGGAATCTGTCCTGGCTCTGACACTGCTGCTGAGATGACGCCTCCGGCCTGATTCTTCAAGGTTCGAGTAAAGATGAACTGCTCCATCCCAGGAACGCTGAATATAACCCTACCTCCTCTACAATCAATTGTCGCATGACTGTCTCTCAACCAGTCCATGCCAAGAACGACATCAAAATTCCCCATAGGGAATTCAATCAATGATGCGGGCAGTAAATGCCCACACACCTCTACCGGACATGAAAAGCGCACTCTGCTAACTTCTACGAGCCCATTGCCGGTGAGTATATCCATCCTCTCCGGCAATACCTCAAACTCTAATCCGATCCGTATGGCATATTGTGCAGAGATGAATGAATGAGTAGCGCCTGAATCAAATAATGCTACAGCGGAAAATGAGGTGACGAGAATTTTACCTGCCACCACGTCACTAGACGCTAGAGCCTCTCCCAAGGATAATGTGAGAGCCTGTCCCTGGCCCCGCTGAGCTCCTTGTTGCGGCCTTTCTCGACCATGCTGTTGCTGCCTCTGAGGGCCTTCGGCTTCCTGTGCCTGGCGGAACATCTGAGCCTGCATTGGTAGACGCTGGGCTAGGGGCCTTACTGCTAATACTGGCCCTCCACTCGGAGTTGCCACCGGAGCTGGCAATGCTGGAAACTGCTGAGCTGGCCCTCCTGGCCTCTGCATCACAGGACAAGTGAAGATACGGTGGTCTGAACTACCACACCTCAAGCATAAGCCATTCGCTGACCGGCACACCTCCCTCGTGTGCCCTGCCTTCCCACAGAATGTACAGCCCTGGGGTGCTCCCTGACGCTGTTGTTGGTTTCTCGACTGCTGATGCCGAACTGGTGCTGTATTAGTTGACACAGCCGTCCTCCGCGGCGCTCCTGCATCATGAATACGTACACCGGGTGCTGGTGCCGATGTTCGCTGTATTGCTCCTCCTCCAACCTGGGAATGAGATCTCTTTTGACCTCATGTCCTCGATGCCAACCTCTGCTGGGTAAGCTCGTGCCTCCGAGCGGCCGTCAAAACAGCGTCAAACGTCTGATAGTCGTGTCCTTCCACAAGTTGTAATAGTTCCAAATGAAGTCCCTGCTGGAACCTCATATCTTTCTCTGGCTCCGTTGCCACCATTGCTGGTGCGAAACGGCACAATCTGCAGAACTCTGCTGTATATCCATCTACGGTCTTGCCTGCTAGCTTGAGACTGATAAACTTCTGCTGGAGCTCATATCGAGCTACTACGCCAAAATACTTGGCCTTGAATCTTTCACTGAAGGTGGTCCAACGAACAGGGCGTCTTGCACCAACTTCTTCTGATGCCCACCAGTCGCGGGCAAGATCCTGAAGTACCAGTTTGACCTGATCAACCTTCTCATCATCTGGAACCTTGGCTGCCACAAGAATGGCTTCGATGTCTTGAATCCAGGCATCCGCAGTGATGGCATCCTCCGTGCCATCAAAATACCTCGGGTTCAAGCGACGAAACCTTCCTGATGCTCCCGAGTCAGCCCCGACACTCCTCTCAAGAGCTAACTGAATCCCTTGGTTCAGCAACACGTTCTGCTCCTGCTGCCGAGTCTGTTGCTGTTGGTTAGTGACAAGAAACCCCCGGATGATCTCCAAGAGTGCTACGACGTCTGGTACTGCCGTCGCTGCTGGTGCTGCAGGAGTTTCAATAACCTGCGGCTGCACTGTCTCTGGTTCCATTTCTGCTCGTGTCTGCCCTGGGGAAGGTTCTCTCCCCTGCTGGCGCCCAGTCGAGCCATGCTCTCGCTGCTCTTCCTCATGGGCCTCACCCGCTACTGAGAATGAAGCACCCCTATAGAGAAAGATATAAGATTATCAAGTCCGAACGAGGAAGATTTCGAGGATGCAAGTCAGGTTAGAGATCAAGGCAATGACAGAGAATTCGAAACAGAATTTCAAGGGGAACAAGTTTTGATTGAGACTCCTAATAATTCGCAATACCCCACAAGTCTGAAAAAGAGACCTGCATGGGCCACCACTAAAACCTTATCACGCTCCAGTACCGAAATACGGAGACGGACTAGGCCAGCTACTCCATATGAGGTACGTAACGTCATACGGCGATCGTGGCTGTCGAGAGACTAGGGGGTACATGCTACAATCAAGTCTCCTATGGTCCCACAGAGTTCTATGTCTCAATCAATCAAGTCACATCAGCAATTAAATGAACATTAAAGATAAAGCAGTAAGGCGTCCCTGACGCTTCATCAAAATGATCATGAGAGACTAGCTTTATAATTTAGCTATCTCAGAGAGTCAGGGGTACAAAATTATACACAGCTGCAGTCTGTTTATTTACAATTCTGTACTGACACAAAATATCATGTAAACCGGCTAACAGGTGTCGGTGACTAAATGCCGCACAAAACATAA
Organism: Iris pallida; assembly: GCA_029216955.1. Lineage (NCBI taxonomy): Eukaryota > Viridiplantae > Streptophyta > Magnoliopsida > Asparagales > Iridaceae > Iris > Iris pallida. The sequence goes on along the minus strand of JANAVB010013000.1, from coordinate 15,427,760 downwards.
GCAGGAGTGGTGGAGAAGAAACCCACTCGAGTCCCCGAACCGCCATACTCCTAGTATGCACTATGGATGTCAGGGAGGAAGATCGTGTCCTCTGGCTCTGCTACGAGATCTGGCCAAACAAAACCAGCGGGGTCAGCCCCGAATAGCAAGTACTGCCAAAGGGGCACAAGAGTTAAGATTAAAAACCCATATAATAGAATGATTGATAATAGTAATACTTATGCAACGATTATAGGGTAGCGCAACATCCTCGAACCCATATGGCACCCTTACAACCAAACAAGGACAAAAGGTGCCGCATGGAGTCGGGACGTGTCGTACTCTATAACTTTCACATAAGTTAAAAAAGGTATAAACAATAAAATCTCCTGATCGTGACTTCGGTCGATAGCCTATCGCAGCACAATAACCAACCCAACAATCAAACAAGAACATGGGTTGGATCATGTACCATGATAGACCATGTTCCTCAGTCATTCACAGAAGTAGCACTTCACAACCAGAATAAGTCTTCCGTTCATAACTTCGGTCCACAGCCTGTCATAGTACGATAACCAACCCAACAATCAAACAAGAACATGGGTTGGATCACGTACCATGACAGTCCGCTTCCCTCAGTTATTCACGGAAGGTAATAAGATACACGCAAGTCGTTTTCGCGGCCAATCAAGTCTACGAGTTTCTAGTAGGACAAGGTTATCCTCGCATCATGTTATTTAGAAAATCCTCAGATCGTATCTTTCCAGCAAGGCTAGCCAACCCAGGGGTTCGCATAGACAGGTATGATTGAGCACAGGTCCCTCGTAAGGCCACCTTGCTAAAATATATAATATATAGCAGGAATTAATCGGATACAGTCATCCACTCATTGCAGATGACACAGTATCCGTGGAGACCAGCCGGCGCGTCGAGACAATATCTCAAGGCGGCTGGTGTAACACGATCTCGGGATTTTGCCCTCCCCATGCATCTAGTATGTTTAGTTGCCTAATTTAACCCTAGGTGAAATCTTGGACTCACATGCTGTGGCCTGCATGATTATCCTCCTAAAGTCGTACTTTAGTACGAGTACCCCAAAAAGGATCCATGTCAATCAGTATGTCAACATGTTCTACCCTCCTTAGTGTAATGCATCATTTCAAATACGCCACGTGGAGTTACGAGTCATTTGTCGAGCATGAACAAGAACTGGGACATTCAGGTACATGTATCGGGTAGGAACACTTTGTTCTCCGGGGTCACATTAGTGCTCATATCATGCTCGGGACAAAAGGCGTAAGGATATAAAATGGGCATATAATATCTGATAAAATATCAAAAGCGTACGCACAAAAGCACGCACGCTCAAGGGGAGCTGCGTACGGGAAAAGTCACGCAAGCTCACTCAAGACAGCGTAGATGAAAAGTCACGCAGGCTCACTCAAGGCAGCTTACGTGAAAAGTCACGCACGCTAAGAGAGCAGCGTAGGTAAAAAGTCACGCACGCTGGGAGAGCAGCGTAGGTGAAAAGTCACGCACGCTCAAGGGACACGCTTCCAACAGGAAGCGTACCTAAGTCTGCGTACGCACGCTAAAGAGCGCGCGCAGCTCAGTGTGCGTAAGCTAAACAGCTCTGCATACTGCTCACCATCTTCTCCAAACAGCAAGAACACCATAGTTGAACCCAAAACTTCAGAGCAACACAACTTGGCCATCCGAACTCCAAATCCGGATTTCCAAAGTTCCAATTTGGGTAGAATTGAATGCTCTTCCACTTGGAAACACCAAAACCCATGAAAATCCAACTTAAAGAGATCAAACCATACAAAATCCAAAAATAGAAATAACTTAGATCTACAAAAATTAAAGCTTCAAAATGAAAATTTCCAAGTTCTAAACTAGTATAGATTGAGGAGAAGAACATGTTTTGGCAAATAGTTTTGTAAGAAATCATTGACAAAATTATGGATCCATCTCTTGAGCAAGTTGGTACTTGTCTTGGTTGGTGGAGGAAGTAAATGAGAGATGAGAGGAAGTAAATGAGAGGAGAGAGAATGAGATGAGTTATATATAAAGATCTTGGACCCATGGGTTCATGATGAACCAAAGGGTTCATGATGAACCATTGGTGAACCAAGAATAGGTTACCCAAATGAGCCAAAACTGTAGGCCCAAATGCAGAAAATAAATTAGGAAATAATATTTTGTCGAATATTTTTAGGAAATGCATGAAGAAATACTGCATAATAAATATCGTATAAATTCAAGGTAAATATAATTTATCGGTTTACGTATTAAAATACGTATTCCAGGATTGGAGAGTGACACAAGCCCTGCAGACCATCCAGGCTATCCGGACGCAATTAGGGATTGAATTCAAGTGGGTACATCGTCCAGGAAACGTATGTACCCTTAGGTGACTTAGAGGGTGCAACACATGACAGTGTGCTGGAAATGTGCCCTACTCGACGACAGGCTACAGATCCCAAGTGGGACGCCCAGATAACGGAATTGCCTGTAGCTGGGAAATCTCTTCATGACTACTGGATTATTCTAGTGATTAGCCTTAGTCGATTTCAGTGGGTGCCCCTGGCCGTGGTACTCAGGGATCCCCGTCCTAGACATGATGCAAGATAAGACGGGTTCATTTGTACAAGCACAATCGTCCACGGTGTCCAGGTCATTCAATCTTGTCATGTCGTGTTAGCCGTCGTAACAGCATTTCAAGGAATATCATGCCAGATTTATCATGTCAAGAGTACGCCACGGCAGGCCACTATCAAGAATTATCATGTCAAGTTATCATGTCAAATTGTCAGGTCAAGTTATCATGTCAGGAGTGCACCACGGTGGGTCACTATCAAGTCATGTCATTTATCAAAGAGAAGAAAAACTTGCACAATTAAATAATAATATATTAATATTATATATATTCCTGAAGCCAAGGAGGAACTCTACAACTTTTATGTTGGGAGTGGGAAGAAACTCGGACCACAATTCACGCAAATAAGACATTTAAACAATCAAAGTGGGACCCATGCGGTCCAAAAGTGGGAGAACAAACATGCGGTCAAAGAGAGTGGGAGGCCACCCATGCGGCCAGGAAATAATAAATAGGCCATAAAATTGAATAAGACAAAAGACAGTGGGACCCTCCTTAAATGCAAACTTCCACTTCAGCAAGCAAGTCAACTAAAGGAAGCTATGTGGGACCCCCCACAATTAATGCAATAAGAAAAGGTTTACGTGAGCTACCTAATTAATGGTTCACGTGGCCAAAATATTAGATAGTGGGAAAGGGAACCTATGCGGCTCACCTTAGATTCCATGCAAATAATAATATTAAATGGCCAAGGCCATGCGGCCAACTGTGATTGCCTACAAATGCAAGCAAGACTATCTTGTTAATATAATGCTTATTAAATAATGCATTCAGGCATGAGCCATGCGGCTAACTGTAACAATTCATGCGGCCAAGTATGAAGTAAATGACCAACACACATTAGTGCTAAAGCATTTAAACTAAGGGTGATGCGTTGAATGCAAATGCATTAAATGCAAAGGCCTTAAATGCAAATACCTTAAAGGTTAAGACTAAAGCAAATGCATTAAATGCAAAGGCCTTAAATACAAATACCTTAAAGGTTAAGACTAAAGGCCTTAAATGCAAATACCTTAAAGGTTAAGACTAAAGCGAATGCATTAAATGCAAAGGCCTTAAATGCAAATACCTTAAAGGTTAAGACTAAAGCAAATGCATTAAATGCCTGATGCATGCTAAAAGGATCATTTTGCTATGCATACGGCCAGCATGTTTAATGTAGTTCTAAACCATGCGGCCGGAATGGGTGGAGCCGCATGCAAGCTAGGCTAGTCAACATACAAGCTAGAAAGTATGCAAGCTAAATTCAATGGCCATGCATGCAAGCAATTGCATTAATTGACCACGAGCAGTTGCAATTATCTAAAGGCCATGCAGCTACAAGTGTTCGTATGCGGCCAGGGATGTTACCATGCGGCTAAGTTGCTGCAACTATAATATATATAAAAATGCTCCATGCAATTATTAAATAACAATAGTTAAAGCATACAATCAATGCTTGCAAGCTAAAGTGTGTATTTAAATATACAAGCTTATGCGGCTAGTTTTGTTCTCATGCGGCCAACATTACTTGGTCATGCATATTTAATGTAAGTAAGCACGTGCTTGCAGATGCATGCAATGTAATATTAAGATAATAAGAAAGCCATGCGGCTCAAACCATTTAGAAATTCATGCGGCTCACCACTACATTATATGCATACAATTGTAAGCTGTACGTGGCAATTATTAATAGGCTTTACCTAAATTAATATGATGGCTAATAAATGCTATCATGTCAGGAAGCAAATAATGCTGCCATGTCCATGCGGCTAGGCAAGACTCCTGCGGCCAAAACAAATGTAAGCCAGCAACAATTTGTTACCAACTAAGAAGAGGTTCATGGAAAATACCATGGCTTCTCCACACCACCCAATTTCTCACAGGAGTCCAAATTTGGACTCCCATAGGTCAAAATGGGGTAGGACGAAATTCTCGACAACATGAAACCATCAAAACTTGGAAATAACAAGATTAAACAGATCAAACCTAAGAAATTCCGAGAATACCACAAAACTAGATTTACAAGAATTTAACCATGGAAATAAAAAATGCTAAGTACTAAAGTGGTTTAGAAACACATGAGAAAGACAATGGAACAATAAAAATAGACTTCCTCCATGAAGCAAGGTGGACTTGCCTAAGCTCTCCACTCTCTCTTGGTAGGTGAAGAGTAAAGATGGAGAAGAAGAAATGAGTAATGAGTAATAATAGAAGAGAGAGAGTGGGATTGATATTTATGGTGGGAGTGGTGGTAGGTGGGAGTGGTTCTCCACATAAAATCAAACCAAGCCAACCCACTAAACCAAACCAAACCAAGCCAATGTAATCCCATGATGAACCATGCTAATGCAACATGCAAAAATAAAAATCCAAGGCTAACTAATTATGACAAACCAAAAATACGAGTCCGAAATACGTACACGTATTCCTAATACGTGATACGAACCACGGGCATTACACCAATTGTCTGTTACTCCCCCTGTTTAACATATGTATCTTCTTCATCTTCTGTATCGGAGTCACTGCTTTCTCTCCCTTTCGTCCAGTTTTCTACGACCGGACATGGGACCGATCCGACTACCACAGATGGGCTTAATTTCTCCTCCTCACATCTAACACCCTCTGTGTTAGGTGTGTCACCAAACACGAAACTGTCATCCGAACAGTAATATGGTTCCAGTTCTCTGAATGTAACGTCCATGCTTACAAACATCCTCCGTTCAACTGGGCTCTAACATGCGTATCCCTTCTGAGTCGCTGTGTACCCGACAAATACACACTTAACCGCTCTAGGATCCAGTTTGCCAACTCCAGGCCTATTATCTTGGATAAAATATACACACCCAAATACTTTCGGTGGAACAGTGTACGTAGTTGCACCAGTAAGCATCTCCAGCGGTGTCTTCCAGTCCAATACATGAGATAGTATTCTGTTGATGAGATAAGATGTCGTTAACACCGCCTGCCCCCATAAGTGTTTCGAGACATTCATATCCAGCATCATCGTCCGTACGACCTCCAGAAGGTGTCTATTCTTCCGTTCGGCCACACCATTTTATGCCGGTGTATAGGCACAAGAAGTTTGGTGTAGTATTCCATGAGTGGATAAATACTCAGCAACCTTCTTATTTGTATACTCCGTCCCATTGTCAGACCGTAAGCACTTAATTTTAGTGCCATATTGAGTTTCTACCCGGCGATAAAAGTCTCGAAATGCCTCAAAGACGTCACTTTTATTCTTCATAAGGTAGACCCATGTCACACGAGTATAACAATCAATAAAAGTGACGAACCATCGAAAATCGTTAATACCGGTTGTAGGACAAGGGCCCCATACGTCCGAATGTATCATATCAAACGCAGCTGAACTTCTACTTCCTGAACTCACATACATGCTTCTGGTATGTTTACCCAACTCACAAGCATGACAAAATAACTTCTCTTTATTAGCCCTTTGGTATAAGGACGGATACATTCGACTAATAATTTTAAAAGAAGAATGACCAACACGCTGGTGGTGGAGTAGCAATTCATCTTCTACACTGCGCCGTAAATCTTCCGGTGGTGTGTCTGCTACCAGAGATGCCAATGCTTTGTCCAGTCCAGTCCTGTCCAAGTACCACAGTCCCTTATGCCATGTGCCAGTCCCTAGTCGTCGTCCTGTCCCCTTCTCCTGAAAAGTCACCGTAGGAATGTCAAAGGAAACAGTACAGTTAAGATCAAGAATAATGGTACTAATAGAAAGAAGATTGACAGAAAAAGACGGAGCATGTAAGACATTGGTGAGAGTGAGAGAAGGGGTGCATGCGACAGTACCTTTACCCATGACAGGACTGGAGTTACCATCAGCAGTCTGAATGCTCTCCGGCGTCGGTAGGTGAGTATAGTCCTGGAACTCACCGTGGGACCCCGTGACATGGCGAGATGCCCCAGAGTCCATAATCCAACCTGGTTGGTGGACAGCTGCTGCAAGAGCATGCACAGGAATACCTGTACTGGTTTGGGCAAAGCAAGTGATGTGGTCCCCCGAGGTAGATGACGTCCCATGACTGCCGTCTGAACCCAGCTTGTGCTGCGTAACCTCGCAAGGAACTCTTTCTCAAGAGGGATTAACTCAGCCAGGTAATTTTTTCCCCCTTCCTCCGCCAGATTAGCTTTGTGTCCTCCAGAATAATTTTTCCTTCTACCAGCAAAACCGCCTCTACCATCTCGACGTCCTCTGCGGCCCCGTCCACGATCACTCGACTGACTTTACAGGGGTTTTAGACAAAATCTGATGTAATGCCCTGAGTCACCACAGTTGTGGCAAATACCGGCCACAGAGGGAGGCTGATTGAAGGCGGCAAGGGCAGACTTGTCAACAGCGGCTTCCTCCCCCTGGAAAGAGCCCTTGTTGGGCATCAACTTCAAACGAGCCTCTTCTTGTGCCATGGCAGCTATGGCTTCTTCTAAGGTTGGAATCATGGGCTGTGCTAGGAGTACATTCCTTCTATGCTCAAACACAGGGTTAAGACCCTTCAAGAACTTCATCATCCGTTGTCGCGAAATATAATCCAAGAACTTTTGGAAATATTTCGCAAATGCTGGTTCGACTTGGGCATCTTCCATCCCAAGAGGATCATAGTGATCCAGATCAGACAAGTACTTCTTCAACAGTGCTGCATACTGAGAGATGGTGCGATCGTCCTGGGCCACCCTATCAAGTTCATCCTGCAGTTGGAAGACCCGCATAGGATTGCCTGAGCCTGAGTACATATCCTTCAAAGTCCGCCATATATCAGCAGCAGCCTCCATCGCCTCTACATTGCCCGACACCTGGTCGGTCAAGGAGGCTGTCAACCATCCAGCCACAACATTGTTGACAATTTCCCAAATAGCAAACTCCTTTGAGGAGGGATCATCTGGCGCCTTGGTTTGGCCATTGACGTAGCCAACCAAGCAACGTTCCTTCAGCGTCCGCATGGCCTGCTGTGACCATTTCAAGTAGTTGGACGTTCCTTCCAACTTCGTCTCCAGCTTGTCCAGCTTTCCCATTTTGTAGGGTGACGGATCCACATCAGTATGGATCACACGTGGGGTTGCCTCGGTTAATCTCTTTGATAAAATATCATCAACCAAGGCCTTCATCTCTTCTGCTGTCAGTTTACCACTGATCGAATCCATGGCGTCTTCAACTGTGATTCGTCGTCGTCGTCGTCGTCGTCTTCGTCGTCTTCGTCGGCTTCGTCGTCGTCGTCTTTATGTAAAGTTTTCAACAGAGACCTTACGAATGCGCTGTTAATGTGACCAACACCGACGTGCGCATGTAGATCCTAATTTGCAGATCGAGAACGGAAAACAAATAAAGCATTTGTAATTTCGGAGGGCGTAATCTAGGAACAGAAGGTGCAAATAAAGCATTTGACAGCCATCCGTCTTCGAATAACCGCCCACATAATCTCTCTCTCAAATTAGGGTTTTTTTTTTTTGAGAAAAAAAAGGGGGGGTTCGGCAGCAGTGGGGTCGGAAGAGGGAAGGGGGGGGGGGCGTCGGGGGGGGGGGGGGGGTCGGGGGGGGGGGGGGGAGGGCATGGGGGGTCGGCAGGGGGGGGGGTCGGCAGCAGGGGGCAGCAGGGGGGAGTAAATCCCTTATTAGTTCTCAACAGCCTCCCACAAACAATAGAAAAAAATTTGGTCGAACGAGTCAAAGCACAAAAGGAAAAAGATCGGAAACGAGCAGACTGAAGATAACAAAATCAACGTATCTTTGAGGGCATGGCCATCAATAAATATGCTATTCAAAGGAACATAAAAACTGATATAGATATCATTGGTCATAGATGAATAGATTTTTGTGACTTGGACAGGATTACAGTTTTGTAACGTTTGGTTATTTTTATAAAATATATTGACCTTTTTTGAAAAAAAAAAATTAATTATCCTCAACTATGAATATATAATTATAGATAATTGTGTGCTAAATAAATAAATAAATACTCCAGTTGATTGGGTCGAGGATGTAGGGCTATTTGGGACCAAAGTTCCATTTTTTTTCTTCTCTTTTTATTACATAGGGAAGACCAAGACGAATTGGAGAAGAAGAAGGAGAAGAATGCCGCTTTTCTACCATTAGCAAATAGCAAGGAAGGTGCACAATCATGAGTATCAAAGAGAATCGAAGATGCAATAACAAAGAAAACATATATAGGACCGCTAGTTGGAAAGGTGGTGTGGTGCTCTTGGCAGCCTTAGAAGGCTATGGTCCCCTAACTTTTGTACACCTTCAAAAAAAAAATAGTAATTCATAGTGGTCCGGCATATAACACTTTGGGACTGCAGTGGACTTTTGTCGACACTTGAAAAATATTAGCAAGTCAAGAGACTCTCCAAATTTGAAATGTATCATAACTCGTTAATAGTAATCTAACTGGACCCACCAAGAGAGAAAAAGGAAGGAAAAAATAAAGAAAAAAGAGGGAGGAAAAAGATTAGATTAATTTGGAATATAAATTTGGTGTGTTATTTAGATTGTTATTATGTACCAATATAAAGGGAACACTTCAAAAGTAATAATTTACACTATTTTTAAAAAAAAATTGGAGTATCTGTGGATGCTCTAACCAAGTAAGCACATCTAACATTCATCTAGTTCTAATTTCAGATAATAAAAAATTGATAATTTTGTTTACAAGTGAAAGAGATTCCAAAGGTTACAAACTTTTCGGATTCATTGTAGAGTGGTAAGCATCAAGATGAAAGAAATAGTGGAAATCCTAGCAAATAATATAGTGGGAAAAAAATAATTAAAGTAACCAGCATAATTTCTCATTAAAGCATCCACTGTGGCGATACTTCAAACCATATTCCAAACTTTTTAGAAATCATATAAATTATTATTTTTGAAATGTTCCTTTTACGTTGACACACAATGGTACATTCTAAATAACATATCAAACACATACTTCAAGTTAACCTCCTCTTAATGTCATATCATAAGCATTGGTAGGGTCTGCTTGTGTTCATATGATTATTGAAGTTATATTCTCCATTAACTTTCTAACTCCATCATCACTAAGCTAACTCATCCCTGTCCCTTGAAAGGTGAGATGCCCCATGTTACTTGACCCCTTTGGGGACCTGTAAAAGTGGGGAGTTGCTGTATAAAGCACTACACATAGGACCTTTTGCACCAACTTCCAGCAGAAGTAGTACACTGAAGATCTAATGATAGCCCAATCTTACTTTATCGCAGTTTTTTTTTTTTTTTACTTCACTCGAGTTCTTGAAGTATGCTCCATGCTGAACCAGCTTTCGTTTCAAGAGGAGAGAAAACCCAAGGACACTCAAACGCGGCTGGTCCATCGTCACGTGACGGCCTCTCATTGCTCCTAAAGATCCAAATGTTAAAAGAGTGGAGTCCGGTGTTAGCAGATAGGTCAATGGTTAATTGTCGCGTTGATTTACGGTCACTTGTGCGTCACAAACCGCACACAAAATATTATTTTTCAAAATCTAAAGATATATTTGTTCACCATTTTTTGACGGATATTTCACACACTCACGAGTAATGAAGTTTATTGGCTAGGGTAAGCGTTCGGTTTATTCGGTTTCAACCGAACCGAATTAGTGTTCGGTTTATTCGGTTTCAACCGAAGCGAATTAGCCAAAATCGAATAAATCAAAATTCTAAAATTCAAAATCGAAACCGAACCGAATTAGCCAAAACCGAAATCGAACCGAACCGAATAATGAATTTGGTTTGTTCGATTTGTCCGATTTGTTCGGTTGAAATTAATGGGTTGGATCCAAAATTTGGATCAAGGTTAAATTATATTAAAAATTATAATTTTTATAGTTGAAATGAGTAAAATTTCTCAGATGATTTTATTGATGGGCTCCTGCCACTACTTATAGAGAGTACACCTCCTCTTCACAATACAACTTCCGATGTGGGACTAAAGTCCCTTATTAGTTCTCAACACTCCCCCTCAAGATGGGCAATAGATATTAATCATCCCCATCTTGTTACATAGCTTTGACAGACTCAATGAACTAAGACCCTTAGTCAGACAGTCTGCAACTTGTTCTTCTGAGCGAACATGGTCAATCTTCAGTATCCCTTGTTCCAGTTTCTCCTTGATGAAGAATCGATCGATCTCGATGTGCTTCGTTCTGTCGTGCTGAATTGGATTGTTAGCTATACTTATTGCAGCTTGACTATCGCTCAGAAGACGTAATGGTGCTCCCTTATCCAGCTTCAACTCTGTCAACAGTGCTCTTACCTATAGCAACTCTGACACTCCCAGAGCTATTGTCATGTATTCTGCTTCAGCTGTCGACCGTGCTACCACTGGTTGTTTCTTGCTTCTCCATGAGACTAGGTTTTCTCCTACAAAAATACAGTACTCCGTGGTAGACCTTTTGTCGTCTATGCAGCTTGTCCAGTCTGCATCGCAGTATCCCTCAACTTCTATGTGTCCATTTTTCTTGAACCATAGTCCTTTTCCCGGCGTCCCCTTCAGATATCTCAAGATCTAAAATACTACTTCCACATGATCCGTTCTTGGATCATGCATGTAGCGGCTCACTACAGTCACCGCAAATGAGATATCCGGACGAGTGTGTCCTAAATAAATCAATCTCCCTACAAGTCTTTGATACCTTTCACGATCAACAAGTTCTCCTGCTTCTGTTTCCAGCTTGCACTTCTGGTCAATTGGAGTTACAGCTGTAGTGTCCCGTCCCGCTCAGTCAATCGGAGGAATCGAAATGCCGACGGCGTTCGGACTTAGCCTTGCAACGGCTACTCGAAGACATCGCTCGGTCGAGACGACCGCTCGCTCAGGTGAGGTAGTTTCGGTGAACTCGTCTCATCTTTGCCTTCAGATAATAAATCGCATGTTTTCAACTTGCACAAGTAGGCTTGATAATAAAAGAGACGAATCAACATAGATAAGGAAATAATCCTGACGGGTCGAATTGAGTTAGAATATGGAAAGGTCCAACGATCGTCTTAGAGTTGGTACATAGCGTGCTTTGAAAATGACACTCGGTCCTTCGTCCCGTGGCTTGGGAGAGGGAAAAGTTGGTATTCGCCACAAGCTAAGAGTTTGCCAAATTCATAGGCGTCGCCCACAGAAATGCTTCATAAAGCATGCACGGTCTCATCGCCCAAGGCGTGGCATAGCCTCTGCTCGCTCGACGGGTTAAGTTGTATTGTACGGCTTGTGGCATAAGTCTAGTCACCCCAAATAGTTTGGTTGTTCAAAGTCGAACGCGTGCACGGCACGTTCCAATGACGCAAGGCTTGACGCAGCCTTTGCTCATCAAGTTGTTGTAAAGTAAGTTAGGCGAGTTACGTAAGCTAACAGGAGTAGTAGCAGGCACGGCCCTATGAGTTCTACGGTCGGTTATAATCACATAGTCTCACGATCGTAAGGCCCGTCATATAGAGTATGACTTGGACGGTGGTGTCACATAATATTTCAAGTTGGTCTAAGACACGATGGCACGGACTTAGCGTTTTAAGGCACGGGCCACGGTTGATCCATTGAGTTTAGAAAGTATTTCAAATATTTGTTCTTGAGTTGAGTGAAATGATAGGGCAAGAAAGAAGAATGCTCACGACTGGGTCGTTGAGGCAAGAAAGAAGAATGCTCGCGACTGGATCATCGAGGCAAGAAAGAAGAATGCTCGCGACTGGGTCGCCGAAGCAAGGTCTCAGATGTGAGAAGTATTGAACTTGGCCCTGAAAGAGATGGTAACACTAGAAGTACATTGACTGTGTGAGACGTCAATTTGAGTCGAGTCTTGCATGGTCATGGACAACTTGTCGACAAGGTAGAGTTTTCCCGTACGGCAACCTGTGGCGCCACGGGACCGATGCGGCATAAGGAAACAAAAATGGCTCTGGGAGTCTAAAATAGCTGGGCCTGGGACAAAGTATTCGGTGGACGCTCATTAGGGCTAGCTACCCGAACCGGTCCATCCTATATTCAGCTAAAAGGGAGTCCACAATGGCTCTGGGAGTCAGTGACCAAGTTCATATAGATGAGTCGGCACGGGCGGCAATCCGCGAGTGTGCCTTTGGACTGAGTCGAGTCATGAGTGTACTTTATCAAGGAGTCAAGTCGAAGTTATGTGTACAAGTTAGAACACAAGAAATGTTTGGGCCTAAGATTTGGCTACAACGAAGACACCGTACTTTGGCACGAGATGTGGCGTCGAGTCTTGAGTTGTCGGCATATAAGTTGCATAGTTTGGATGTAAGTTGTCTTGAGTTTAAGTCAGAAAATACCGTAAGGCAAAGTCGGTCGAGTGACACTTAACCCACAAGTCTTAATTGGGTCGGATGATAATTTAGTAGCAAAGGGCTGCGAGGCGGCGATATGATTGAGTCTCATTGAGTTACGAGGCACGGCCTCAACAAGGGTTTGAAGCACGGTCACACGAAAATGGAGCCTCATCGCGTAGTTGCATCTCTGATTATGGCCGTAAGGCAAACACGACTTGATTGGTCAACGTTGAGTGTTGCAAGCACGGGATGGTCTAACGACACAAAATAGGACAAGGCGTCGGTCCTAAAACTGATCATAAGGAAAGAGTAGAAAGACAATCGTAAAGAGGACTATGTTGCACAAAAGTAAATCAAACGTATTGGTTTTGTATGGGTGGGCGAGGAGCTCATTCCACCAGTACAGTTGAGTATGACACCTACAAAGTTTATATTTGCAGGCACAGGTAGAAGCTCGTGGCGCGGAGCTCGCTTGGATGAGTCGAGGCACGGAGTTCCATGGCGATTCGAAACGTGCGGCCACATGGAGTAAAGACTTATACGGGACATAATGTATGGACGTCGCCTTTCGAAGCTTCCGCTGGCTAAAGACTTGTATTGAGAGATGAGAGAGAGCTGAGTGACTTGTAATGTAAGATGAGTGAGCATTGAGTGAGCTTGAGAGACTTGAAATCTTAGCCTTGCGCCCTATTGTAACCTTTGTTTTAATATCAATAAAAGAGTATTTTGCAATGACTTGTGTTTTGTTCTAATTTTCGCTGCTATTCTTCAATGTCTCTGCATGGGACTTCTGTGCGACGACCCCGTCGCAGCCGCTGAAATCGGCCGTTATGGAACCCGCCTTACACGAGCGCAATCTAGGCTCGTGCGGCATTACGCCTTAGCGAGGACGATCGCTCCTACGGGAGTGGGGCGTGACATAATGGTATCAGAGCACGGCTTTATGTCCTTGGACTATCGATTGAATTCTTTAACTCCGTTATTTCCGCAAACTGTGAATTATGCTTCCACATGTTGATATCATTGGTGCGCTCTCTCTCAAATGTTCCACGGGATGTCCATACAATAAGTCTATCTATTTTGCAAAACGTAGGATAACAGTTTTTGTCAAAACAAAAAGATGGTTCGCGTAAGCACGGTTGGCTAAGTCGGACTGGGCATATACACCAAAGTTGTGTTGACCTTAGCAAAGTCGAGTGCGGGATTCGTAATGTTTTGAGCTAGTATGAGTTAAATTCGATTGAGTAAAATGGGATGATTATCGATAGGGGTGCTATCGAACGACGATGTTATCGTCGATGCGATATAGGTGAGCGTGCTTAAAATTTAAGGAATCGCTCGAACAAAAATTCGAGGAGATAGAATTGTGAATCGAATGATAAGTTGAGGATTTGTTGAATGACTTTATCCCTGAGTGGTGTATGCGATAACATCAGGAATGTCGATCGATCTATTGAGGATTCGGGGTATCGATGAGTCTATCAGCAAGCGTCGCGTGGATGCAAAGCCTTAGATTGAGTGTCGTTGAACAAGTTATAGTCTTTAAGATTTGTCGAATTAATTCAAACAACCTAGAATTTACGTGCACAGAACGTGCACGGGATTGAGATTGCACGAGTATAAAACATGAAGATGATTGAGTAGGTGAAATCGAATCGAGGAAAAGTTAAGGTGTAGCGAACGGATGAATTGATAACAAAAATCGATAGGTGGATCGTATAGAAAAAGTTAGCACGATGGGAAGATCGCGTGCATAAAAAGTGAATTTTGAAGTTACGCGAATGACTCGGAGGATTGGAATGAATGTTGCTCGATGATTTGAGTTAGCAAGGAATAATACGAATTGAGAAAATATGTTGGTCGATGACTTAAGATAGACGGATGAACAATACGTGAAATTGGTTTGAGGAAATCGATGTTGTGAATGGTTCGAGGGATAATGACCAAACTTGAATTTGAATGTCGAGGAGATTATCCAGTCGGACGATAGCATCATTCGTACGACTCGAAATTTGGTTACAAAGGAAGATCGTCAGGTTACGCATATCGTCAATGGTATTGAGGTGTATCAAAGATCGATATACGATAACTCGGGGGTACTCTGACTCGACGAATAACGATCGTGCAAGTGTTATTGTTCGGTTGGATGCTATACCTAGAATTTTGATCGAGATGAATGTAAGATGAAAATGATCGTGTCTTGATGGTTACGTTGATAATCACAACGTCGACGATCTTGTCTTGCACGAGTGCAACTCTATCCTCGCACATACGTTGCATCGGATTTGGGATGATCGTTCCGCGTGAGCGCTGACATGGTGATTCATGTCGCGGGAATGATCGAACTCGAAAAAATCAGGATACGGTAACTTTGATTGTCTTGACTTGTCGGTTTGATGCGAAGGAAAATTTGAGGATGTTAGGACTTGCGATTGATGAATGAAGTAAACTTGAGGATTGAGTAGGTCCAATCCGCGTATCGAGAATGAATTAGTCTAGACGCAAAATAAGAGTTACGTTCCGATGAGGATAATTATCCCGCGGAAGTGTGCATGGTGATTCATGCCCACCGAGGATAATCTGACTCGAGTGAGATCGGGGCGCAACATATTGTTAAGTCAGACGACCTAGTGATCGATTACGTGAATTGGAATAGATGACTTCGGAAGTATGGAATGTGAAATTTTGGTTTAGGGATGAATTGTGTCGTAGCATGCTTGACTTGGAAGGATTGATAGGCGGACTATGTCGAACGTATTCAAAGAAAGAGACTATACGAAATGGCTTAATGAACGAGGGATATCGATAAGTCAAGGAATTGGTTGAAACGTGAGTTATCGTAGGATGGCTTTACTGAACGACTCGGACCCCGTGTGACGAACATTGGAATGTGTGTAGGAAATCGATACTCGAAGTTTAGAAATCGGAGTGATACGAGCTTGGATAGAAAACCCCGTACTATCAACTTGGTTTGACCTTAGGATGGGGTCAGTGTTGATATTGTTGTTTGGGAACTATGATTCTAATACTGACGGATTGACTATTGCCTAAAAGACATAGCCTAGCACTTAGGCAGACGTTCCGGTGTGGAGCGATAGAAATTGTGGAGGCACCACTCACGAGGCTCGGTTGACATGCACGTATATCAGGGACGCCCGAATATGTGCACGATTTGACTCGAGTGGTGATGGTGGAATTTGCTATCCCAAGGCTTGGCTGAAATGCATGTATTTTGGGGACACCTGGAATATATGCACGATCCAACCAAGTGATACGTTGAATTCAAGTGAGACTTGAGAAATGGAAAAGTGTCGAGGATTTTGAAATCATATTGAAGGAAAGATAGATAGTAGCACGAGCGTGGCTCGGATTGAGAAAACGCATAGGAGTAGTGTGTACGAGAGTTCTTGAATGTTGAGTAAGGTGATAAGTCAATAAGTAAGTACTCAGTTAGCTTCGAGGACGAAACTTTTTCTGAGTGGTGTATGATGTAGTGCCCCGTCCCGCTCAGTCAATCGGAGGAATCAAAATGCCGACGGCGTTCGGACTTAGCCTTGCGACGGCTACTCGAAGACATCGCTCGATCGAGACGACCGCTCGCTCAGGTGGAGTAGTTTCGGTGAACTCGCCTCATCTTTGCCTTCACATATTAAATCACATGTTTTCAACTTGCACAAGTAGGCTTGATAATACAAGAGACGAATCAACATAGATAAGGGAATAATCCTGACGGGTCAAATTGAGTTAGAATATGGAAAGGTCCAACGATCGTCTTAGAGTTGGTGCACGGCGTGCTTTGAAAATGACACTCGATCCTTCGTCCCGTGGCTTGGAAGAAGGAAAATTTGGTATTCACCATAAGCTATGAGTTTGCCAAATTCATAGGCGTCGCCCACAGAAATGCTTCATAAAGCATGCACGGTCTCATCGCCCAAGGCGTGGCATAGCCTCTGCTCGTCCGACGGGTTAAGTTGTATTGTACGGCTTGTGGCATAAGTCTAGACACCCTAAATAGTTTGGTTGTTCAAAGTTGAACACGTGCACGACACGTTCCCATGACGCAAGGCTTGACGCAGCCTTTGCTCGTCAAGTTGTTGTAAAGTAAGTTAGGCGAGTTACGTAAGCTAACAGGAGTAGTAGCAGGCACGGCCCTATGAGTTCTACGGCCGGGTATATTCACATAGTCTCACGATCGTAAGGTCCGTCATATAGAGTATGACTTGGGCGGTGGTGTCACATAATGTTTCAAGTTGGTCTAAGACACGATGGCACGGACTTAGCATTTTAAGGCACGGTCTACGGTTGATCTATTGAGTTTGGAAAGTGTTTCAAATATTTGTTCTTGAGTTGAGTGAAATGATAGGGCAAGAAAGAAGAATTCTCACGACTGGGTCGTTGAGGCAAGAAAGAAGAATGCTCGTGACTGGGTCGTCGAGGCAAGAAAGAAGAATGCTCACGACTGGGTCGCCGAGGCAAGGTCTCAGATGTGAGAATTATTGAACTTGGCCCTGAAAGAGATGGTAACACTAGAAGTATATTGACTGTATGAGACGTCAGTTTGAGTCGAGTCTTGCATGGTCATGGACAACTTGTCGACAAGGTAGAGTTTTTCCGTATGATAACCTGTGGTGCCACGGGACCGATGCGGCAAAAGGAAACAAAAATGGCTCTGGGAGTCTAAAATAGCTGGGCCTGGGCAAAGTATTCGGTGGACGCTCATTAGGACTAGCTACCCGAACCGGTCCATCCTATACTCAGCTAAAAGGGAGTCCACAATGGCTCTGGGAGTCAGTAACCAAGTTCATATAGATGAGTCGGTACGGGCGGCAATCCGCGAGTGTGCCTTTGGACTGAGCCGAGTCATGAGTGCACTTTATCAAGGAGTCAAGTCGAAGGTGTGTGTACAAGTTAGAACACAAGAAATGTTTGGGCCTAAGATTTGGCTGCAATGAAGACACCGTGCTTCGGCACGAAATGTGGCGTCGAGTCTTGAGTTATCGGCATATAAGTTGCATAGTTTGGATGTAAGTTGTCTTGAGTTTAAGTCAGAAAATGCTGTAAGGAAAAGTCGGTCGAGTGATACTTAATCCACAAGTCTTGATTGGGTCGGATGATGATTTAGTAGCAAAGGGCCGCGAGGCGGCGATATGATTGAGTCTCATTGAGTTGTGAGGCACGGCCTCAGCAAGGGTCCCTTCTTTTATCAAATCTCAGGGACATGGTCTAATCATGAGGGTAGTATTTTATCCTGGTGTTGGATCCCAAGTTTTTATGGATTCCTTCTTTGTTACCGGGGTCGACCCCAAAGCCATAATGTCTCAAAACGAAGAGGCTATAGACCTAGCGCCTTTGTCTCGAACTTTGTGAAGAACTCCATTCTATCTCTCCAACAAAAAAGCGGGGCTGTGCCCCAGTTGTACACTCCCTTCGTTCTACGAACCCTTGTTGATTCTGAACTTCGTTCGCGAAGGAACTGGACTTTTGACAGGCCAGCCCTTTTTGATGCGCCGCTTTACCCTGGAAGGAAAATGAGCTTTGCTCTTCTGGGCGCTGGGCGCTCCCGTGGTTCGCGAGAAGGAAAAAGGACTCTTCTTTTGTTGCATCTGGCACGAGATGAAAAAGAGAGAGCTTCGTCTATCGATGAACAGCGGATTGACGGAGCTCTTGGCATTGCTTTGTTTTTCTCTCCTTTCCTATCAGCGAGTTCTGATCCTTTTGTTCGAAATTTCTTCGTTCGTACCGAACCGCTTGCAGAATCAAATCCTGTTCCACAAGATCCTATATCAGCTATACATCCTCCTCGCATTTATGCCGGAGACGTGGCCAGTGCTATGGGCTTTGGCTTATGTAGATCAAAAATGATGAATGGGATTATGGCACTCCACTCGCCGCTAATGCGAAAGGATGCCGCCGAAAAGAATGGGATGCAGCTTCGCTCTGCTGGATGCGTCGGATCCCATCATATAAGAAGCTCGCTCTTTACTCGATCATTAAAACATTTTATGGGCGGCGCACCTGCTCTATTGTTGCGTAGCAATAAAAGCCTGCTCATGCAGTTTCGGCGGCGCCTCACTTCGCTCGCCTTTTCTTCGCTCTGGACAGGAGCGCTAATGGACACGGGGAGGGAGCAGACGAAGCGTGTCGTTCATAATGGAAAGAAAGAGACCACTACTTCGCCTCTTTGTTGGACCGCCGGCGGGAACACAGTGGTCTCTGACCAGGACCAGGAACCAATTCGAATTTGGATCTTGACATGTCGGTTGTTTTTAACCATAGGCATCTCGCCAGGAAGTTGGTAGGCTCATCATGAATTAGGTCGGGGTGGCTGGTGGTTTCGGGATCCCGTAGAAAATGCGTCTTTTATGCCTCGGGTATTAGCCACAGCTCGTATTCATTCAGTAATTCTATCCCTTCTTCATTCTTGGACCTCGCTTCTTAATATTTTGACTCTTCCATGCTGTGTCTCAGGAACCTTTTCAATACGGTCCGGATTGCTAGATCCCGTTCATAGTTCTGCTACAGATGATACACGAGGAAGATTTTTATGGCGGTTCTTCCTTCTAATTACAGGCATATCTATGAATCTTTTTTACCAGATGAAGCAGCAGGCATCGGTCCGTAGAACCTATAAAAAAGAGATAGTTGTGGCGCAAAGTACTCTTGTGCACCTATTTGGCTGGCGCGCCCCCGTTATGTTATGGAAGAATTTAGCCAATTGCTGGGCTGGTTATTCAGAGCCAGCAATTGGCTGCTTCGTCCCGTCCGTAGCGCTTCGCAAGTCACTGTGGCGTGGCTGAATGTAGAGCAGTCCACTCAGGTTACACCACCTTTGATCAGTAGATTATTTATCACTTCGGAAGATGGTCAAGTTGGCTTGGATAGGAAAGCTCTAGCTCGGCTCGATCAGCTCTTGAACCTTTCCCGCGCGGAGTTTTGCAATTTCGCTTCCCTTCACTAGAGTGAAAATAGATCTTTCTTACTTGTTCAATTCATCGAGATTGCTTGCTAACCATAGGAGATTGATCAATAAGGATGGGCTTTGGCTCCAGCTTGGTCAATGACTCCGTGATGATTAGTAAGATAGGATCAAATCTCTTCGGGATCCTCTGTCCGTGTAAAGGAAGGGTAAACAAAAGAATTACGGCATGCTTTCAGGTCTAATACGGTCCTTCAAATATCGAGGTATGACTATGATCCAACTACTCGCTAGAACGATCTATTCTCTTCTGCCTTAGGCATCGCAATCTTCATGACAGCGGTCGTACCGACAGCGCGATCAAACAAAGCAGAAAGTCAAGTGAAAGGTCTCTTTGCTCTCGGTCTTGGGAGAACGTTCATAGAGTTTTCTTATGTGGTCACCAACTTCACACGTCCGCGCCTACTGCAGCTGGACGATCAAGGCTAACTTCCATGGATGGGACCAGAGGGATGGGCACAAAACCAATCCCATGTTATAAATGAATATATCTTTCCACTAGTCTGAGAGCGATGAACTGCCCTTTGTGAAAAAACTCTTAGATCAAACCTGATTGAAACTGGCCACACAAAGGAGAGCCCGAAAGAAGAGGAAATTGAACTGCGAACGTACGTTGGATATGTAGAGGTACACATATATAAGGTCATTAAACTGCTCAACCTTACCCCTTAATGGTTGTATGACGATCCCATAAAGAAAATAGATAGATGGATTGTCAAAAAAGGCTACCTAATAAGGATCAAATGCTTAGTCATAGGATCAGCGATTAGCAACTGAGACCGGCCAATGGCAATGGGTGACAGATTTGAATCGAGATTAGCTTTACTACTTTTCCGCCCTATAGGAAGATTAGCTTCATAGGTTACTTTTTTCGGCTTCCGTCTAGAGATCTAAATACGAGAATCCAACCCCTGGGTAAAGCGAAGTAAAGTTCACAGCTTCAGGTGGAGTCTTCTCTAAAGCGACTGGGGGGGCAGGTTCCCTAAACCAAGCCTTTCCTTCTTTTCTTATAGCATAGCCCTTGGGCAAGGAAAGGCTATAAGAAGAGGTTCGGTGGGAGGATTAACCAAGACAAATTTCGAATTTCATTACCACCAGCAAGACCACTAACTAGCAGCGAAAGGTGGAATAGCAAGATTTGACCTTATTATTCTATTTTTATTGATTCGAGAAAACTTTGGATTTTCAATTGAACCCGCTTACGGACTTGAGGTTCTACAACTGGAAAAAGGGAGCACAAGTTTGCTTCTCTGAAGCCTAGAATCATCCTCTTGTGCTATTACAACTTCAAGAAAGAAGGACCCCTTGCACTAATTAATACGAAATCTTTTAAGAGAAGAAAAGGTCAGGGAAGGTTCCGAGAAAGACAAATCCAATCAAGATGAATCTCAGAGGGGTAGGGAAGACAGGTAAGTCTTGGATTTGAAGCTATCTCATTCATAGGCGGTCAAGTGACCGCTATACATAGTCTCATTACTCTGCTGGATAAATGGGGCACCAGTCGGTGTGTGCAGCCACTTAATGAGGAGGAATATGTTACCAGAAAAGCGCTTTAGTCACCGATTCTTCAGTAAGTTCGCCCTTTTCATATTCGATTTCTAGTTAAAGAAGAATCGCCCGTTCGTTGGCACGTCTATTCTATACGGGGTCGCTATTGCCCATAAGGAGTGGAAGAGAGACAGAGTTCAGGTAAAATCTCCTCTTTCCGGGTTGTTGTTCAGTCTTTTAGTATATGGCAGTTGTTTCGGCACCTCTCACTTCTTCTCCGTAGGTAGCTAGCAGTTCTTCTTTTATTACAATAATATATTCACTATATAGATTTGACTTTCTTTAATCGAATGCCGTGGACCAGTCTCGCATGTCTAAGCAGGGTCTGCACTACTATTTAATGCACGGTCACACGAAAATGGAGCCTCATCGCATAGTTGCGTCTTTGATTATGGCCGTAAGGCAAACATGACTTGATAGGTCAACGTTGAGTGTTACAAGCACGGGATGGTCTAACGACACAAAATTGGCCTAGACATCGGACCTAAAACTGATCCTAAGGAAAGAGTAGAAAGACAATCGTAAAGGGGACTATGTTGCACAAACGTAAATAAAACGTGTTGGTTTCTTATGGGTGGACGAGGAGCTCATTCTACCAGTACAGTTGAGTACTGACATCTACATAGTTTACATGTGCAGGCACAGGTAGAAGCTCGTGGCACGGAGCTCGCTTGGATGCGTCGAGGCACGGAGTTCCTTGGCGATTCGAAGCGCACGGCCGCATGGAGTAAAGACTTATACGGACATAATGTATAGACGTCGCCTTCCGAAGCTTCCGCTGGCTCAAGACTTGTATTGAGAGATGAGAGAGAGCTGAGTGACTTGTAATGTGAGATGAGTGAGCATTGAGTGAGCTTGAGAGCCTTGCAATCTTGGCCTTGCGTCCCATTGTAACCTTTGTTTCAATATCAATAAAAGAGTGTTTTGCAATTATTTGTATTTTATTCTAATTTTTGCTGCTATTCTTCAATGTCTCTGTATGGGACTTCTGTGCGACGACCCCGTCGTAGCCGCTGAAATCGGCCGTTATGGAACCGGCCTTGCACGAGCGCAATCTAGGCTCGTGCGATATCACGCCTTAGCGAGGACGATCGCTCCTACGGGAGTGGGGCGTGACAACTGCTGCTTTGCATCCCGGCATCCCTGTCTTCTTTAGCAGATCTAGTACGTATTTTCTCTGTGAAAGAACAATTCCCTGTTCGTCGTCATACACCTTGATATCCAGAAAATACCTCATCGCTCCTAAATCCTTCACTTCAAACTCCTTCGCGAGTTTTGACTTCAGCTTAGTAATCTCGACTTTATCATCACCAGTAATTATTATATCATCCACATATACAACAAGTATAGTAATGTGGCCTCTTGTATGCTGGAGAAAGACCGTATGATCTGTATTTGTTTGATGGTACCCCATGTCTGTAACAGCCTTTCTGAATCTGTCAAACCAGGCTCGAGGAGATTGCTTGAGTTCGTATAGTGACTTCTTTAGTTTACACACTTTGCCATGCGACGTCCCTCCGCCTGATTCTGTCATATAGCACCCTGGCGGGGGTTCCATATATACTTTTTTTGTAGGTCTCCATGGAGAAAGGCATTTTTCACATCTAATTGGTATAGCTTTCATCCATAGTTTGCTGCAATGGAGACCAAAGTTCTTACCGTGCTCTTTTTGCTACTGGGGCAAACGTCTCATCATAGTCAATGCCATATGATTGTGTGTATCCTTTTGCAACCAACCTCGCCTTGTACCGCTCTATTTTTTCTTCTAGTGTCTCCTTTACTGTGTACATCCATTTGCATCCTACAGCTTTCTTTCCTTTGGGTAATGGAACCAGCTCCCATGTCTTATTTTTTTCTAGTGCCCTAAGTTCTTCCATCATTGCAGCTTTCTACCTTAGATTTTTTTGCTTCCTGCCAACACTTGGGCAAAGAAGTAGAGTCTAACGATGCAATGAAGGCTCGATAATTTGGAGAAATATTTGAATAAGACAAGAAGTTGGCAATATCATGTTCATAATCATCATAACGACAAGGAGCCTTACCCGCATTGATGCGAGAAGATCTCCTTAAAGAAGCAATAAGTGGTGGAGAGGACATACCATCAGAGTCAGAGAGATCCGCATCGGAATCAAAGTGATTCAGTGCGGGGGCAATATCTTCAGGGGCAGGAGTAGACGAGGGACTTAGTATGGTAGGCACTGGACTTGGTACAGTAGGTACTGACACTGGGCATGGCTTCTCCCCCTGCGTAACATATGTATCGTCCTCTTCACCGGAGTCACTGCTATCTCCCCCTTTCGTCTAGTTCTCCACGACCGGGCACGGGACCGATCTGACTACCACGTTTGGGCTTATTTTCT
This sequence comes from Iris pallida, assembly GCA_029216955.1. Lineage (NCBI taxonomy): Eukaryota > Viridiplantae > Streptophyta > Magnoliopsida > Asparagales > Iridaceae > Iris > Iris pallida. Next base: position 15,403,981 of record JANAVB010013000.1, on the reverse strand, counting down.
CCCCCTCACGTCTAACAACCTCCGTGTTAGGTGTGTCACCAAATGCTGAACCTTCATTTGAACCATAGTACGGTTCCAGTTCTCGGAATGTAACGTCCATGCTTACAAACAGTTTTTGCTCAACCGGGCTCCAACATACATATCCCTTCTGAGTCGCCGTGTACCCGACAAAGACACATTTAACCGCTCTAGGATCCAGTTTACCAACTCTCGGCCTATTATCTTGGACAAAACACACACACCCAAATACTTTCAATGGAACTGTGTAAGTGCTTACACCAGTAAGCATTTCCAACGGTGTCTTCCAGTCCAATACCTGAGATGGCATTCTGTTGATGAGAAAAGAGGCCGTCAAGACAGCTTGTCCCCATAAGTGTTTTTGGATATTCATAGCCAGCATCATCGTCCGTGCGACCTCCAGCAGGTGTCTGTTCTTCCGTTTGGCCATACCATTTTGTGCTGGTATATAGGCACATGAAGTTTGGTGTAGTATTCCATGAGTAGATAAGTACTCAGCAACCTTCTTATTAGTATACTCCGTCCCATTGTCAGACCATAAGCACTTAATTTTAGTGCCATATTGTATTTCTATCCGGCGATGAAAATCTCGAAATGCTTTAAAGACATCACTTTTATTCTTCATAAGGTAGACCCAAGTCACGCGAGTATAACAATCAATAAAAGTGACGAACCATCGAAAACCGTTAATACCGGTTGTAGGACAAGGGCCCCATACGTCCAAATGTATCATGTTAAATGCAGCTGAACTTCTATTCCCGGAGCTCATATACGAGCTTCTGGTATGTTTTTCCAACTCACAAGTATTACAAAATAACTTCTCTTTATTAGCCCTTTGATATAAGGACGGATACATTCGACTAATAACTTTAAAGAAAGAATGCCCGACATGCTGCTGATAGAGGAGCAATTCATCTTCTACACTGCTACGTGAAGCGTCCGATTGTGCGTCTGCTACTAGAGATGCCAATGCTTTGTCCAGTCTGGTCCTGTCCAAGTACCATAGCCCCTTATGCCATGTGCCAGTCCCTAGTCACTGTCTTGTCCCCTTCTCCTGAAAAGTTACCTTAGGAATGTCAAAGGAAACAATACAGTTTAGATCAAGGATAATGGCACCAATAGATATAAGATTGACTGGAAAAGAAGGAGCATGTAAGACATTATTGAGAGTAAGGGAAGGGGTACATGCGACAGTGCCTTTACCCATTACAGGTCTAGATGTACCATCAGCAGTCTGAATACACTCCGGCAACGGTAGGTGAGTATAGTCCTGAAAATCACCACGGGACCCCGTAACATGGCGAGATGCCCCAGAGTCCAAAGTCCAACTTAGCTGATATGGACAGATGCAAGAGCACGTGCACGTGCAAGTATACCTGTGCTGGGTTGGGAAAAGCAAGTGATGTGATCTCCCGAAGTAGATGACGCCCCAGAAGTGATATGACTGTCAGCCGAACCCAGCTTTAGGCCTCGTAACTTCGCAAGGAACTCCCGCTCAAGCGAGGTTATTTCTGCCAGTTGATTTTCTTTTTCTTCCTCCGCCAGATGTGCTTTGTATCCTCCAAAATAATCTCTCCTTCTACCAGCATATCCTCCTCTACCACCGCGACGTCCTCCACGTCCCCGTCCGCGATTACTAGACTAACTTCGCAGGGATTTTGGACAAAATTTGATGTAATGTCCGGAGTCACCATAGTTGTGGCACACACCACTCACAGATGGAGGCTGAGTGAAGGCAGCAATGGCATACTTTTCAACCGCGACTTGGTCTTCCTGGAAGGACCCCTTATTGGGCATCAACTTCATTCGAGCTTCTTCATGTGTCATGACGGTTATAGCTTCCTCCAAGGCTGGAAGCGTGGGTTGGGATAGGAGAATATTCCTTCTCTGCTCAAACACAGGATTGAGCCCCTTCAGGAACTTCATCATTCGCTGTCGCAAAATATAAACCAGGAACGTCTGAAAATACTTCGCAAATGCCGGTTCGACTTGTGCATCTTCCATCCCAAGAGGATCATGGTGATCCAGATCAGACCAGTACTTCTTCAATAGGGCTGCGTACTCAGAGATGGTACGGTCGTCTTGGGCCACCCTATCGAGTTCATCCTGAAGTTGGAAGACCCGTATAGGGTTGCCCGAGCCTGAGTATATATCCTTCAAAGTCTGCCATATATTAGCGGCAGCCTCCATCGCCTCGACATTGCCCGACACTTGGTCGGTCAAGGAGGCTGTCAACCACCTAGCTACGACGTTGTTGATAATCTCCAGATAGCAAACTCCTTTGAGGAGGGATCGGATGGCGCCTTCGTTTGGCCATTGACATAGCCAACCAAGCCATGTCCCTTCAGCGTCCGCATCGCCTGTCTCGACCATTTTAAGTAGTTGGACGTTCCTTCCAACTTTGTCTCCAGCTTTTCTAACTTCCCCTTTTTGTAGGGTGACGGATCCACATCAGTATGGGTCACCCGTGGGGTTATCTCGGTTAATCTTTTTGATGAGGTCTCATCAACCAGGGCCTTTATCTCTTCTGCCGCCAGTTTACCACTGATAGAATCCATGGCATCTTCAACTGTGAGTAGGAAGGTCTTGTTGTATCCCTAGTCGTCATCTTCGTCGTCGTCTGCTAACTGCTGGGTGTCCTGATCTCGGGTGTCTATGTCATCAACTATAGAGACCGGGGGAGGGAACAACAAGGGGCCTTCTCACAGAAATTCTTCAGGCATACGAGCAATTAGAGTCATGATGACGAGGGTAGATAGTGCAAGCATAACCAATTGGACCGTGACTTCGTGCATGATCGATATTTCCAGAACTCCGAGTAGGATCTGTGCGAAAATAATAAACTTTTGCAAGCACTTCCAAAGAAGGTGCAAAAAACAAAAAACAAAAAATTGGGGCACTGCACAGCAGTTTCGGGGGGGCAGGTCCCGGGGGCCAGGTCCGGGAAGCTGCACAGCAGGTCCGGGGGGGCAGGTCCGGGTTGGGGGGGCACTGGAATAGTAGATCGGGGGGTGGAGGGGCTGGCGTCAGGGAGGGAGGGGTGGTCGGGGGTGCTGCACCGCAAGTCCGGGGGAGGGAGGAGCTGGAATAGTGGATCGGGGGGGGTAGGGGGTAGGGGTTAGCGTCAGGGAGGGAGGAAATTTTTTTTTGGGAACCTGGCTTTGATACCAAGTTGAAATGAGTGAAATTTCTCAGATGATTTTATTGATGGGCTCCTGCCACTACTTATAGAGAGTACACCTCCTCTTCACAATACAACTTCTAATGTAGGACTAAAGTCCCTTATTAGTTCTCAACATTTATACACCCATTTGTTGAATTTTAAAGTTACACACAAAGTTGAACTAGTTATTAAATTATCAAAGTTGTAATTTAAAACACGTACATATAATTGTTGTTTTCAAAATATACACATTTTTAAACTGAGGGTATTTATAATTGTAATTTTGATTCATTTTTTAATTTTGGACCGAAATCGAAATCCAAAACCGAAACGAATAAAAAAAATTTGTATTTTAAAAACCAAAACCGAATAATTTTATACCGAATCGAATCTCTTATTCAATTCGGTTCGATTCGATTTTCGGTCCAACACTGAATAATGCTCACCCCTACTATGGGCTCCTACAAATGCATTTTGAAGGTGCGGTCCCTTGCCTTATCTGACAAGTAGGATGGGGATAGCTCCCCTTCCCCTGTTAGCTGTTAGATAACTCTTTTTTGGTGTGTATTTTGCTTTATTTTTATCAGGCTATTTTGTAACTAAAATACTATATAAATTATGTTACATTGATAATTTGTTACCAGAAATTTTTGTTTATTAACAAGTTGGTATTATTAACTTTTGTCACGACCCGCGCCCTAGAGTAAGGGCAAGAGACGTGGGTACGTCCAGCCTACGTTGCAGTGTCGGCGGTAGAACGCTGTCCTAGGTCAACATACATCTAACAATATATATCTAAACAGTTTATACTCCCCGAATGGGGGTGACATAGCAGTAATAAACTCAATCACAACTAAGGAAGAGATAGCACGATATGAAATAGGACTCAAGGAAATAAATAGATGAAAAGTAGTCTAAGATAATGCCAGCAATATCTAGAAGTACATGGTCTCAGATACAGAATGAAAGAATATATACAACTCAGAACTCAGAATAAGTCTAGCTAAAACATGCCTCAAGACTACATAAAAGAAGATAAGCCTAACTAATCTAGTCTAGGCAATCGGGGTGATATCCTCAGCTAGAGCTGGGTCCTCCTGAGGGTCCAGCTCGCAGGTGTCATCTAAGGCTGCCCCGTAGAAAGTATCCAGGCAGGCCTCCTTCTCGTCCTCTGTAATATTTTCAACAGGTCCAGTCAGGACAGGAGCGAGCACAATACATCTCATGCAGTTCATATCATGTCAGGAAATATAAAGCAAGCAATAGAGTAAGATACATGAAACGCTGTAAGAAGATGTACATGAAAACATGAAAGATATTTGATAACTGGAAATATATACATGATAAGTAAGAACTGTAAGTGACTAGTGATTTAGAGTATGAGATGGCATGTAATTAGCTTAGGTTGTAAATGATAAAACATGGAAGTAACAGAGTGAACATGATGGGTAAATCACATGACCATTTATACTCATCCCTACCCACAATCAATACACAAGGATCCGTTCAAGTTACGTTACGGACATGATATTTTGGTTATACAAGAAACACATGAGGAAACATGAGCGTTCATGAAAGAACATGAGAGTACATAAACGTACATGAAAGAACATGAGAGAATATGAGTGCATATGAATAACGCAGAAGTAAGGAATACATGATGTACATGAAACACATGTCATAAAGTATCCGATGCGCCCGCTAAGGGGGATAACATCCCAAGAAGAGATCAGTATAGTACCAATCCGTGATGATAACGTGACAGCATCAAGTAAAAGTAATCTAGAGCGAGAATATTAATCGTGACAAGTATAAAACGATCAGAGAATGTACTCGCCTGGTATCTAAGTATCCGATATGAAAGTACTGTCCGAGGAGTGGTGTCTGGCTCCTAATCAGAATAGCACAAGTCACAACAAGTCCAAAATGGAATAATGAAGTCCTACTATGCATTCTACACGATTCTAGGTCAATCTAGGCCAAAGTCAACTCTTGGTCAACTCTAGAAGTCAAACTAGGTCAACCAAGTCTAAAATAGATCAAACTAGTCTATACTAGTCTAACAAGGCTATACTAGGTCCAAATAACTGTACAAGCCCAATCTAGGCTCACCATGCTATACTACATTACTTAGGCCTATTCTTTAACACATGAACATATTTAACCTAGGTATAATACATACACAAGTTGTGTATATATATATAACATACACATACACTTGTATAACCCACACATCCCATGTAGGTATCTAGACTAGATACCCAAAACACAACCACCAATTACATATATACATATATACATTACCTCTATATATATTACCCATAGGAAATAATCACATAGAGAAAATAGGATACCATAGAGAGGAAAACAGAAATGTGTGTATGGGTGTATGATGTGTGAACATGACAGAAATGTTTGTGTGTGTAACTGAACAATGGTTAGATAGGAGGCTATGTGTCATGTTGCATTACATTAACCCAAATCAGTGTAAAATAACGGTGTCAAAATCAGTGTCATGTGTGTGTGTGGATGGTGTTAATCTCAGGAATATGGAGTGGCAGGAAATAGTATAGAGTGTGTGTGTGTTTACATGAAATGAGTGAGAGGATGAGTGTTACATGTGTGTACATGAATGCAAATGTGTGCATTTAGAAGACAGTAAAAGAAAGAAAGGAATTCAGTTACTAATTCAAATCAAAACCTCCTTCCCATTCTCAGTTCATAATGAACCCAGCAACCAGTTTACAGTTAATAGAAGGGTTTTTAAAACACTAGTGGTTAGGAATCATTGTCATAAGAAAACAGTGAACCAAACAATAGTTAAACAGTACCAATCTCAGGTTTTAGTCTATACTAAAATTCAGATTTCAGACTATGAAGAGCATAACTCCTAGGAAACATTCCTAGATCAATAAAATCTGAATTCTAAGATTCAGTCTACAATCCACATTCTCAGGTGTCCATAAATTCAGTAAAGGCATTCATTTCCAGGTTTTTGAAAAGAAACAACAAGGCAAACAAAAATCAGGGTAACTCAGGTTCAGCCATAACAAATCAGTTAACACCCAACTTCACAATATCAGGTTTGAAGGGAAACTCAGGGTTGTGTTCCCAGATTTTCAGGAAAAGCATAGGAAATGAAACCAACCATTATATATCACAGATTCAGATTTAAAGGGAAAACATGCTCAGTCATTTATTCGAAAAGAAAGGAGATCAACACTGTCATGAATGTCTAGTGTTCAATACAAACAAATACAACTAATACATTGCATAAACATGAATATTAGTGAAAGGAACTAGTGTATCAGGAATTTGGACAAATGAACCCCAAATCGAAACATAACAACCTAAACAATCTCAGTTCTCAGGTTTGCCACAAAACCCAGGTTATTTGGAAAACTACAGGATCTATAGTTCAAAAAGGAAGGGGATTCAACAGTCCTAAAATCATTTGAATCCAAGTCAGTTGCCCAAATTTCAAACACATATAAATAAAACCAAATAAATTGTAAAACTAAACCACATATGCACTATCAAACATATGGGGGGTGATTTACAGTGAAGAATCATAATGCAGCAGGTAATTTGATCATTAGAACATTGGAAAACAGTATCAGGAATTTGGTTGGTATCAGAAATATCCTTACACTAACATTCGAAACCAAACTTCTACATAAAGAATGACTTAAACATGAAAATAAAATTATCAGAGGTTAACCAACACCTACTGGATCTATCTAATCAATTTAAAATAGAAATTAAAGCATTAAAACAAATCACACAGGAACTCATATCAGGAACACTGAAAACACACAGTGCACAACACGTGCACAAACGATTCCTCCCTCGACACGACACGGGGACACATGGGACTTGACACACGGGGTGTCAGTCGTGGCCCCATGCTACGTGTCAAGTTTCGTGTCAATACATTACGTGTCGTGTCCGCTACAGCCCCCGAGTAGCAGGGGAATACTGTAGCGTGTGCGCGCGGGTGTGCACCGCGTGTCCGCATGTCTCCCTAGGCCTGACACGACACGAAAACCAAACAAAAACACTAGAAACCCACAGGCAAGATCAAAACCCTAATTTCTATTCAAAAGTTTCCACAAAACCAAACGAAATGCCCTCAGTGGCATTTCGACAAACACCTACGTACTACCACTGATACGTGTCCAAATGGACACGAAACCAACGAAACCCGACACGACACTAATGTAGACACTTAGGGACCCCTAGGGCTTCCTAATAATGAAGACAAAACAAAATTTCATGGAGAAATGAGAAAGTTACCTATTGTTGAACTTTCAAGAAAAACCCCCAATCACTAGCTCTTCTCTTAATGTCCCAATCCACTCAAATTACATCAAACTGAGATGGAACCTTAATGACAGCAAGAATAGGTGTATTAGAACCTAATGGAAAAGATTAGAATGAAAAAGGAAGAGGAATGGAGTTCTAGGGATTAAAATACAATAGGAAACTAACCTCCTTAAACTTGAGCCTTTCTAAGAAAGAGGCAACCCTAGATTTTAGGAGAGATTATATAGGGTGGTGATCCCAATAGGGATAGGGTGGCCGGCCAACACTTCCTAGGGATTAGGGTTTGGTAATTGCTTTGGGCTTTGGGCCAACTTACAAGCTATGTGTTAAATGATTAATCAAGGCTCTAAATCATAAGCCATGACTTATGACTTTCTAATTCCTATTGCTAATTAGAGACTAATGACCAAACCAATTATTAGGCTAGGTTAGACTAGAGTCATATAACCTAATCAAGTCCATACTAACTAGGGTTAGCTTCTAGGTTGGTCTACAAGGGTCAAAACTAGTCAAAGTCAACCTAGTCCAAACAATTCCAAAATAATTCCTAAAAATTCCCATAAGATCAAATAAATTATAATAAATTCAAATAACCCTAAAAATATTAAAAATATCCTAATCACATGGCTAGGCTCTAGGGTAGGCAGTCTCTACTGTTCACTAGTAAATCACCAAAAATCACAAGTCATGAATTTAAATAGTTTAAAAAATAATTAAAAATTACTAAAAATCATAATATGAAATAATTATCATTAAATAATAATTATAATTACAAAATTTTAAAATTATCCTATTCTGGAAAACTGGGTGTTATAATCCTACCCACCTTATAAAAATTTCGTCCTCGAAATTAAAATGGTAGTAGTCCTTCTAGGTCAAATACCCCACAATCAAAGTCTCAAACATACCGCCAGATAATCATATGCGTCTGTCCAAAATCATGATACTCAGAATCTTCGTCGTGCTAGTGAGCATGGCTACGATAATCACAGAGTCCTCGACTAAGGCACATACCTCTAGAATCATGGTATTTAAAATTTTCGCATTGCCGTACGTTTGACAGCGAAAACCTTAAATACCCACACCCGAGAAATACATCCATAATCCGACTATATGTCCTTACTATACTTGCTAGCATGACCGTAGAGGATTCTAAAATCTCATAATCGAGGCGACCTAGCCCATATGACATATCTCAGAAGAAAATTAAATTATAATGAAACACCAGATCAAATTTATCAACAATGAGGAAACAGATAGAAATAGATGGAATGGAATTTCAAGATAGGTACAATGAGACAAGGTAGAATGGAATCGAGAAGATCAGAATATGCAAGCACCTCTCCTACTGCCTGAGCATCCTCAAGTGTCATGGCATAAGCTCGTCCATGCTGGCCTCCCCTGGCCTGCTGCTGATGCTGTACGAACCTCTGTTGCTGAGTCTGCAATGCTGGTCCTCTCTGTTGCCCTGTCGGAGCCCTAGCTCCTGCTCCCTGAGCTGTCCGTCCTGCAGACTTGGGACACTCTCTCAACTGATGATCTGATGATCCGCAGAGTAGGCACCTGCCTAGCCTCAGCCGGTATTCATCCCAATCGTGCCCTGGTTTCTTACAGAAGGGGCAAAAGATAACATGCTGCTGCCTCTGCTGCTGCTCCTATCTCTGCTGGAACGGTTGCGGCTGGAACTGCCTCGGCTGCTGGTGCTGAAGGTGAGGCCTCTTGGCCTGGCCTCCGCTGCTGCTGCCCCCAACTGGGTCTCGCCTCCTCTTGAGCCTAAGCTCAAGATCATCCTCTGCCAATAAGGCTCCCGTCAAGATCTCCTCGAATGTGGCATCCCAGTTGCCCTTGGTCAAGGACTTGACCTCCTTGACTAGACCCTTCTGGAACCTCTGGGCCTTCGTCGTCTCGCTCAAGCCCTCCACAAACCTGCCGAGGCGGCCGAACTCCCCGGCGTACTCCTCCACTGAAAGACTTCCCTGGACCAGGCTCTCGAACTGCGTCTCTAAGGCTCTGAGTGCTGAATCTGTGAAGAACTTCTTCTTGAAGAAGCCCTTGAACTACTCCCAAGTCTGCCCAGCTACCCCCACCCTGGGGTCTGACTGATACCAGGTACGAGCAAGATCTCGCATCCGGCTAGCTGCGGCCTCGATCTGAAGATCTGCTGGTATCCTGGCCAAGCGAAAGATCTCCTCTATATGCTCGATCCACTCATCGGCATATAGGATCCCCTCTGTCCCCAGAAAGTCTCTGGGGCTCATCTTCTGAAACTGCTCGATCCCCGATGTCTTCGGCTGCTGGACTACTGGTCGAGCTGCGACTGTCGTAATGGCCATCTCCATGCCTCTGTCCTGTCGAGCCTGCTGCCGGTCCATGAACTGGTGGAAGTATGCGAACATCTGTGCTATATCCACGTGTCCTGTAGGCGGCGGCTGCTGGAAAGGATCCTCTGGGATGACCGGGTCCTGCCTCCGAGCCGGTGGAAGCATACCCCCTGCTGCTACTGTCGAGGTCTCAATACGAGCAGAGGTGGCAGGAGCTGCAGTCCCCTGGCCCCGCTGTACTGGCTGAGAGGTAGCAGTCCCCTCTATAGCATCCTCAGGAATGGCACGCTGCGATCGAGTCTCTACCATCCTGAAGATAGACAAACAAGAGTATCAATTTCTGATAAAGAAGCGATATAACAAAGGCGGATAGTTAAAATTCAAAGGATCAGCTGACAATAAGGATTCGAATGGCAATAAAAGAATTTTTCCTAAAGTGATTGAGTACCTTAAAATTAATGTCCTATATCCTACTGCAGGCTGTAGTGATACTCTAATTCGAATACCACTACACTTCTAGTCTCGACCTGCATGGGCCACCACTAAAAATGTGTCACAATCCGCACCGTAGAATAAGGGCACGAGACGTGGGTACGTCCAGCCTACGCCGCAGTGTCGGCGGTAGAATGCTGTCCTTGGTCAACATACATCTAACAATATATATCTAAACAGTTTATACTCCCCGAATGGAGGTGACATAGCAGTACTAAACTCAATCACAACTAAGGAAGAGATAGCACGATATGAAATAGAACTCAAGGAAATAAATAGATGAAAAGTAGTCTAAGATAATCCCAGCAATATCCAGAAGTACATGGTCTCAAATACAGAATGAAAAAATATATACAACTCAGAACTCAGAATAAGTCTAGCTAAAACATGCCTCAAGACTACATAAAAGAAGATAAGCCTAACTAATCTAGTCTAGGCAATCGGGGTGATATCCTCAGCTAGAGCTGGGTCCTCCTGAGGGTCCAGCTCGCAGGTGTCATCTAAGGCTGCCCCGTAGAAAATGTCCAGGCAGGCCTCCTCCTCGTCCTCTGTAATATTTTCAACAGGTCCAGTCAGGACAGGAGCGAGCATAATACATCTCATGCAGTTCATATCATGTCAGGAAATATAAAGCAAGCAATAGAGTAAGATACATGAAATGCTGTAAGAAGATGTACATAAAAATAGGAGAGATATTTGATAACTGGAAATATATACATGATAAGTAAGAACTGTAAGTGACTAGTGATTTAGAGTATGAGATGGCATGTAATTGGCTTAGGTTGTACATGATAAAAGATGGAAGTAACAGAGTGAACATGATGGGTAAATCACATGACCATTTATACTCACCCCTACCCACAATCAATACACAAGGATCCGTTCAAGTTACGTTACGGACATGATGTTTTGGTTATACAAGAAACACATGAGGAAACATGAGCGTTCATGAAAGAACATGAGAGTACATGAACGTACATGAAAGAACATGAGAGAACATGAGTGTACATGAATAATGCAGAAGCAAGGAATACATGATGTACATGGAACACATGTCATAAAGTATCTGATGCGCACGCTAAGGAGAATAACATCCCAAGAAGAGATCCGTATAGTACCAATCCGTGATGATAACGTGACAGCATCAAGTAAAAGTAATCTAGAGCGAGAATATAAGTCGTGACAAGTATGAAACGATCAGAGAATGTACTCGTCTGGTATCTGAGTGTTCGATATAAAAGTACTGTCCGAGGAGTGGTGTCTGGCTCCTAATCAGAACAGCACAAGTCACAACAAGTCCAAAATGGAATAATGAAGTCCTACTATGCATTCTACATGATTCTAGGTCAATCTAGGCCAAAGTCAACTCTTGGTCAACTCTGGTCAACTCTAGAAGTCAAACTAGGTCAACCAAGTCTAAAATAGATCAAACTAGTCTATACTAGTCTAACAAGGCTATACTAGGTCCAAATAACTGTACAAGCCCAATCTAGGCTCACCAAGCTATACTACATTACTTAGGCCTATTCTTTAACACATGAACATATTTAACCTAGGTATAATACATACACAAGTTGTATATATATAACATACACATACACTTGTATAACCCACACATCCCATGTAGGTATCTAGACTAGATACCCAAAACACAACCACCAATTACATATATACATATATACATATATACATTACCTCTATATATATTACCCATAGCAAATAATCACATAGAGAAAATAGGATACCATAGAGAGGGAAAAAGAAATATGTATGTGGGTGTATGATGTGTGAACATGACAGAAATGTGTGTGTGTGTAACTGAACAATGGTTAGATAGGAGGCTATGTGTCATGTTGCATTACATTAACCCAAATCAGTATGAAATAACAGTGTCAAAATCAGTGTCATGTGTGTGTGTGGATGGTGTTAATCTCAGAAATATGGAGTGGCAGGAAATAGTATAAAGTGTGTGTGTGTTTACATGAAATGAGTGAGAGGGTGAGTGTTACATGTGTGTACATGAATGCAAATGTGTGCATTTAGAAGACAGTAAAAGAAAGGAAGGAATTCAGTTACTAATTCAAATCAAAACCTCATTCCCATTCTCAGTTCACAATGAACCCAGCAACCAGTTTACAGTTAATAGAAGGGTTTTTAAAACACTAGTGGTTGGGAATCATTGTCATAAGAAAATAGTGAACCAAACAACAGTTAAACAGTACCAATCTCAGGTTTTAGTCTATACTAAAACTCAGATTTCAGATTATGAAGAGCATAACTCCTAGGAAACATTCCTAGATCATTAAAATCTGAATTCTAAGATTCAGTCTACAATCCACATTCTCAGGTATCCATAAATTCAGTGAAGGCATTCATTTCCAGGTTTTTGAAAAGAAACAACAAGGCAAACAAAAATCAGGGTAACTCAGGTTCAGCCATAACAAATCAGTTAACACCCAACTTCACAATCTCAGGTTTGAAGGAAAACTCAGGGTTGTGTTCCCAGATTTTCAGGAAAAGCATAGGAAATGAAACCAACCATTATATATCACAGATTCAGATTTAAAGGAAAAACATGCTCAGTCATTTATTCGAAAAGAAAGGAGATCAACCCTGTCATGAATGTCTAGTGTTCAACACAAACAAATACAACTAATACATTGCATAAACAGGAATATTAGTGAAAGGAACTAGTGTATCAGGAATTTGGACAAATGAACCCCAAATCGAAACATAACAACCTAAACAATCTCAGTTCTCAGGTTCGCCACAAAACCCAGGTTATTTGGAAAACTACAGGATCTATAGTTTGAAAAGGAAGGGGATTCGACAGTCCTAAAATCATTTGAATCCAAGTCAGTTGCTCAAATTTCAAACACATATAAATAAAACCAAATGAATTGTAAAACTAAACCACATATGCACTATCAAACATGTGGGGGGGTGATTTACTGTCACTCCCCGTTCCCGGAATGCGTATTTTTATACGTATACCGCTTGCCTGAATTTATTCAGTATCTGTTATGCATTTATTTTGTATTTAATTCTTTTAATTTTATGCTAATTATTTTTCTGTATTTTATTTTTTGCTTTTTTTTGGCTCTTGGTTTATTTTGGTTCATAGTAAACCAATTTGGTTTGGTTTGGTTCAACATGGAAAGGAATGGATGGCTTGGATTTGGTGGAGAGAATGAATGGTGGAGATCCACTTGACCTTGATATAAAACTTCTTTCATTCTCTCTCTTCATTCATTCACATTTACTCCTCCACCAAACCCTAACCCACTTGTGAGAGGCAAGTACATCTTGCACAATCATAGAGGATTTCATGCATCTCCATTTATTTTTAGTCTATTGTGTTTGTCTCTTCCTTCTCTACATGTTTAGGTCTTGTAGTTTTTGTTTTCCATGGTTAGCTTTGTGTAGATCTAAGTTTTTCTCTTTTTTGGTATTTTTGGGTTTTGATCTATCAAACTTCATCATTTTCATGTTTTGATTGTTCTATGTTGTAGAGAATTCAATTCTACCCAATTTTGGCTTTTGAAAAGTTAGATTTCGACTTGATTTGAGAAAGTTATGGCCAAATCAATTTTGGTCAAACTTCTATGTTCATCTGTCCTGATTCTGGCAGGGACAATGAATAGTGTCTGGCCGCATGACCATTCCTGGCCGTATGAGCATTTTTGAGCCGCATAAGAATTTCTGGCCGCATGACCATTTCTGGCCGCATGACCATTTTTGAGCCGCATAAGAATTTCTGGCCGCATGACCATTTCTGGCCGCATGAGCATTTTTGAGCCGCATAAGAATTCCGCATGAGCATTTTTGAGCCGCATAAGAATTTCTGGCCGCATGACCATTTCTGGCCGTATGAGCATTTTTGAGCCGCATAAGAATTTCTGGCCGCATGACCATTTCTGGCCGCATGACCATTTCTGAGCCGCATAAGGATTTCTGGCCGCATGACCATTTTTGAGCCGCATAAGCATTTTTGAGCCGCATAAGGATTTTTGAGCCGCATAAGCATTGTTGAGCCGCATGAGGCTGATTTTGGCTGATTTTGATTGTTTGATGCTCTTTTTGACTGTTTTCTGGCCCAAATTTCTTCTAGCTTCCAACATGAAAGTTGTAGATCGTTTTCTTGGCTTCAAGAATATGTTACCAACTATTTTATGCAAGTTTTTCTTACTCTTGATATATAACTTTTGACTATTATGCCTTGTCACGAATTGACAATGATTGTTATCCTGACTTAATATTGATCATGCGTTCCTATGTCTGGAACTAAGAGACTGGCTAGTCGTCTTATTGTACTAAATGGGACACGTTCATGTATGAACCATTGAGAACAACTGGCTGATCCCGATCATTGACAATATAACCGTGCTGATCTCCAACTTATAATTATGTACATGAATTTGAGTAGGTGCTATGGCACCGATAATTAATTTCGTATTACGAAAGCAGCACGTGTATCCTACTGTCAAGGCATGATTATCCCGTGGATATGTTTGATTGTTGCATTACGCTATGTAGGACCTACAACCCAACCGAACTGGCATCGTTGTAGAGTTACGCATATCGTACCTTGTACGAAAGTACTCATGCGAAATACTCATGATCCACGACATGAGATTTCAATTAACGTAGGGCCAACTAAGCTAAATAAAATAATTACTGCATGGAGAGGATAGATTTTCGAGTTCTTACATGACGGCCGTCCTTGGGACAAATAGTGTCCCGACACGCCGGCTGGTTCCCACGGATACTGCATATCTACCACACGGGCAGGGAGTGGTATCCGGTTTACTTTTCTCGATCGACGAACGTCCCGCTGGGACTCGTTTCCCCACATGGCGCAACTGATTATTGGATCGACCAGCCTTGTTTGTCTATAGTAAGAACTGAGATATTCCCTAATACATGATTCCAGGGTAACTTGGAGCTCACTAGTAGTAAGCCGTAATAATTGCCTAGCCGCTTAAATTGATTTGATTGTGGGTTGTATCCTACTTTGCCAACTATTGAGGTAAGCTGAACGTCCTGACATGACGGGCCAACTTCTGTCCTTGTTTGGTTGGGGAGTTGGTTCGGAGTGTCAAGACGCTAGGCGTACCTTAGTAAGAGGCAAAGATCTATTTATCTTATTTATATCCTTAACCCTTATTACTGGTTTTAATTCTTCATGTCGTGCTTCCTTTGTGGTGCTTGCTATTGGAGGTCTAACCTCTCTGGTTTTGCATGGCCAGATCTAGAGCCAGCTCTCGAGGACTCAGCTTACTTCTACCCTCAAGATGGTCAATACTAGAAGGATGACCGCAGGAGGCCACGAGTGGGTTCCTTGACTCCCTACTCGTCTTGTTCTTTACTTTACTTTTGCCGTTTTGGCACCGACCTGTTAGTCGGACTGTCTAGCACTTGCTTTTACATAATTGTAATTAATTCAGACTGCAGCTGATAGCGATTGTGTATACCTTATCATATCATCTGGCTATATTTTGTAAAGCCAGATCTCAAGAACATTTTGACCGAGCGTTTGGGACGCCTTACTGCTTTATCATATATGCTCTTTATTTACTGCTACTTGATTCATTGATTGAGACAATAGATGTCATGTGACCCTAGCGAGACTTGTATGTAGTATGCACCCCCTTGTCTAGTTTACAGCATTGATCGTATTATTCGGTATTTCCTCTACCCGTAATACGTAGCTGGCCAAGTCCGTCCCCGTCCCCCGGTGTTTCGGGTCTGGGGCGTGACAAGATTTTAGTGGTGGCCCATGCAGGTCTGATTTCAGACTTGTGGGGTGTTTTAATTTATAGGATGTCTCAATCACACATGTTCCCCCTTGATCTCATGATTCGTTACTCTCAACTCTAGCTTGACATTCCGGTATCCTTTGACTTCATTGATCTTCCATGTCCGGTCGTTTGATTGTTCTCTTGTCCCTTTTCTTAGGGGCACTTCATCCGTACCTGTCAGAGCTGGACAGCCACAACATGGACAACATGGATAACCTGACCATGTTGATCAGCAACAAGGGCCGGTACTAACTCAAGAGACCATCCAAGAAGAAGTAATAGTGGAAGCAGCAGCTGGGCCGCAGTATCCGGATGTTCCACTACCACCAACAGTTCCACCTACCCCTGTGGAAGTAGATACACCAGCCCTTCTGGAGATCATGAGAGGGATGATGGCCACGCAGCAACATCAGATGTTGGTCCAGCAACAGATGCATGCTCAGCAATAAGAGCAGAATGTGTTACTTAATCAAGGCTTGCAGATGGCATTAGAAAGAGGAGTGAGGACTGATTCAGGAGCGTCGACCCGATTCTGCAAGTACAACCCCCGACGTTTCGAAGGTACAGAAGATACTATCACAGCAGATGCGTGGCTCAAGGATATTGAGGCCATTTTAAAGGCAGCCAAAGTTCCAGCGGAGGAGCAAGTGGACCAAGTAAAGTTGTTACTCCAGGATCTCGCCCGTGATTGGTGGGAATCAGAGGAAGGAGGTGCCAGGCGTCCTATTGCATGGGACGATTTTTCTACCAGATTCAAGACCAAGTACTATGGAGTGGTAGCTCAATTCGAACTACAGCAGAAGTTCATCAGCCTCAAGCAGGCTGGGAAGACCGTGGATGCTTATGCAGCTGAGTTCTGCAGATTGAGTAGGTTTGCCCCAGAGATGGTAGCCACGGAGAGCCAGAGGGCCATGAGGTTTCAACAAGGGTTTCACCTTGAACTCTTGCAACTGGTAGAGGGGCATAACTACTAAACTTTTGATGAGGTACTGACGGCGGCCCGGAGGCATGAGATCACTATCCAGAGGATGGCGACTAGGGCTGGGGGCCAGAAGAGGTCTCACAACCAGATGGAAGGAGGAGGGGGAGCAGCACCCCGATCGACAGTACCGTCTCCTGGCGTCCGCATTCATGATGTGGCGGTGCGAGGGCCAGTACCACCAGCCAGACAGCAACAGCAGCAGAGGAAGAATCAGCAGCCACCCGCGGGTTGCACTTATTGTGGGAAGGCAGGGCACACTAAGAATATATGTCGGGCATTTAATGGGTTATGCTTGGTATATGGGAGTCCGGATCACCGGATTTCTACTTGCCCCATGAGTTCGAGGCCAGGAGGGCCAGTACAACCATTTCCTGCCCTGCCAGCACCAGGGGCAGACCAGTATCGAGGGCCAGCAGTAGCAGTAAAATCATTGGCTCAACGTCCGTTATTGACACAAGCTCAGATGTTTCGGCAGTAGGGACCGCCGATACAGCAGCAACACCAGAGACCACCCCAGTATCATCGAGGCAAGGGCCAGCAGCAACACCGGGCAGGGCCGCAGCAGGGAAATCAGCATGGAGGCCAAGGGCAGGCGTTCAATCTGTATTTGGAGGAGGCATTGGCATCAGGAAACGTTGTGGCAAGTAACGTTCTCGTCTTCTCATCTCCCGCAGTAGCATTGTTTGATTCAGGAGCATCACATTCATTTGTATCTACACGATTTGCAATACGACTAGGATTGGAATTTGAGGCATTGCCAGAGAGGTTGAATATACTCACTGGTAATGGGCTTGTAGGAGTTAGTAGGATTATTCCAGCATGTAGAGTCGTAGTGTGCGGGCGTTCCTTACCCGCTAGGTTGATAGAATTTTCTATGGGAAATTTTGATGTTATCTTGGGCATGGACTGGCTGAAAGACAGTCATGCTACAATAGATTGCCATAGAGTGAGCATATCTTTTGATATTCCAGGCATGGGACAGTTCGCTTTGGTCAGGCCAGGAACAGAACAGTTGGCAGGCAGAGTCGTAGCAGCATTGGAAGGAGTTTAGGTCCCGAGGGTAGTGGGAGAGTTTTTTGATGTATTTCCGGAAGAAGTACCAGGTTTACCACCGAAGAGAGATGTCGAGTTCAGTATAGAATTGGTGCCAGGGACCGAACCGGTGTCGGATCGAGTTTACAGAATGCCAGATTCAGAGCAGGCCAAGGTGTACCAGCATATAGAAGAATTGAAGGCGAAGAAGTTCATTCGGGACAGTGAATCACCATGGGGAGCACCAGTGGTACTTGTAGGAAAGAAGGATGAGTCATCCCGATTGTGTATTGACTATAGGAAACTCAATACGGCAACAGTGAATCACCATGGGGAGCACCAGTGGTACTTGTAGGAAAGAAGGATGGGTCATTCCGATTGTGCATTGACTATAGGAAACTCAATACGGCAACAGTAAAGAACAAGTACCCACTACCGAGGATCGACGACTTATTTGATCAGTTGAGCAGAGCCAGAGTATTTTCCAAGATAGATCTTCGGTCAGGATATCATCAAGTTAGAGTTCGGGAGGAGGATATTTCCAAGACAGCATTCAGGTCGAAGTACGGGCATTACAAATTTTTAGTTATGCCGTTTGGATTGACCAATGCTCCAGCAATATTTATGGATTTGATGAACCGTATTTTTAAGCCATACTTGGATCAATTTTTTGTTGTGTTCCTCGACGACATTCTCGTTTACTCAGCCAGCGAAGAAGAGCATGAAGGTCACCTTAGGAAGGTATTGCAGGTTTTGAGAGAAAACCAGTTGTACGCCAAGCTCAGTAAATGTGAGTTTTTGTCGGATCGAATTTCTTTCCTGGGGCATATCATATCAGGGGCCGGAGTATCAGTAGATCCTAAGAAAGTGGAGGCCGTGGAAGGTTGGCCAGTACATAAGACAGTACCAGATGTGCGGAGTTTCTTGGGATTGGCAGGATATTACCGAAGGTTCGTGACAGATTTTGCAAGAATTTTAGCACCCATGACCCGTTTGACACGCAAGGATGTACCATTTGTCTGGTCGGCAGAGTGCCAGGCATCCTTTGAGAGTTTGAAGCAGAAATTGATCTCGGCACCTATACTTACATTGCCCGTTGGACCCGGAGGTTTTACTGTATATTGTGATGCGTCAGGTAAGGGACTTGGATGTGTCCTCATGCAACATGGGAAGGTGATAGCGTATGCATCTAGACAACTTCGGAACCACGAGAAGAATTATCCGACTCATGATTTGGAGTTGGCGGCCGTAGTATTTTCCTTGAAGCTTTAGAGGCATTACCTGTACGGCGATCGAGTAGATATATTCACCGACCACAAGAGCTTAAAGTATATTTTTACTCAGAAGGAGCTGAATATAAGACAGAGGAGATGGTTGAAATTGATCAAGGATTACGAAGTAGAGCTTTAGTATCACCCAGGCAAGGCTAATGTAGTAGCGGATGCCCTCAGTAGAAGGGGCAGTACATTCATGTTGACATCACAGAAGCAAATTTTAGAGGATCTTCGAGAGATGGGCATTGAGGTTATATTTCCTGGAGATGTAGGGATCTTGGCTAGTCTACAAGTTCAATCTGACTTGGTAGACAGGATCAAGGCAGCTCAGACACAGGACCCAAGGATTCAGAAGCTCAGAGCAGAATGTGAGTCAGGACTCCGGATGGAGATGAGAATTCATGAGGATGGAACACTTAGGTATGGATCGCGTCTATGTGTGCCTAGTGGAGATATCAGACAGGAGGTTATGGCAGAGGCCCATAGTTCTCAGTATTCTATTCACCCGGGAGGTACCAAATTGTACAGGGATATTAAACAACATTTTTTGTGGAACGGAATGAAGAAGGAGATAGCTAGATTCGTCTCCCGTTGCTTGATATGTCAGCAAGTGAAGACAGAGCAGCAGAGGCCAGCAGGATTATTACAGCCACTTTCTATCCCGGAATGGAAGTGGGAGCACATCACAATGGACTGTGACTGGATTATCGAGGTCACCTAGTGGTAAGGATGCCATCTGGGTTATAGTGGATCGACTTACAAAGGTAGCACATTTCCTTCCCTTTAGAGTAGGGCAGACTACTGAAAAGCTAGCAGAGATGTACATGCAGCAGATCGTCAGGCAACATGAAGTTCCTGTTAGTATTGTGTCGGATAGAGATACCCGGTTTATGTCATATTTCTGGAAGAGTTTACATCAGAGCCTTGGTACCAAGTTAAGATTTAGTACGGCTTACCACCCGCAGACGGACGGACAATCAGAAAGAACCATTCAGACCTTAGAAGATATGTTACGAGCCTGCACTTTAGATTTTGGAGGATCTTGGGAGAGTCACCTGCATTTAGTAGAATTTTCATATAATAATAGTTACCAGGCTAGTATTCAAATGGCTCCGTTCGAGGCACTGTACGGTAAGAAGTGTAGATCGCCGTTGGCATGGGATGATATTGGAGAAAGGAAGATGTTGGGACCAGAGATGATTATCCAGACAGTTGAGGTTGTTAAGAAAATTAGAGAGCGACTTCGAGTTGCACAGGATCGACATCGTTATTGGGCAGACCAGCATCGCAGGCCGTTGGAATTTTCTGTTGGGGACCACGTGTTTTTGCGGATTTCACCTACCCGAGGAGTCATTAGATTTGGTGTTCGCGGGAAGTTGAGTCCGCGGTACGTGGGCCCATTCGTTATCCTTGATAGGGTAGGCGATGTTGCTTATCGTTTATCCCTTCCACCTTCGTTACGAGAGGTGCATGATGTATTTCACGTATCTCAGTTACGTAGGTATGTATCGGACCCAAGTCATATCCTCGATCATTCTGAGCTGGTTGTGGGTACCAACCTGTCTTATGAGGAGCAGCCTGTGTCCATTTTGGACCGAAGGGAGAAGATACTCAAGAACCGAACAATTAACCTTGTTCGTGTTGCTTGGGGCCATCACTCCTTAGGAGAGTCAACGTGGGAGCGGGAGGATGATATCCGATCGCGGTACCCGCACTTGTTTGACTCACAAGGTATATTTCATTTCCATATGCCTTGATTGTCTTGATTCCATATGCATATCCCCGTATGATTAGTAGCTTGGTTTCATGAATTGATAGTATAGTTGCAGATTTGTGGTTGATGGGTATCATAGGGTGATTGATTGCTTGCTGTATTGCTTGTGCCTGGCCCTGATATTTCTAACCTGCTTGGATTTGAAATTCCGAGGACGAAATTTATCTAAGGTGGGTAGAGATGTCACTCTCCATTCCCGGAATGCGTATTTTTATACGTATACCGCTTGCCTGAATTTATTCAGTATCTGTCATGCATTTATTTTGTATTTAATTCTTTTAATTTCATGCTAATTATTTTTCTGTATTTTAGTTTTTACTTTTTCTTGGCTCTTGGTTCATTTCGGTTTATGGTAAACCAACTTGGTTTGGTTTGGTTCAACATGGAAAGGAATGGATGGCTTAGATTTGGTGGAGAGAATGAATGGTGGAGATCCACTTGACCTTGATATAAAACTTCTTCTTTTATTCTCTCTCTTCATTCATTCACATTTACTCATCCACCAAATCCTAACCCACTTGTGAGAGGCAAGTACATCTTGCACAATCATGGAGGATTTTATGTATCCCCATTTATTTTTAGTCTACTGTGTTTGTCTCTTCCTTCTCTACATGTTTAGGTCTTGTAGTTTTTGTTTTCCATGGTTAGCTTTGTGTAGATCTAAGTTTTTCTCCTTTTTGGTATTCTTGGGTTTTGATCTATCAAACTTCATCATTTCTATGTTTTGATTGTTCTATGTTGTAGAGAATTCAATTCTACCCAATTTTGGCTTTTGAAAAGTTAGATTTCGACTTGATTTGAGAAAGTTATGGCCAAAACAATTTTGGTCAAACTTCTATGTTCATCTGTCCTGATTCTGGCAGGGATGATGAATAGTGTCTGGCCGCATGACCATTTCTGGACGCATGAGCATTTTTGAGCCGCATAAGAATTTCTGGCCGCATGACCATTTCTGGCCGCATGACCATTTCTGAGCCGCATAAGAATTTTTGGCCGCATGACCATTTCTGGCCGCATGAGAATTTTTGAGCCGCATAAGAAGTTCTGGCCGCATGACCATTTCTGGCCGCATGAGCATTTTTGAGCCGCATAAGAATTTCTGGCCGCATGACCATTTCTGGCCGCATGAGCATTTTTGAGCCGCATAAGAATTTCTGGCCGCATGACCATTTCTGGCCGCATGAGCATTTTTGAGCCGCATAAGAATTTCTGGCCGCATGACCATTTCTGGCCGCATGACCATTTTTGAGCCGCATAAGGATTTCTGGCCGCATGACCATTTTAGAGCCGTATAAGCATTTTTGAGCCGCATAAGGATTTTTGAGCCGCATAAGCATTGTTGAGCCGCATGAGGCTGATTTTGATTGTTTGATGCTCTTTTTGACTGTTTTCTGGCCCAAATTTCTTCTAGCTTCCAACATGAAAGTTGTATATCTTTTCCTTGGCTTCAAGAATAAGTTACCAACTATTTTATGCAAGTTTCTCTTACTCTTGATATAGAACTTTTGACTACCATACCTTGTCACGAATTGACAATGATTATTATCCTGACTTAATATTAATCATGCGTTCCTATGTCTGGAACTAAGAGACTGGCTAGTCGTCTTATTGTACTAAATGGGACACGTTCATGTATGAACCATTGAGAACGACTGGCTGATCCCGATCATTGACAATGTAACCGTGCTGATCTCCAACTTATAATTATGTACATGAATTTGAGTAGATGCTATGGCACCGATAATTAATTTCATATTACAAAAGCAGCACGTGTATCCTACTGTCAAGGCATGATTATCCTATGGATATGTTTGATTGTTGTATTACGCTATGTAGGACCTACAACCCAACCGTACTGGCATCGTTGTAGAGTTACGCATATCGTACCTTGTACGAAAGTACTCATGCGAAATACTCATGATCCACGGCATGAGATTTCAATTAACATAGGGCCAACTAAGCTAAATAAAATAATTACTGCATGGAGAGGATGGATTTTCGAGTTCTTACATGACGGCCGTCCTTGGGACAAATAGTGTCCCGACACGCCGGCTGGTTCCCACGGATACTGCATATCTACCACAAGGGCAGGGAGTGGTATCCGGTTTACTTTTTTCGATCGACGAACGTCCCGCTGGGACTCGTTTCCCCGCATGGCGCAACTGATTATTGGATCGACCAGCCTTGTTTGTCTATAGTAAGAACTGAGAAATTCCCTAATGCATGATTCCAGGGTAACTTGGAGCTCACTAGTAGTAAGCCGTAATAATTGCCTAGCCGCTTAAACTGATTTGATTGTGGGTTGTATCCTACTTTGCCAACTATTGAGGTAAGCTGAACGTCCTGACATGACGGGCCAACTTCTGTCCTTGTTTGGTTGGGGAGTTGGTTCGGAGTGTCAAGACGCTAGGCGTACCTTAGTAAGAGGCAAAGATCTATTTATCTTATTTATATCCTTAACCCTTATTACTGGTTTTAATTCTTCATGTCGTGCTTCCTTTGTGGTGCTTGCTATTGGAGGTCTAACCTCTCTGGTTTTGCCTGGCCAGATCTAGAGCCAGCTCTCGAGGACTCAGCTTACTTCTACCCTCAAGATGGTCAATACTAGAAGGATGACCGCAGGAGGCCACGAGTGGGTTCCTTGACTCCCTACTCGTCTTGTTCTTTACTTTACTTTTGCCGTTTTGGCACCGACCTGTTAGTCGGACTGTCTAGCACTTGCTTTTACATAATTGTAATTAATTCAGACTGCAGCTGATAGCGATTGTGTATACCTTATCATATCATCTGGCTATGTTTTATAAAGCCAGATCTCAAGAACATTTTGACCGAGCGTTTGGGACGCCTTACTGCTTTATCATATATGCTCTTTATTTACTGCTACTTGATTCATTGATTGAGACAATAGATGTCATGTGACCCTAGCGAGACTTGTATGTAGTATGCACCCCCTTGTCTAGTTTACAGCATTGATCGTATTATTCAGTATTTCTTCTACCCGTAATACGTAGCTGGCCAAGTCCGTCCCCGTCCCCCGGTGTTTCGGGTCTGGGGCGTGACATTTACAGTGAAGAATCATAATGCAGCAGGTAATTTGATCATTAGAACATTGGAAAACAGTATCAGGAATTTGGTTGGTATCAGAAATATCCTTACACTAACATTCGAAACCAAACTTCCACATAAAGAATGACTTAAACATGAAACTAAAATTATCAAAGGTTAACCAACACCTACTGGATCTATCTAAACAATTTAAAACAAAAATTAAAGCATTAAAATAATTCACACAGGAACTCATATCAGGAACACTGAAAACACACAGTGCACGACACGTGCACAAACGATTCCTTCCTCGACACGATACGAGGACACATGGGACTTGACACACGGGGTGTCAGTCGTAGCCCCATGCTACGTGTCAAGTTTCGTGTCAATACATTACGTGTCGTGTCCGCTACAGCCCCCGAGTAGCAGGGGAATACTGTAGCGTGCGCGCAGGTGTGCACCGTGTGTCTGCATGTCTCCCTAGGCCTAACACGACACGAAAACCAAACAAAAACACTAGAAACCTACAGGCAAGATCAAAACCCTAATTCCTATTCAAAAAGTTTCCACAAAACCAAACGAAATGCCCTCAGTGGCATTTCGACAAACACCTACGTACTACCACTGATACGTGTCCAAATGGACACAAAACCAACGAAACCCAACACGACACTAATGTAGATACTTAGGGGACCCCTAGGGCTTCCTAATCATGAAGACAAAACGAAATTTCATGGAGAAGTGAGAAAGTTACCTATTGTTGAACTTTCAAGAAAAACCCCCAATCACTAGCTCTTCTCTTGATGTCCCAATCACTCAAATCACATCAAACTAAGATGGAACCTTAATGACAGCAAGAATAGGTGTATTAGAACCTAATGGAAAAGATTAGAATGAAAAAGGAAGAGGAATGGAGTTCTAGGGATTAAAATATAATAGGAAACTAACCTCCTTAAACTTGAGCCTTCCTAAGAAAAAGGCAACCCTAAATTTTAGGAGAGATTATATAGGGTGGTGATCCCAATAGGGATAGGGTGGCCGGCCAACACTTCCTAGGGATTAGGGTTTGGTAATTGCTTTGGGCTTTGGGCCAACTTACAAGCTATGTGTTAAATGATTAATCAAGGCTCTAAATCATAAGCCATGACTTATGACTTTCTAATTCCTATTGCTAATTAGAGACTAATGACCAAACCAACAATTAGGCTAGGTTAGACTAGAGTCATATAACCTAACCAAGTCCATACTAACTAGGGTTAGCTTCTAGGTTGGTCTACAAGGGTCAAAACTAGTCAAAGTCAACCTAGTCCAAACAATTCCAAAATAATTCCTAAAAATTCCCATAAATTCAAATAAATTATAATAAATTCAAATAACCCTAAAAATGTCAAAAATACCCTAATCACATGGCTAGGCTCTAGGGTAGGCAGTCTCTACTGTTCACTAGTAAATCAGCAAAAATCACAAGTCATGAATTTAAATAGTTTAAAAAATAATTAAAAATCACTAAAAATCATAATATGAAATAATTATCATTAAATAATAATTATAATTACAAAATTTCAAAATTACCCTCTTCTGGAAAACTGGGTGTTACAACTTTATTTCTAACTAAATATCATGAACTATTGTCTATTTTAGTCTATTTTGCAAATGGATATGATATTGTGTCCATTTTATTATGCCATACAAGGAAGGCTACGGGTCAACCGAAAGAGGGGTGGGGGTGGGGGTGGGGTGCAGAGAGATTAGTGTGGTCAAGACACAAATGCGAAAGAGGATGATTTGTGTGAAGAAGAGGGATGCATGGAGGGGTTGAGGAAATCAAATAGGGGAAGACAGAATTAGGATTATGATTAGGGTTAGGTGGGGAAGAATGAGGAGGATGAAGAACAAGGGATTGAGAATGCAGAATATTTAGGGTCAAAAAGTGTTGAAAAATTATTGTTGACCGTCAAAAGTGACGATCAACTAATTATGTTAAGTAGTAATTTACGTCTATCTTGAAAGTTCATGGTAACTTGCACAAGTTCAAAATTCATGGTAGCAACTTTTGTAGGAAATAATAATATAGAAAATAATAATGCCTTGTTCTCATTGATGGGGTATGTTTACAATATATATAGTGCTACATTATTGGGCTTATGGGCCATATTTACATTAGGTACAAATATAATCTAACACCCCCCCTCAAGTTGGAGCATGCAAGTCACAAATGCCCAACTTGGGAAGTAAAGAATCAAACACATGCTTTCCAAGGGGCTTGGTGAAGATGTCAGCCAGTTGAGAAGACGTAGGAACATGTGAGGCTGTTACGGTGCCATCTCTAATAGCATCGCGAACAAAATGCAAATCCACCTCAATATGCTTACTGCGCTAATGAAATACTGGGTTCTGAGCCAGGTGCAGGGCTGACTGACTGTCACAATACACCGACATAGCAGACTCCTGGCGAACGCCCAAACACACCAATAACTCCTTCAACCATTTCAACTCACAAACAAGCGCAGCAAGAGATCGGTATTCAGCTTCAGCGGAAGATCGAGAAATAGTTGGTTGCTTCTTGGTCTTCCAAAAAATAGGAGACCCCCTAGAAACACCAACCAGCCCGTAACAGAGCGGCGAGTCAAGGGACAACTTGCCCAGTCGGAATCACACCAACCAGAAAGACGAAGATCACAATCAGCTTTCAAAAGAATACCATGTCCCGGTGCATGTTTGAGATATCTGACAACTCTCAAAGCAGCATGCCAATGATATTATCGAGGCTCCTGTAAGAATTGAGACAAGATATGCACAACATAGGCTAAGTCAGGGCGAGTAAATGATAGATAAAATAACCTCCCAACCAGCCTCTGATAAGGCTCTGCATCCGCCATCTTGGACTAGTCGATTCTGCCAGCTCGTGATTGGGCTCCATGAAAAAACCAGCAGGTCGAGACCCCATCAAGCTGCATTCTGAAATGATGTCCAAAACATACTTTCTTTAATACAAGGAAATCCCTTCTGCACTCCGAGCCACCTCTATACCATGAAAGTACTTCAACACACCAAGGTCCTTCATGTGAAACAAGAACTAAGGTACTTTTTGAAAGCATCTAAAGCACTTGAGTCATTACCAGACACAATCATATCATCCACATAGATCAGAACATACAACTCTACCTTCCCTTTAAAAAGAGAGAAAATAGAATAATCGGAATGAGATTGAATAAATCCATAGGATATCAGAGAAGCAGCAAGCTTAGCAAACCAACAACGTGGTGCCTGTTTCAATCTCTATAGAGACTTACGCAGGTGACACACTTTATTGGGTTCACTATGCAAAAAACCTAGCGGTAACTTCATATATACTTCTTCTGTCAGATCTCCATGAAGAAAAATATTGTGCACATCCATCTGGTGCAAAGTCCAGCCTCTCACAGCTGCAACAGCCAAGAACGCCCGAAATGTAGGCATCTTAGCTACCGGGGCAAATGTCTCTGAATAGTCGATCCCCTCAACCTGATGATTATCGATCACAACCAGCCGTGCCTTTAAGCGCTCAACACTTCCGTCGGATTTGTACTTGATTTTGTACACCCATCGACTTTCCAATGCTTTCTTCCCAAGAGGCAAATCGACAAGACTCCATTTCCATTATCTTCCAGAGCCTGTATTTCAGTTTTCATAGCCGTGCGCCAGCCTGAATCTCGCGAGGCCTGGCGATATGAAGTAGGCTCAACACCTGCAGTGATGGCTACAAAAAAATATCTGTGTCCAGCAGTAAATATGTCATAACTTAGAAATTATATTAGAGGATACGAAGTACATGAGGAAGTGACGAGAATAGATGAACTGTGGTGACGGGAGGGGGGCTTTTACTTCGAACAACATTCGTCACAAAATCCTGTAATCGCACTGGCTGTGATTTTTTTCTCATTCCTCTTCCCAACACTACCTCGTCGGGCACCTCTGGCATCACTGTATCCCCTGTATCATTAGTAGTATCCGTATCAACCCCAACGAACTCTCTTGTCAATACTTCTGCAGCTACCTGTGCATCCTCGCCACTCGGTGTCGAGCCACCAGCAACCACTCCGGCCTCAGCCATCGTAGCCGGTACCATCCCAAAAGCCTCTATATCGTCTTCCGGTACCTCAACAGATGTATGGCGTGTCGCAGAAGATATCTCGCTAGCAGAGCCACACCTAGAAAATTCTTTTTCATAAAAGTTACATCACGGGACACAAAAAATTTATCAGTCTCCAAATCATACAGTTTCCATCCCTTTTTATCAAGTGGATACCCAACAAAGATACATTTTCTACTCCTGCTAGCAAATTTATCATGTCGGGATTTCAAATCATACGCATAGCACAGACAACCAAAAATACATAGATGATCATACGAAGGAGCCGAACCATATAAAACTTCATAAGGAGACTTAAAATGTAAGATACTAGAAGGTGTTCTATTTATCAGATAACATGCACTCAGGACACATTCCCCTCAAAAATCCATAGAAAGAGAACCCTAAAATCTTAATGCCCTGGCTACATTTAAAATATGTCGATGTTTTTTTTTTCCACTCTTCCATTCTGTTGAGGTGTCCCAACACAGGATGTTTGGAACAATATACCTTGAGATAAAAAATAATCTCATAAACAATTAAATTCAGTGCCATTGTCACTCCGCACACGATGTATATCGGCCCCAAACTGACGTTTCACCATAGCAATGAATTTAAGAAACATAGAATAAACAGCACACTTATCCGTCAATAAAATAACCCAAACAACTCTAGAAAAATTATCCACTAAGGTCAAAAAATATCGTGCCCCATTAGATGACGGAACATGATATGGTCCCCCATGATATGGTCCCCACATATCACAGTGTATAAGTTCAAAGCATCTCAAAGCCCGACTACTACTATCAGGAAAAGCATCACGAGTCTGTTTAGCTTGATGACAAATATCGCAAGCTTTATGAGAAAACACACTACTACCAGAAAGAAAAGGTAAAGTCTGTATTACTTTATCTGAAGGATGTCCCAGTCTACTATGCCAAACCTCAGAATCACTCTCTCTGCATGCCAGGATCACCGAAGCCAAAGAAGCTGGAACCTCCCCCAAAAAGTAAAGTCCACCCCTTTGTTCACCTGCTCCAATCACCATCCTCGTACTTCGGTCCTGAACAAAACATAAATCAGGAGTAAATAACATATCACAATTTCTGGCACCAATCAACTGTGAGACAGAGATCAAGTTGCAAGTCAATGTCGAAACATAAAGAACATCCGTCAACACCAATACAGCAGTCAAAAATACTTTGCCTCTCAGAACAGCCTTAATAGTGCTCCCATCAGGCAAAATCACAGGACAGACAGGGCCCTCAAAGCAATCAACTAAACAGTCACGAGAACCTGTCGCATGAAGAGTAGCCCCAGTATCGAATATCTAAGGGACAGAAGAATTCTTACCCATCAGACGATCAGAGTTTGAAGAACCAGGGTTAGAAGGATTGTCATTACCCAGCAAGCTCATCAGTTTCTGCCATTTTTTACCTGAGAGTGGTGAAGGATACCATCCATGCATCATTTTTGCCGAACTCCCAGTAAGACCAGCAGGGACACCATGCCAAGCAGCGGCGACATGATGAACAACCCCTGCGCCACCAGTACCACCAGCACCACGTCTCTGCTGTGGTGCCGGGCCTCTGCCACCACCAGCACCACGTTTGCCCTCACGTCGAGGACGAGTCTCCCACCACTCTGGATAGCCAATCTTGGCAAAGCAAGTTGCAACATCATGACCTGTTTTCTTACAATAAGTACAGATCATACCTGATTTGTCCCTGGAATCTGAGGTTCTACTATTAGAAGCAGTAGAAAGACGAGATGAAGTCTTGATAGCCAGTGCCAACACCTCCTCATTAGCGGATTGGACCTGAGATTTTCGTATATCCTCCTCCTTATGGACTGCCTGGTATGCCCGATCTAAACTTGGTTGAGGATCCTGAGCCAGAAGATTAGATCGGGTATGACCATACAACTCAGCATTCAACCCATACATAAAGTCCTGAAAGTGGTCTTCATCCCTCATAGCCTGTAGCTTTGCAGCAAGTTCACCACAGGTACAAGTAGGCAATAAAAAATAAGCAGCTTGTTCATCCCACAAAGACTGCAAATTTCCAAAGTAGGTTTCCACAAGCATCGAAGCCGTTTGTTTGCACTCAGCCAAAGCCACCTTAATTTGTTGCTTTCGAGTGCCATTGCTAACAATAAATCTTTTCTCCAACAAGTTCCACAATGGATAAACCTTTTCAAAGTACGGCAAAGATTTCTTCAGAGACGGATCAATGGTATTAAGAACCCATTGAACCAATAGCGCTTGCACGCATCTCCAATCAAGCAATTTACTAGCATTATTAATAGTTTTGACTTCAGTACCTTCCAGAAAAGTGATCTTTCGCCTAGAGATCAGGGAGAGACGTATCGACCGAGACCACTCAGTATAGTTTGGTCCACGAAAAACAATAGGAGTAATGATATTTCCTGGTTGATCAGCAGAACTCAGAAAATATGGATCCTTCGGATTAGGATAATTTGGGTTGTGTGCACCGCCACCGCCAGTCGCGACGGAGTAGCTGGACGTAGCATCATCTGCCATCGCGGATGTCGGGTGTACAAAAATTTTGTACAACTGCGACGAATCGGCCGCTGATGAACGGGGTTGGCGGCGAATCGGCCGCAATCAAGGGCGCCGGATCTGGCGCGTAGGGCGAGAGGATGTCGGGTGTACAAAAATTTGTACAACTCCGACGAATCCGCCACTGATGGACGGGGTCGGCGGCGAATCGGCCGCGATCAGGGGCGCCGGATCTGGCCGCGGAGGGACGAGCGGTGCGGATGTCGGGTGTACAAAATAAAGTACAACTCCGACAAATCGGCCGCTGATGGACGGGGTCGGCGGCAAATTGGCCGCTGCTGGACGGGGTGCAGTTGGGCGCTGGGATCAGTCGGGAAGCCCCTTCCTTTGCTAATGTTAATGGAAAAAGAAGAAGAAGAAGGAAGACTATTTTTTTTTTCGCAAGAAACGCAGGAAATTTAAACACCAGCAGAATTAAACTAACTCGATGATTCGAAATTCTAGCAAAGACCTAGATGGGAGAAGCTTCTTCCTTGGCTAGTACACGTTCACAAAGAAGGAACCAAGGAGTGAAGATTGGATTTTTAAAGGTGCCGAGAAGGAAAGGCGCCTCCTTTTCTCTTCCCAGAGTGAAGAATTCCGAGATCGAGGGAAGCTTCCAATGGTCTCATCCTTCCTTCTTTCCTTTGTTTTGATTTTCTTCGGTTTGAAAGTTTCTTCCTTTCAGAGTCGGGCGCCGGGATCAGTCAGGATTTTTTCGGGAGATGGCGGTTAGGATTTTTCGGGAGGCTCTGATACCATGTAGGAAATAATAATGCCTTGTTCTCATTGATGGGGTATGTTTACAATATATATAGTGCTACATTATTGGGCTTATGGACCATATTTACATTAGGTACAAATATAATCTAACTTTTCTTGTATTTAGTTGAAAATTAGCCTTGTTATTAGTCTTGTTTTTATTATTTTATTATTATGTTGGAAAATTTCTAATAAGAGAATATTATCTTATGTATTAATTTGCCAAAGTTCTGTTAATTATTGAGTCAGCTAATTATTGAGTCAGCTAATACTCAAGGACGAGCTATTAGTGGACGTGGGTGACAACCTAGATGAAGAGAAAAAATTAACACTATATACTTAGCCAACTTAGACCACTAAGCCTTTTGTCCGCTAACACTAAGTCCAATTTTGTCACAAGTCTAAAAACCCACAAAAGTTAAGTCTTCAGTTCCTAAAAAAAATCCAATTTTTGAAAACTTAAGCCTAAAATCTGGTGGACTAAAGCTTAGTTATATGAAAAATTAAGCCTTTAGTTCCTAAAACCCTACTTTTGAGAAATGATATTTGATTCATACATTTGGATTATATTGACATTCTAAGTAAATAAGTGTGTTTAACTTATTATTAAGTAAATAATTTTTTGTGTTAAATTTTTTTATGAGGATTTAAGTTCAATCCAAAAACTAAAATCATGGCTTCACCAATTGATAATACTGAACATTTTTTCTTTTGGCCAAACTTTCTTGCATGTATCTACTTGCCACCATTCCAATCCAAACCTTAGCCTTAACCCTAACTCAATGTTCTTCTTTCTTACATCCTAAATCCTAACTCTAACTACTGTTACTTATGAGACCCATACTTGATATGAGGCTTATGGGGCGAGCGGCTGAGTCAGGCCCAAAATTTTAGAGGGCACCAAAAAATATTTATAATTGTATGCATGTTTTTTTAAATACTTATTCAGCTTATTAATAATACTTCTTTTTTGTAATTGATGTGCTCTTTCTTCACTTCAAGTTTGGTCTGAACAGTTTCAAAACCTTTGGGTTTCTGTCTAGTAGGGAAAGGTTAAAGCATGTTGACGATGATAATCTATTGAGCTATTATGTCAATTTTTAAAATTCTCTAGCACATGACAGATACTCTGATATTGATGGATCAAATTTGTTTTTAGAACTGAAGTTCTTACTAAACACATTATCAGAAGAAGCAAAAAAAAGAACAATTGATGTGCTGATTATTTGAAGAAAATGGATGTCATCAAAATAATTATGTTGCTTATATAATTTTTCCTACTATACCAGTTACAATTGCTTCTGTAGAAAAAAATTCCAAGTTGAAGTTTATTATTATCATTATGAACTTACCCAAACAATATTGTTAGCTCTTTTTTTATTTATGTGTCT
The DNA here is from genome assembly GCA_029216955.1 of Iris pallida. Lineage (NCBI taxonomy): Eukaryota > Viridiplantae > Streptophyta > Magnoliopsida > Asparagales > Iridaceae > Iris > Iris pallida. The sequence goes on along the minus strand of JANAVB010013000.1, from coordinate 15,370,926 downwards.
AAAACATCAGTTTTAATCTTTAGTTTGGAACATCTTTAGTTTTAATAGTATTTTATTATGACATATTATTTTGGATATAAATTTGTTTATTATTTTATTTCTTGAATTTTGTATTGAGCATCGAGAAAAAAAAAATTATATAAACATTAAGCTTTTGAGAGCACTACTTTTAGCGGCGGTCCTCAAAATCTAAAGTCCGGCAGTCTTCTTGTATGCAAATCCTAACCCTAGTTTCTCGTCTACAAAGTCTAAAACCTTTACCACAACAAATCCTGATCTCTGCTATCAAACAACCTCTACCTGTGTTGTACCCATCTGGCTCCCGGCCGACCAGTTGCCTCTGTATCACTCTATGTTCCTTGACGACTTCAGCCTGTGCTCAACAACAAATATGGTTGAGGGAAGGACAGGTGAGCTCTTTGGGAGGACAAGTACTTGTCCCATGAAAGTACCGTGCCCTACTCAGGACCGGCCCTGGGGTAAGTCAGATAAGACTTATAGGGCCTGGACAACCCCCCTCTGCTAGGGGAACCCTCCAGGCTCAGCATGATCCTACCAAAGGTCAGGGTCACGAATGACCACCAAGACCAGCTGACAATAAGGGGTCAAGGAGCAACCAAAATTAGCTTCAGGATAGGACAATCCAACCCTCCGGGCCAGTCCTGACCTTACCAACTTTCTTAATTGTGCCTACAATCAATTGTTTCTATCATATCAATTGTTTCTATCATATGTTTACTTTGTATGTTAATGAATGATGTGGGGGTGACTAACTATAATAGTTGTTTTGAATTGAACTCCATAACAATGACATTTGATAGAGATATATCACCCAATATTAATCAAGTCCAAACCATTAAATAAAATCAAGCTACAAGGAATTCAACCATAGAAGAAGTAAATTATATATAGGGTAGATGTCTAAATGATGAACATCAAAAGATGAAATACCCAAAGGAGCAAAGTAACCCGGCAAGCAAAATAGAGAGGTTGGTAATTTTCCTTGGTATCCTTCCTCCATCCCTCCTGATAAACATGGCTTCAATGACAGGAAGGCAATTTAAAACCGCGAATCCTGATATAAATATCTGCAGAAACATTTCGTCGAACCCTTCCTCCTTCCTCGTCGCCTTGAATACTCCCACGACGAGGGAGCTGAGGTTCGTGATCGCCACCGTCCCCAACAGCGTGAAGAAAGGGGAGGGCACGCCGAAGTAAAATACCCCTTTATCGTACAGGGCGTTCTGGTCGTCCTCCATCACCTTGCTAGTCAAGCTGAAGCCGGGGGCGGAGACCCCCATTCGATTGAGCGCATATTCCATCGTTCCGAAAGAGAAAGAGGTTAAGCCCCTTATCATCCACATTCTCTGGTCGCTCCACCATCTGCGTGTCGTCCCTTCCACTCTGAGAAATTCTATGAGATCATGGCAGTATGAAGCCAAGAAGAGGTAGGTATACAAACAAAACCCTGTGCTCGAAACCTGCAAAATGATACTAGTTTGTTTGCTTGTTCATATCACAAGTTCAATATCCTGGGATTGACATTGCTTATCATAATAACTAGGCTTAATTTGTGCTAGTGAAGGTTTATAAGTAATGAAAGTCAATAATTTTTAAGACGAAGTTGGCAAGATTTAAAGCATACATGATATTCGGAATATTCCTATATCCTTGTTAGGAAAGAAAATTTCCTAAAGGATACTGAAGTCTCTAGGAAGATTATATTAGATGGGTTTACAAAGATTAATAGACCACTAGGTATATGATGTGGTTAAATACAAAAGAACAGTAACAATCATGTTAACAAATTATATTAGATGGGTGGGTGATATAGCGTAGAATCCTAGTCCCTCTAGGATTCCTTTTCTTTTCCTCTTCCCTCTTAGATTCTTTTTTCTTTTCTTTACTTTTTCTATAATCCTATTTATGATAAGATTCTTATTTTGACTTTATCTTTTATTAGGATAGATTTTATATTTATCTTATTAGGATTACGTTGTCAAAAAAGTCCTATAAATAAGCACCTTTTGTATGCAATTGAGAACAACTTTTAATCAATAAAATTCTTCTTTAAAGTTTGAGATTTGTTCTCTTATTTTCTTGGTCGTGGACTCGACTGTTCCGTGGATTCGGAAGCCCCTCGCTTGAGGTTTTCAAGCAACCTTCGTGCGGACTCCTCACAAGGCCCTCCGTCGGAGTTTTTGCGGCACCGCTTCGCTCTCACCAAGCAACGGTGGTCCAGTTATCATCATCACCGATCGACTTGGCCATTGCCAAGCACGAAGGTAAGCTCGTTCCGCTATCCTGCTGCGTCAAGTGGTATCAAAGCCCCACAGATCGAGGATTCCAATTCGTTTGGAAACCTTTGGGAATCTTTCTTTCTCAAAACAACAATGGCGAAACCTGTCACACGTGAGGAGTTTGATGCCATGTCTAATAACATTGAAGCCTTGTCAAAAAAAGTTGATGTCCTGTCTGACAAATTGGATGAAATGTTGGGATTTCTTGGAATCAAATCCAACGAAGTCGTTGATATTACGGGAATACCGTCTACAGAGACGAGAGAAGCAAATGCTCGTCCTACTACCAGTCGTACACAAAAGGGTCCGCATCGTGGCCACAACAGTGGGACCCCTCACATGGAATACTGCGAAGACAACGACGACGATGATTTCAGCCTACAGGGATCCCATCGTCAGGGCCCCCAAACCATCTATGTAAACCAACAACGACGGAGATGCATACCAACGACGGGGGCAAGGTGACTACGAAGGAGAGGAGGTGATTTCAAAATGAAGATGGATCTTCCCTCTTTCAACGGTTGACTATACATTGAAGACTTTCTTGACTGGCTCACAGAAGTAGAATGCTTCTTCGAATACATGAACATCCCAGAAGAGAGACAGGTTTACCTTGTAGCCTATAGGCTCAAGGGAGGTGCCTCTGCTTGGTGGGAACAACTCGAGCACATCTGTGCAAGAGTCGGCAAAGCTCTTGTACGGAGTTGGCCAAAGATGCGACGACTGCTACGACAAAGATTTCTACCTCCAAATTATCAGCAGATTCTCTATCGTCGATATCAAAATTGTACACAAGGTGCACGAACTATAGCTGACCACACAGAAGAATTCTTCAGACTTTCGTCCCGTAATGATCTGTACGAAACAGATCTTCAATAGACGACCCGTTATGGCGGCCTAAGGAAAGACATCCATGATCAACTATACCTGCAGAATATATACACACTCAGTGAAGCAATCACCTTTGCAGAGAAGGTAGAACAAAAGATTGAGAAGTTTAAGAGTCCACAGAGCCGTTTCAGTGCTAACAACCATGGATCAATAACAAAGGATGATTGGACACCAAATCAAGCTGCCAACTATTCCAAAAAGGGCAAAGGACCAGCAGACCCTAATTCTCTCTCTCCGACGGTACCTTCAAAAGTACAGGTCCCACAACAAGTTGCCAAACCTCAGCAAACTGCCAATCCATACAGCAAACCAAGAGAAAACAAGTGCTACCGTTGCAACGACGTCAGACATCTGTCCAACAGCTGCCCCCTTAGAGCACAAGTTGCCTTTGCTGACTACGAAGACGAAGAGGGAGGAGAAGAACACTCAGGAGAAGAAGAGGTCCTTCCCGAAGATGATGGTGAATAACTAGTGTGTGTCGTTAGGCGTCTGCTACTAGCCCCAAAGATTGAAGAACCACCCCAGCGTCACAATGTCTTCTGAACCCGATACAAGGTCAAAGACAAGTTATGTGACATCATCATTGACAACGGGTGTACAGAGAACATTATTTCAAGAGCAATGGTAGAGAAGATGAGACTGACCAAAGAAGCACACCCGACCCCATATAAGATTGACTGGATTCAACTGGGACATAACATGGTCGTCTCTGAAGTTTGTCGCATACCCTTCTCCATCGAAAAGACCTATAAAGATGAAGTCATGTTCGATATTGTCGACATGGACTCTTGTCACATCATCCTCGGTCGGCCATGGCAATTTGACAAAAATGTCACATATCGGGGAAGCGACAACACATATTCTTTCCTTCAAGATGGACGACGTCTCACTCTTCATCCATTAGCACCGGGTGATATTTCTAAGACCAGTCCACAACAACAAAAGACCGTAATAATTGTTGACGGTCAAGAACTTGAAAGTGGTCTTGAGAAACAAGAAGAACTCTATGCATTGGTTGTATCGGGTAAAGCCGAAGTATTTCATACCATAATTCCTGAAGTAGTCCAGCCTTTACTACAAGAGTTTCGCGACATCATGCCGAATGAACTGCCTACCGAATTGCCACCAATGAGAAACATTCAACATGAAATAGATCTCATCCCAGGTTCTAGACTTTCAAATATTCCACATTATCGGATGAGCCCCAATGAATGCAAAATCCTCCAAGACCAAGTTGAAGAATTGGTCCAAAAGGGCTTGATCAGAGAGAGCCTCAGTCATTGTGCAGTTTTCGCCTTGCTAGTGCCAAAGAAAGACGGGTCATGGCGTATGTGCATCGACAGTCGGGCTATCAACCGCATCACCGTTAGGTATTTCTTTCCTATCCCTCGACTAGAAGACATGTTGGATATGCTTGCTGGGTGTACAATTTTCTCAAAGATCGATTTGAAGAGCGGATACTATCAAATCCGAATTCGACCTGGTGATGAATGGAAAACGGCTTTCAAGACCCGTGAAGGACTCTACGAATGGCTTGGTATGCCTTTCGGACTTTCAAATGCACCAAGCACGTTCATGCGCCTTATGTATCAAGTTTTGAAGCCATTAATAGGAAAGTTCGTAGTCGTCTACTTTGACGATATCCTGATCTATAGCCAGATCCAAACTGACCATCTGAAGCACCTCAGGGAAGTTCTCAAACTTCTCCGAATTAATAAACTCTATGTCAATCTCAAGAAGTGTAGCTTTCTTACTAACCAAATCATTTTCTGGGAATTTGCTATTAGCGCCAGTGGCCTCAATGTTGATGAAGAGAAGATTAGAGCAATTCGCGACTGGCCCACTCCAAAGACAACGACTGAAGTACGAAGCTTTCATGGCCTCGCCAATTTTTATCGACGATTCATTCGTAACTTCAGCACTATTGTAGCACCATTGACATAATGCATGAAGAAAGAAAAATTCATCTGGACTCCTAAAGCTGAAACCAGTTTCATACTCATCAAGGAGAAGCTATCTACGGCGCCAGTCCTATCACTGCCCAACTTTGACAAGCTGTTTGAAGTCGAATGTGATGCCAGCATAGTGGGCGTTGGTGCTGTACTAATACAAGAAGGAAGACCAATTGCCTTTCGTAGCGAGAAGCTAAGTGAAGCTCAACGAAAATGGTCAACTTATGAGCAGGAGTTCTACTCGATCGTACAAGCCATCAAAGCATGGGAGCACTACCTCGTCTCTCTGCCTAAAACTCCGGGTCGAGACATTGGTGCTGAGCATATGTTAGAGTGGCATCAATTAATACATAATAAAGTGAAACAAGAACTTTAAGAATATTATACCAAATATAAATTAGCAGCTGCTGATCAGTGCCGCCGCCGTAAGGTCTTTCATGAGGGAGACTTGGTCATGGTTTACTTACGTAAGGAACATTTTTCTACTGGCTCGGTCTTTCATGAGAGAGACTTGGTCATGGTTTACTTACGTAAAGAACGTTTTTCTACTGGCTCCTACAACAAATTGGCGAAGAAGAAGATCGGACCATTTCAAGTTCTACGCAAGCTAAATGACAATGCTTATGTGATTGATCTCCCTGAAGACATGCAGATCTCTCCAACCTTCAATGTTGCCGATCTTTACGAATACTTTTCACCTGGCGAACCGCTTTATTCTGATAAGAACTCAGGGACGAGTTCACTTGAAGCAGGGGAGACTGATGTAGCGTAGAATCCTAGTCCCTCTAGGATTCCTTTTCTTTTCCTCTTTCCTATTGGATTCCTTCTTCTTTTCTTTACTTTTTTTATAATCCTATTTATGATAGGATTCTTATTTTGACTTTATCTTTTATTAGGATAGATTTTATCTTTATTTTATTAGGATTATGTTGTCACAAAAGTTCTATAAATAGGCACCTTTTGTATGCAATTGAGAACAACTTTTAATCAATAAAATTCTTCTTTAAAGTTTGAGATTTGTTCTCTTATTTTCTTGGTCGTGGACTCGACTGTTCCGTGAATTCGGAAGCCCCTCGCTTGAGGTTTTCAAGCAACCTTCGTGCGGACCCCTCACAAGGTCCTCCGTCGGAGTTTTTGCGACACCGCTTCGCTCTCAGGACTGCTAAAATTTTGGCAGTCTTGATTAAAAAGAGTCTATTTCTCAGGACTGCTAACAGTCCGCAACCAATTACTGAAGCTTCGAAATTCCAGTAATAGAGTTCAAAATTTCGGAAATAGTTCTAATTTTGCCTATAGATTACTTAAACATGAAATCTAAAAAATCAATAAGAAAAAAAAACCCTAACAATTGGTGAGTTTCCCCCTAAAACTTCTCAATTTAAATGTGTTGCCCCCAAACATGTGATTGCCCCTATAACATTTTGTTATGCCCCTAGTAATCACCTAGATTTCCTATTACCGGAAACTTGCACACAAAAAAAAACCTTTACCTCCCTCTTTGCACTACTTATAAAGGAATTTAGGCACATAAATGGCAACATACTTGTTCCATGACAATTTAATTTGTGCTAATAGATGAATCAAACAATGGTTGATTTCTAAGATATAAATGTGAATAGTTAGGATACTGAGAAGGGTATTGTTCATAGAATGAAAAAGTTATACAGATACCTTGGGGAAGAGGGGAGTATCGTAGATGAGACCGAGTTGCGGAATGAGAGCATACACTGTGATTGGAATGCACCAAGCCCCCCAGAAAGCGTAGTATGCATAACACAAGCCCGTGGAGAAGGAAGCCTTCCTGGTGCCATAGGTGAGGGGACTGAACCTTGAGAAGGCCACCTCGTACAGACCCACTACCCACCTCCTGCACTGGCTGAGCCCGTCGTTCAGGTTCCTCGGCGAGTCGCCCAGGAACGCCGGCCTCTCCGGGTCGCAGAACACCGACCGCCACCCCTCGCAATGCAAACGGTATCCTGTGTAGTAGTCCTCCACCAGCGACCCATACCTGAACCCAATCTGCAGCAACCAAACACCAAATGTAGGATGCATACATGCATATAGTGCACATTTCTGATACTCAGGGTTATAAGAATCTTGGGAAAAAAAACTCTTTTTCTCAATTACAACTAAATATCATGAATTTTCAGGTTTTATTTTTTAGATAAGACAAGTCATTATGGATCGTCCATGTCTTTGACTACTGCATTCTTATTTTGTGCAGGTTAGGGATATCGACACACGTACGTCCACTTCTTCCCTCTTGGTGGTGAACTATTAGGCCATCAGAAAGTGTTAAATATGGTGGCAAAATGACAAAAATATCACTCTAACAAGTTTAAAGAAACAAAACAAAATAAATACGAAAAAAATACCTTACAAGCTAGTGTTTTTTCAATTTTACTTTTTGGATTTTTGGTTATTTACGAAAAGAAAATGTAAATACCACTATTAGGGGAAAAAAAAAGGTACTATAAGAAAAGCAAATTAATAGGAAATATATATAATGGCCAACTAACAAATTATAGCAACTTGCTAGCAGTTTCAATACTTCAAGGTATTTAGTTGCAAACTTACAAAGTTCAGAATACATAGATGCAAAAACGAAATTTAAAAGTTCAAAATATTTGGTTAAAATTTAGCCTTTACTAATTACAAATATATTCATGAACTATCAACTTTTAGTATTTTAATATGGTGAACCTTTTTTTAGCAAGTTGGCACCCTAAGGATATGCTTGGCAATAGTGTTTTTTTTTAAAATCAATTTTGGATGATTTCTGAGCCGACCTTTTATGAAGTGTTTAAAAAACTCCTTCTTGGTAAATATTTTGAGACACTAGCTTTTATCGACTCAAAAATCTTCCAAAATTGGTGTAGTGTAATTTTGGTTGTCTTTATAAACACCTCAAATTGGTGTTTTAAGGATTTTTATTATTTTATTTTATTTATATCCTCTCAAAAAGGTATAATTATAACTACAAATATCCTACCCTATTTCATCTATGTTTCTCTTCTACTTCCTCCAAACTATGACTACTTCTTCCAGTGAGGTTTTTTTTAAATTCTTGATTTTTATACCCTTCCTATCTTCATCCAAATGATCATTCCTATTTATCTTTATCCAAATGATCATTCTTATATATATATATATTGTCGAATTCGAAACACTACATGGTACACACCAAAAAAAAAAAAAAAAAAAAAAAAAAAAAAAAAAAAACTGTTGTTTACTTACCATGGAACCCCACATAGTGTGGAGTTCATATCGACAACCTGCAACTTCATGAGCCTTCTTGACGATCCCGTCGGACCGTATGGAAACGTCAGCCTTCGTCGTGCAGTCGACTCCCGCAAATGCAGATGGGGACGAAGGCAGAGAAGACGGAGGTCCGAAGAGAGACCGCCGCACGAAGAAGCAGCCGGTGCCCACGTAATTGGGTCCGCACAGCCCGTCGAGTCCCTGCGAGTTGATTCTGAAGAGCCGCCGGAGCTCGCCCCCGTAGATGTCGTCGTCGTCGAGCCCTCGGTACCTCTGAGGGAACTGCACGAACGAGAGCTTGGAGGCCATGGAAGGGTCCAAGAGGTAGCAGAGGGCTCGCTGTGGAGCCTGCGGGTCATTCGAGCACATGTCGCAGTCCAGTGTCAGGAATATCGGTGCGTTGGTCATGACACTCGACACCCGCAGCTTTCATATATGAAATTAAAGAATGAATTAATGCATGTTTGTTAGTAGGAGTCTTCTTCCTACTCTTCTAATTACAATTCGATATCCTAACTATTTCAGTTTTTTAACTTGACACCTTAAACCTTTTTTTTTACTACTTGATACCATTAACTATGGAATTATTTTCAATATCATATATGGAGGAGGGGGTGCAGCAAGGGTGAGGGGGAGCGGGGGAGGCAGCAGGATGGGGGGTGGCAGGGCAGCCGTATGGAGGAGAGAGAAGGATAGATATTTTCGCCTTTTTTTTTTTTTTCAAAATATTAAGTTGTACAAAAAAAAAAAAAAAAAAAATATCAAATTGAAAAACTGAAATAGTTGAGTGTATCAAGTTGAAATTAATTCTTTTTAACTTGCAAGAAAAAGAAATAACTAATTACCAGAGTATTCAGAGCTCCAGCCTTGAAGTTGTGAGGAGAAGTTGAACTCTTCTCCCTGGATACATAGATAAGGTTTGGCATTGCATTTCCGTTAATGTCGCAATCTTTACCGCTTTCTAGTAAAACCTGTTACAGAATATGCTTAGATCATACTAAGTATGCTACATAACTTACATAGAGTCCAAGATCCATACCTTCATTTTTATTCTAAGTATATATGCACGTGCATTATACTTATTTTATTTTATTTTAATAAATAGATTATATATAGTATATTAACTTTTTACTATTTTGATAAATAATTATTCAGATACCTACGTTAAATTTAATTAACAATTTAATCAATAAAATAAGAACAATTTTGGAAATAGCAAAAACTTTTCCCGTAAAATCTTAACTTTTCATTATATACTAATATGAAAATTTTAATCGAACATTATTGAAAAGAAAAAGCTTTTACGGTCCAGACTCAACTTTTCATATTATATAATTGTATAGATATCTTTATGTTTCTAGCCATAATGAGTTGTAAGAGAAGATAAAGTTACATAATTATTTGTCGTAATTAAAAAGGAAAATTAGTAAAGATTATTAAAACATGTCATGTCACTTTATTAATACATCAAATTTAAAACTTATATCAAAATTGACAGAGAGGGTTTCAAGGTTTAAGCAAATTTAAGCATACCTGAATCGTTGAGGGATGGTCGCGGCGAGAAAATCCCTTCCCTTTCTTCAAAATGTCGTAGTCTTCTTCTTCGTGAATAATTAGGTCGTTACTAACAAAACCTTTCTCCACTGTACTTTCCACCTTTTCCTTCATGCTTTGGTACATCAACTGTGTATGTAAGAACATGGAAAATATCCTATGAACCAAATTTTGCTGTGAGTTATTCTAACAAAACATGGAAAAAAAAATTGTACATAAAAGTTTACAAACACAATGCAACCAACATCTTAGAAAGAATAATATTGCTATTTGTGCCTCCAAAATATCCCTCCAAACCATTATGTGACAGTCGATATGACGATTAATGTGGCAGATGACATTACATATTTTAAATTAAATTTAACATTAAAATTAAATTAAAATTAACATTAACATTAATATTAAAATTAATATTAACAATAACATTAATATTACCAATAAAATTAACATTAACACTTATATTAACATTAAATTTTTGGGGTAGTTAATTTTTTGGGATAAAAATTTTTGGGATAAAATTTTTCATGTCAATTGTCATATTAGGTGTCATATAATATTATTTAATATGTCACGTCAATTGTCATATAAGGACAGACGGTTTGGAGAGAGATTTTGGAGGTACCAATAATACTACTCTTTATATTTTGGAGGTACCAATAAGACTGTGGGAATAAAACTTAAGAGGTGTGTAAACGTACAAATACAAATGGATATATATTGTTTGGATATAAAAATTAATAACCATATTTAAATAAAAAATGGATACAATAAAGAAATAATAATAAGTGGGTAGGGGTAAAACGAATACGAATGGGGATAGGATATAAGGTTTGGAGAAACAAAAGTTTCTAATCCTCCCAAGCAGGCCTGATTCGGTCTGGCTTTCTTACTGGTCCGAGTTGGGTTTCATCACCGAATCCAGTCGGCTCGGCCGAGTACGAGTCCGGTTCACAATATATATATGAGAAATTTTGAGTGGCATCCCACTTTTGTTTACCATATTTACAGTGCACTCCACAAGTTTACAACAATGTAAGATACCCCCCACTTTTGACGGTTTCCGTCCAAAATGGACGGTCAACTGGATTAATCCAATTTTTTTGACAAAAATACCCCCCGACCAGTTGTCCTCTTCCCCATCTCTCGTCACCCCCCCTCGCCGACCTAGCCTGCCCCCCCCACCCGATCTCACCACCACCACCACCACCATCACCACCATCATCTTCACCAACACCACCATCACCACCGCCGCCGCCCCCCTCCGACGCGCCCCCGCTTCGCCGCGCCCTAGCTCCGCCCCCTTCCTCTCCATCACCAGCACCTTCACCAACCCCACAATCACCACCACCACCGCTTCTCCTCCTCTCCCCGACCTCGCCGCTGCCACACCGACCTCGTCGCTGCCACCGACACCTACGACAACCAGTTCTTTCCCGAGAATCCTCCTCGCTTTACAGAGAGTATTTCACTCACATCAATTAATAAAAACTAATAAAAAAGAGAGTCACCTTTGTTGCATATATAGTTGAAATCCCTAATGTCAGGAACAGACAAGTGCGCTAACAAGAGTATTCAGTAAATAGTCTACTACATATCAATGGTATAGCAACTCTTCTTAAGCACGACTATGTCAGACAAGTGGTATTATTTACAGTGCAGCTTTGACGTCGACTTCCCCCGCAGACTATGAGTTTCGCGTCGGCTTCCTCCTTGCTGCAGCTCGACGTCCTGACCGCCGCAGCAGCCGGCGGTCGCGGCTCCTCTATGGGGACGGCCTTGATTTCGTTCTTCTTCTGTTGCTTCTCTTCGGAGGAGTTGGAGTACTCCGTCGGGGTCGGGGAGGGCGAGGTCGGGGAGGGCGAGGGGGGGCAGCAGCCGGACGGGGGGGGGGGGGGGGGGGAGGGGAGGGGGTGGGGGGGCAGCGGCGGGAGGAGGGGGGGCGAGAGACACGGTGAAGAAGACAACAGGTCGGGGGGTATTTTTGTCAAAAAAATTGGGTCAACCTAGTTGACCGTCCATATTGGACGGAAAACGTCAAAATTGGAGGGTATCTTACATTGTTGTAAACTTGTGGGGTGCACTGTAAATATGGTAAACAAAAGTGGGGTGCCACTCAAAATTTCTCTATATATATATAGAGAAAGAGAGAGGATGAGCGGATCAAAAGCTTTCCTTAGAAAATTTCCTAAAAACCTCCTCACTCTCAGCCGTCCATTTAATGTTAATATTAATGTTAGGGGGCGTTTGGTATGCAGAATACTATATAGCCAGGAATTCCATATTCCCGGGAATCAAATTCCAAGGAATTAAATTTTCTGGAAAATTATATTCCCATGTTTGGTGACAATATAAATATTTCCCGAAAAAATAAAAAATAATAATAACGAAAAAAATGAACAAATATAAAAAAATCCGGTAAAAACGACAAAAAAATCGGTAAAAACGAAAAAAATGGTAAAAACGACAAAAAATCAGTAAAAACGACAAAATAACAAAAAACGACAAAAGCGATGAAAAACGACAAAAATCGGTTTAAAACGACAAAAATGACCAAAAAGCGACAAAAAAATGTATAACGACAAAAATTAACAAAAAAAAAGGTAAAAAACGACAAAAATAACCAAGACACGACAAAAACGACATAAAATCGGTAAAAATAAAAAAAACCAAAATGCGGCAAAAACGACAAAAAAAACAAAAAAATCAATTAAAACGAAAAAATGACAAAAAATCGGTTAAAAACGACAAAAAATCGGTTAAAAACAACAAAAAATCGGTTAAAAAAACGACAAAAAGTAACCCAAAAACGACCAAAACGAAAAATAATCGATAAAAACGACAAAAAAGGACAAAAAGTGGGTTAAACGACAAAAAATTGGTTTAAAACGACAAAAAATAACCAAAAAGCGACAAAAAGCGACAAAAAATTCGGTAAAAGCGACAAAAAATGACAAAAAACGACATAAAATCAGTAAAAATGACCAAAAGTGACAAAAACGACAAAAACGACTAAAAATCGGTAAAAACAACAAAAAAAAAGGCTACATAAACGACAAAAAATTGCTTTAAAACGACAAATATTGACAAAATAGCGACAAAAAGGGACAAAAATTGGATAAAAACGACAAAAAATAATCAAAAAGTGACAAAAAAGACAAAAAAAATGGGTAAAAAACGACAAAAAATCGCTTAAAAACGACAAAAAAAAAATTGGCAAAATGACAAACAATGACAAAAACACGATAAAAAAAAATCAAAAAGTGAAAAAAAATGGGCAAAAAGGGTAAAAAGACAAAAAAAAAAATCGCTTTAAAACGACAAAATATTGGTAAAAACGAAAAAAATTGATAAAAAAACGATAAAACGACAAAAAAGAAAAAAATGTTCAAAACTATTTAAAATTGATCAAAAAAGAAGAAAAAAATTTAGACAATTTTTTTTTTGTCCGGACAAAAAAATATATCCACCTATTCTCAAGGGATAGAATTTCCATGTTTTGTGGGTAAACTATTTACCCGGGTATTTATAATTTCCGGGAATAAATTTTTTATAAGCCAAACAAACGTGGTAATAGATTTCCATCTTAAATTTTTACGGGAATAAAAAAAAATACCGCGTACCAAACGCCCTCTTAAGGCTAATATTAATGTTAATATTAATATTAATATTTATTTTTATTTTTATATTAATGTTAACGTTAATGTTAATATTAATGTTAATATTAATATTAATATTAATTTTAATGTTAAATTTAATGTTAGTTTTAGTATTTAATGTTAATATTAACATTAATATTAACATTAATATTAATATTAATATTAACATTAATGGACGGCTGAGAGAGAGGAGGTTTTTTAGGAGATTTTCTAAGAAAACTTTTGATCCGCTTATATATATATATATATATATATATATATATATATATATATATATATATATATATATATATATATATATTCTACTAAAAAAAATATATATATATATATCTATTCTACTATATAATAGGAAAACTTAGTTGGTGAACTTTTGAATTTCGAAAATACCCTTACATACTTATCTATTCTACTATATAATAGTAAAATTTAGTTTGTGAAACTTTTGAATTCCGAAAATACCCTTACATGCTTATACTAATTAAAAATAGTTCATTAATTTAATAAGGACAACTTAGTAATTAGGAAGACTACCCTTTGGTCTTCCTAAAGAGTCTTCCTAAACTAATTAAGAAATGTTAAAATACGTGCAAGACATGTGCACATATGCTAGTATATATATATAACAAATAATCTCTAGTCTAGTGGTTAAGAGAGATACATGAGCTCCGATGTGGTCAGGAATTCGAATCCCATTTACAAGTAAACCTATGAAAAACCCAAAAAGGCAGACAGCTTAGGAGGGAGCCCAAAAGCTATCTGACCAAAATTCGACTCCGAACACAAAATTTACAATCTGCAGACGCCACTCCTGGATTAGCCTGTTTGGGTGCGAGCAAACAGAGGCCACCTACGGAATCTGCCGCCTTACCGCAAGAATAACTTGGCCACGTCGAAAAGATATCCCTCGTATATATATATATATATATATATATATATATATATATATATATATATATATATATATATATATATATATATATATATATATATATATATATATATATATATATATATATTTGAAGCAATGGATAATTGTTGGATTTTTGGTTTTTCCTTTAGAAAGGTTTAGTCCCACATCGGAAAAAACAAATGGTTTGTATCTCTATATATTAGCTTTGCTATTATGGAGATGCAGATGTGGTGTGGAGGTGCACATGGGTTTGCCATGTGGGATTATTTTTCTAGTGGGAAAAAAGCTAAAATCAACAATTAAAGCATTCATGCTTTTTGCTCTTGGAAAATTTATTTCCATAGGAGCTAAGCCCAACAGGGCTTAGCGACTCAGACTCGGGCTCGGGCTCAAGGGACGTAATGTGGCGTTTTGTTGGCGCACTTTGCACGTCAGTACGCGCAGCGTGCGTAGAGTGCGTAGAGTGCGCAGTGTGCGCAGCGTACGCAGTATGCGTAGAGTGCGTAAAAGTGGCTGTGTGCGTAAAGTGTAAATTACGCTGGTGGCACAACTTCCAGCAGAACGTGTCCTTGCATGTTCTGAGCAGTTGCTCCATGTTCGGGGTGGTTACTACCACGTCCCTAACATTGTGCTAACCGGACAGTTGTTGCAGGACCTTATATAAGGTCTCCTCCTCCTCTCTCACAGGTTACAGAACAGAAAGAGAAGCCACCAGCGTTGCTCTTTCACGGGAGTTCGTGTCCGTCCAAGGAGTCAGAAGAGCAGGAGTGTTCCAAGTTCTCCGACGAACTTGCTGGTTCCTGAAAGTTGTTCGCGTAGGGCGAATAAAGCTTTGAGCAACGGTGATTATTCACCCCAGCAAGCCATCTTCCATCTTTCGCCTGTCACCTTCTTCGTTGCTGCCAGTAACTCTGATTGTATCTTCTTTTTAGAAGTACTACGATCTGATTGCTGCGATTACGAAATCATTTTAGATTCTCGTAATATTATAACGATATCTTTTTAGATCTTCGTTATACTTGCACAACCTTCCTAGAAGTGTTGCGTTGGAACATTGTTTTTACATTGTTTCATTTTCTCAGTTTTCCATCGAAAAATTGTGCCCCGGCAATAACAATCTCAAAGCTTTATTGCTACGATGGAAAACATTAATGCTTCACTCCTAAACACTGACTTCTGTAAGTTAGAGAAGTTTGATGGAGAGCATTATCAAGTCTGGAAGAGGAAGGTTTATCTCACTCTTCAACTCAGAGACGTGGATCACGTGCTTCTTGAAGAGGAACCTACCATTCCAGATACTGGGTCTGCTGCCGCAATCTCTGCGGCTACTAAACTTCAGGCCAAGTGGAGAAGGGAGAATAGCATTTGCAGGTTGCTTATCCTGAATGCTATGGAGGATTCCCTAGCAGAATCCTATTCTAAGAAGAATATCGCTAGAGACATATGGGAGTCTCTAGAAAAACTCTACGAAGAAGACAAGAACCGCAGTAAAATATTTGTGGTTGAAAAATATCACAAGTGGTTCTTTGAGGACGAAAAGTCTATGCTGTCGTAGGTAAAGGAGTTCCTGAAACTGCGACAGAAGCTGGAAGACGAGGCGATGCCCCTCCCGACAAGTTTGTTGTTGGAGGGATTGTCTCAAAGCTCCCCGCTGGGTGGAGCAAGTTCTATGCAAACATGCATAGAAAGAAGCTTGAGATCAGTCTTGAAGATCTCTTGCAGAAAATATATGTTGAGGACCAGATGCGGGCTCAACTGAAGGTGGACACACTGTCCAAGCAATTGGCTAACGCCAATCTGGTTCAGTCCAAGGAACCAAAGGAAAAGCAGGCGGCTTTCCACAGCAAGAAGAAGAACCCTGACAATCTAAAAGTCAAGGGAACTTCTATCAAGAAAAAGAAGCCAAAGTCTGAAACGCCTTGCTTCAAGTGTGGCAAGAAGGGCCACTTTAAGAATGAGTGCAAAGAAAAGACCAAGCAATCAGAGCAAGGAGAGCCTAGTAAGGTATCTATGATCACTGACGTAGTTGCTATGATTGCACAGGTTGATGCGGTAAGGACTGATTCTGACTGGTGGGTAGACACTGGAGCCTCCTGCCATGTCTGCTCCAGTAAGGAGTGGTTCACCACCTACACCCCTACTTCTGAAGTGGTTATGATGGTGAACCAGGCACAAGCTGAAGTGCTCGGGATCGGGACGGTGTTGTTGAAGCTGACTTCGGGGAAGTCTCTCACGCTTCAAGGCGTGAAGCACGTACCTGCTATCGCCAAGAACCTGGTCTCGGGAGGCCTACTCTGCAATGCAGGCCTCAGGATGGACATCAATGCTGGCCAGATGGTGATGTCTATCAAGGAAACATATTTCGAAAAAGCTTTTTATACCGAAGAAATGTTCAAGATTCAGCTTGTAAATCAGTCCAATGTAATTAATGTAATTAATGAAGTCACTCATTCTGCTTATACTCTTGAGTTGTGGCATAATAGGCTAGGACATGTTCATTGTAAACGAATAAACAGAATGTCTAGTCTAGGACTTATCTCCAAATGTGGGGGTAAGATAGAGAAATGTGAAGTTTGTGCTCAAACGAAGATCACAAGGAAACCCTTTCCTCGGGTTAATCGAAGTATAGATCTTCTGGAGTTGGTTCACTCCGATATCTGTGACTTCAAACAGTTCTCTACAAAGGCCGGGATGAAGTATTTCATAACCTTCATCGATGACTTCTCAAAGTATGCGTTCGTCTACTTGCTAAAGGCTAAAGACGAAGCATTCGAGAAGTTCAAGGAGTTCAGAGCCGAAGCTGAGCGGCAGACTGGACAACAACTCAAAAGGATAAGAAGTGATCGAGGTGGGGAGTACAGGTCTCATGAATTCGCATCGTTCTGCAAAGAACATGGAATTGTCAATGAGACTACGGCTCCGTATTCTCCTCAATCAAACGGAGTAGCAGAGAGGAAGAACAGAACGTTAACAGAAATGATTAACTCAATGTTGTTGACTGCTGGTCTTCCTAAGTGCTACTGGGGAGAAGCTGCACTGACGGCCACTTTTATTCTAAATAGGGTGCCTCATGCAACTTCTGACATTACTCCTCATGAACTCTGGTTCAAGGTCAGACCTAACTTGAATGTCATTCGAGTATGGGGGTGTCTGGCATATGTCAAGCTTCTAGATCTGAAGATTCAGAAGCTTGGGACAAGGACTACTAAGACGATCTTTTTGGGGTATGCCGAGAAGAGTGATGCTCGGAGATTTCTTGATATAGAGTCAAATCATATCATTGAATCTCGCGACGCAGAATATTTTGAAGACAAATTTGTATGGCACAAGAATATTGTTCTTGCGGATATTCTGGAGAATAATGAAGGTACGCAAGAAAATGAAGTCTTCAATGAAGATGTGGTCCAAGAAGATGTTGTTGTTAAAACAACGGTTGAACCAGAACAAGCTGAGCCGTCAGCTAAGCGTATGAGGAGGCCGAAGGACTTTGAAAGTGACTTTGTCACCTATCATGTGGAAGCTGATCCGCTTACCTATGATGAGGCGATGAAGATCAGAGACGCAGTTTTCTGGAAGGAGGCGATTGACAATGAAATTGATTCCATCACCTCAAATAACACTTAGGTGTTGGTTGATCTTCCTGAAGGAGCGAAACCCATCGGATGCAAATGGATCTTCAAGAAGAAGATGAAAACAGACGGAACTATTGACAAGTTCAAGGCTAGGTTGGTAGCCAAGGAGTTTTCTCAGAAGCAGGGGATTGACTATTTTGACACGTATGCTCCAGTAGCCCGGATGACCACCATCAGAATGTTGATTGCTCTCGCAGCAATACATAAGATGGTGATACATCAGATGGATGTGAATACGGCTTTCCTAAATGGCGAGCTGACCGAAGAGATTTACATGCAACAGCCAGAGGGATTTATCATCAGGGGTCTTGAAGACAAAGTCTGTAAGTTGGTAAAATCCTTGTACGATCTTAAACAGGCTCCCAAGATGTGGCATGAGAAATTTGACAAAGTTATAAGGTCAAATGGCTACATGGTCAGCGATACGGACAAGTGTGTTTACACGAAGTTCGCTGATGGAAGAGGTGTGATCGTTTGTCTGTACGTGGACGACATGCTTATCCTAGGTACGGATATTAGCTGTGTCACTGAGACAAAGAAGTTTATCTCTAGCAAGTTCAGTATGAAGGACTTGGGAGAAGCTGATGTGATCTTAGGGATCAAGATTATCCGGACAGACACTGGACTAGCGCTGTCACAGTCTCATTATATTGAGAAAATGATCACTCGTTATGGGTATCGGGATCTTCCAGGGATCGATACGCCGTACAGGTGTGATCTGAAGCTGAAGCCTAATTCAGGAGAAAGCATCAGGCAGCTAGAGTATGCAAGCGTAATGGGAAGTTTGATGTATGCTACTACTACCACAAGGCCTGACATAGCTTTCGCCGTGGGAATGTTGAGTCGTTTCACGAGCAACCCAGGTGCTGAACACTGGAAAGCTGTGAAACGGGTTATGAGATATCTCAAGAAGACTCAGACATATGCACTGTACTACAGCGGAGATCCGTCGGTAGTGGAAGGCTTCAGTGATGCCAGTTGGTGCTCAGAGGTGGAGAACGAGAGGTCCCACAGGTGGATACATTTTCACAATGGATGGAGCTGCTATATCGTGGAAGTCGAAGAAGCAGACTATGCTCTCGCGGTCATCCATGGAATCTGAGTTCTTTGCACTAGATACCGCAGCCGAGGAAGCAGAATGGCTTCGGGAGCTCATGTATGATCTTTCATTGGTTTGGGCGCAAATACCGGCGATACCGATATACTGTGACAACCAGGCGACTGCGACGGTGGCATCAAATGACCTCTTCAACGGGAAGAAGAGGACTGTGCGGTTGAAGCATAGGGCAGTACACGATCTTATCAAGAGAGGTGTTATTGCAAGTGATTGATGTTCGGAGTCAGGAGAACCTGGCAGATCCGTTCACCAAGGGCCTCAAGCGCCAGCTGGTCGATGACACAGCTTGTAAAATGGGCTTGAAGGCATTCTGATATTGGATTATTGTATTCCTACCATAAAGTTTTATGCTAATAGTTCAAAGATTTATCTACTAGGCATCTAGCTTTTGGTTCAAGGGAGGACCACTAATCGGAAGAATATCAGGAACGGTGGGTACATGTTATATTGGGCATGGAGAGGTTACGGACCTATAACCACTGTTGTCTACTATTGTTTTCTGCGGAAAACGGTTCCTGTGGGAAGGTTGGCTTAATTGCCTTAATGAGTTCTCAGGCAGAGTGAATGCCTGGAGTACTTTACAGGAAGCACGGTAGAGCAGCACTACAAGGAGTGAAACTCCATGCTACAGTGGGGTGACTCCACAATGAGGTTCCTATATGTGGGGTGCTGCCCAGGAATAGGATAAAGCCTCGGCTTTGCAGGCCAAGTCACAGCGACGTAGTACCGCAAATAGGCAGTTAGCCTAATGCTGTATGTTAAATATAAGAGGGGTGTAGTCAGCACTACAAAGAGGAGGAGTTCCTCATGTTACAGTGGTACGACACCACCATGAGGTACCCGGTTAGGGATAAGCCTCGGCCTTGCAAGCCATGTCGTTGCGGCGTAACACCGCAAGGGAGCCTAAGGCTTCATGCTGGGTAGTTTGGCACTACAAAGAGGCGGTTGCCTCATGCTACAGTAGTATGACACTACCATGAGGTTCTCGGTACGGGGTAAGGCCTCGGCTTTAAGCCATGTCTTGGCGGCGTAGCACCGCAAGAGAAGCGTAAAGCGCTTCATGCCATGTCTCTTTATAATGAACTCACCTATAGTGTATGACAGAGATATCAGGCCGTCTCTTGAGGGTAAACTTGTAGACACCCAAAATTATACACTGAAACCAGGCTGGCACAGGGCCTTTAATGTGTAGCCAGAAGCACATGTAACTACATTATGTGAGTGGAAAGAATTTCAGCTATGATACAGAATTCAAGGCTTAGTCCATTCTTGTATTATAGTTTGATTTTGACCCATACGGGAGATTCAAGTCGTAAGCGACATCTCTCCTAATGCATGATGGACAGTTACTGTGGGGAACACTTATATCCATATATAGAGATATGTGGGGGATTATTGGGTTTTTGGTTTTTCCTTTAGAAAGGTTTAGTCCCACATCGGAAAAAACAAATGGTTTGTATCTCTATATATTAGCTTTGCTATTATTGGAGATGCACATGTGGTGTGGAGGTGTACATGGGTTTGCTATGTGGGATTATTTTTCTAGTGGGAAAAAAGCTAAAATCAACAATTAAAGCATTCATGCTTTTTGCTCTTGGGAAATTTATTTCCATAGGAGCTAAGCCCCGTTGGGGCTTAGCGACTCGGACTCGGGCTCAAGGGCTCATGAGGCGTAATGTGGCATTTTGTTGGCGCACTTTGCACTTAGCACGTCAGCATCGTCGCTAGGCGCATAGTGCGCTTAAGTTGCGCTCGTTGCACGAGCCACTTGCGCGACCACGTTGCGCGGCCCGTTACGCGAGCCCAGTTACGCTGGCCCAGTTACGCAGCCCAGTACGCAGCCCAGTACGCCCAGTACGCGCAGTGTGCGCAGCGTACGCAGCGTGCGTAGAGTGCGCAGTGTGCGCAGCGTACGCAGTGTGCGTAGAGTGCGTAGTGTACGTAGGGTGCGTAAAAGAGGCTGTGTGCGTAAAGTGTAAATTACGCCGGTGGCACAACTTCCAGCAGAACGTGTCCTTGCATGTTCTGAGCGGTTGCTCCATGTTCGGGGTGGTTATACCACGTCCCTAACATTGTGCTAATCGGGCAGTTGTTGCAGGGGCTTATATAAGGCCTCCTCCTCCTCTCTCACAGGTTACAGAACAGAAAGAGAAGCTACCAGAAAGTTTACGAAGTGTTCTTTAGCACAAGTAACAGAGATTTCAGACGTGTTCTTTAACACAATTCTGATCTGCAGCCTTCGAGAGAGAGGAAAGGTGCCGCACCAGCGTTGCTCTTTCACGGGAGTTCGTGTCCGTCCGAGGAGTCAGAAGAGCAGGAGTGTTCCAAGTTCTCCGACGAACTTGCTGGTTCCTGGAAGCTGTTCGCGTAGGGCGAATAAAGCTTTGAGCAACGGTGATTATTCACCCCAGCAGGCCATCTTCCATCTTTCGTCTGTCACCTTCTTCGTTGCTGCCAGTAACCTCTGATTGTATCTTCTTTTTAGAAGTACTACGATCTGATTGCTGCGATTACGAAATCTTTTTAGATTTTCGTAATATCATAACAATATCTTTTTAGATCTTCGTTATACTTGCGCAACCTTCCTAGAAGTGTTGCGTTGGAACATTATTTTTATATTGTTTCATTTTCTCAGTTTTTCATCAAAAAATTGTGCCCCGACAATAACAATAATTACGGCAAAATTGTCTCCACTCGACGAACTCCGACCACTTGGACCGTATTCATCTCTCTAACCACTAGACTAGAGGTCATTTTTCTTAACCACTAGACTAGAGATCATATATATATTTCTTTTTTTTAAACCGTTACCTTTATTGATAAAGAGGGTAATGAGTACATCCGACCTCATGGTAACCAGTACAGAGAAAGAAAATAAAAATACTACTCTAGAGCCCAAGATGGGATAGACGGAAGATGACGACAACTCGAAAGTGACTTCCGAAATTGTCGCTTCACCTCCCGGACTAAAAAGTCCGAACCAGCACCCCGTCCTTCATATCTATGCCTGTTCCTGTTCTTCCAAAGCACCCAAATGATCGCACCAGCCAATGATCTCCGATGATGACTGTCCTGACCCCGCCACCACCGTTGAAGAAAAACCAGAAAGTCACTATGCATCCGTGCCTTGAAGAAACCCCGGAAAGCAGACCAAACCGTAAAAGCAAGATCTCCATGGAAAAATATATGTTGGAGGTTCTCCCCATGTCCAACCTGACAGCAATGACACCTGGAAGTCAGATGGAAGCCAATCTTCTGAAGAGTGTCATCAGTAGGAAGCCGGTTGTGACAGACCCGCCACATCAGAATACTCCACTTCGCCGGAATACACTTGCCCCAAATATTAGAGAATAGTGATGATGTAGGGTGAGAAGTCCGACAACATCTCCAAGCCGCAGCCATCGTGAAAGAACCTTTCCGGTCACCCCAAACCAGAGAGTCAGGATCCGAAGTACATGTCAGATTCGCCTCTCTAAGCTGCCCCGCTGCCTCTGCTCCAAACTTACCCAAAAACAAGGACAGATCCCAGCCAGAGGCTGTCCAAAAAGATCGAATAGCCGGACCACCATTATCAGAATTCCTTGCCCTCGAATCTCTGATCTTTCTTCCTCTATCCGAAAGAACCCGAACAGTCACCGTACGATGGGGAAGAACCACCCTTCTCCCGGCCAATCTAGCCGACCTCCGAAGCTCCCCAGTGCCCACACGCTGTGAGACCGTCGAATTAGCAGCCTCAACATCAGCAGACTCCCTCGCCTGTGTTCGGCTCCGCCCCCGAGTCCGTCTCCCCGTTCCACGCCTGGTCCCAGAAGTAACTCCCTCAGCCGGTGGAATAGCAACACTATCCAACCGAGGACCCCCCGGAATCCAGTCCTCACACCTCGCTGAACCCTCACCACGCCCAAGTCTAAGCGAGATAAACGGTTCCGCCAATTTCCTCCCCCGCAAAATCCGTCGCCAAATATGGGAGCACTTGGAAGTCATAAACGCATCACATGGATGACGCTTACGAAAATATTTCGCTTTAAGAAGCTCCACCCAAAGGCCCTTCCTATGCCTCAACTTCCACCAAAGTTTCATGGAAAATGCCATTATCATTCAGGCACTTGATCCCGAGGCCCCTTCGGACTTAGTTCGAGTAACGAACCGCCACGCCAGCCAACTCCTCTTAGCCACCCCATCCTTGCTACCCCAAAGAAAGCCGCAAACATCCTCTCAATCGTCCTGAGAACGGCCCGGGGAGGACAACATGCAGCCAGTGTGTACATAGGGATAGAAGAAAGTACATTCTTAATAAGGACCAACTTACCCCCAGGGGATAGAATCTTGTTCTGCCAATCCGTCAGCTTCGAACGGATTTTATCCAGCAAGTAGCTAAACATCCCCTCATTCCTTCTCCCGCAAGTTAGCGGGCAACCCAAATAAGAATGGCAAAGTACCGGTACTAAACCCGAAGAGAGTAGAAATAGTCCGAGCACGATCCTCACCCAGCGGTGTCGCAGAATAAAATGTAGATTTAGAATAATTGATCTTCTGTCCAGAAACAGCCTCATACCTATGCAGTACTTGTTGGAGAGCACGTAATCCAGCAATATCCCCCGAAGTGAAAATAAGAACATCATCCGCATAAGCCAAGTGCGAGATACGCGGTCCCCCAATCGGAGTGTGAAATGAAGATCTCCTATTAGAATCTTGAAGAAGCTTGAGGTTCCGAGAGAGTACCTCCGCCGCAATAATGAAGAGAGCCGGGGAAAGTGGGTCCCCTTGTCGGATCCCTCTAGAGCCGAGAAAAACAGTAGGAGCGCCATTGAGAAGAACCGCATACCGGGTATCCGCCAGGAGACGGTAAATAAGATCACAGAAGACCTTATTAAAACCAAATCTCCGAAGAACCCTCAGGAGGAACTGCCAATTGACTCTGTCATAGGCCTTCTGCATATCCAGCTTAATAGCAACATTCCCCCCATGGTTGGGTTCCTGCATAGAAGCCACCATATCCTGAGCAATAATAATGTTGTCCACAATCTCTCTCCCCTGAACAAAGGCACTTTGCTCCGGAGAAATATATTGGAAGGATATTTCCGCAACCTGCAAGCAATAACCTTGGAAGTAATTTTGTTACAGAAATTGCAAAGGCTAATAGGGCGGAAATCAGAAAGGTTCCTCGGGTGCTCGACTTTGGGGATAAGAAATAAAAGGTGTCCGAAATGGAAACCGGAAGGCGTGCACCCAAGAAAACGAACCAACGGCTTCCTCCACGTCAGCCAATAATGTCCCAACAAACTGAGAAGAATCTCCCGGAAAAGCCATCCGGTCCGGCGCCACTAACCGGGTCCATCCCCCGAATAATCTCCAACAGCTCCGCTCTGTCAGGACAGCGAACAAGATCAGAATTATCCTCCGTAGAAATAATGCTAGGGATGACCTTAAGGAAGGCGTCCTCATCAGAAATAGGGTCAGCTCGAAACAGCTTCGAGAAGAATAAAGACGCCTCCGTCGCTACCTCCTCAGCAGACCCAGTCTCTGATCCATCAGCCCGAATAATTTTCTGAATACCCGCCTTTCTTTGTCTGCTCTAGAGATCATATATATATATATTATATATATATATATATATATATATATATATATATATATATAATATATATATATATATATATATATATATATTGCCAAGTGGTTGGGTTTGTGTACAATTGTAGTGCATTTGACTCAGAGTGGAAGGTTGTCTCTTAAATTCATATAAAGTTCATAATTTATTTTAAAAATAATTATTTTCTAGTTTAACACTTTTTTCCCAAATATATTCACTTGAAACAATTAAAATATTTTCGGATTTTATTAACATGTGTCCTAAAGGCATGTGATAATGCATTGGTAAATGTGCATTTTAAATGGGTAATCTCACCAACACATTTATCAATGTACATTTTATATTTATCAATACAGATATATGTGCCTAACATCTCCAATGGGGATTTCTAAAATTGAGTTTCTATGCTACTTGGCATTGTACTTAAGGAAATTTTATCCTAGTTGGCAGTGTTTCTACATACAAATTGCCACATACAAAAAATTTTCTCCAGTGGTTCTTCATTTCTATCCTAATAGTGTGTTTGGGAACTTTTTTAAGGACGAGAAGGAAAATTTGAGGGGAAGAAAAATATAGAAGAGTAAAATGAAGGTAAATTTAAATTTTCCTTCATTTGTTTGGATAACCAAAAAGTAGAGGAAGAAAATTTTAAAAGTAATATTTTGTTTGTTCATGGAGAAAGATATATTTACCATTTAGTCATTGATTTTTTTAAATCATAATTAATACTTTATTAAAGGGTAGTTGGTTAATTTCTTTCACAATCTTTTCAACTCTCTTCATTTTTTCTCCCACTTTTGGGAGAATTTTTTTTTTGGTGGGGCCCATATGAATTTTCTCTCAAATTTCTCTTCCCCATTTTCTCTCCCCCTTCCCAAACACCACTACTTTTAATGTTTTTCCTCAACATTTTCCTTCCTCCCTTTTTTCCTCTTCCCAAACAATACCTAACACTGTGTTTGGAAACATTTGTGGGGAGGGAGAGGAAAATTTGAGGGGAAGGAAAATGGAGGAGAGTAAAATGAAAGTAAAGTTAATTTTTCCTTCCTTGTTTGGATAGACAAAAAGTAGGGGAATGAAAAATTTAAAAACAATTTTTATTTGTTTATGGATAGGGTATAATTACTATTTGTATTCTCAAATGATTATTTATATTAACTTTTTGAGGGTGGTGGGGTAAATTCACTCAAATTTTTCTATCTCTTTCCATTTTCCTCCTACTTTTGGAAGGAAATTTTTTTAGTGGACCCACTTACTTTTCCTCTCAAATTTTTCTCCCCCATTTTCTTTCCTCCTTTCCAAACACCATCATTTAAAAATGTTCTCTCACTTTTTCCTCAACCTTTTCTTTCCTCCCATTTTCCACCCTTCCCAAACAGTATGTGGAAAATGAGAGAAAATGGGAGGAAACTGGAAAGAGATTAAATTGATTCTTTTATAATTTAAAATCTTAAAGATAAGTTTTAAAAATAATTTAAAATCTTAAATATTTTTCTCAATCTTAAATAATTTAAAATCATACATATTTTTTCAATTAAAATTAAAATATGTTTAAAAGACAAGTTCTCTTAGATAATTTTTTTTTTCAAATCTAATATTAGGAAAAAATTTAGTTGTTTGAAATCGTAGTAATTTTTTCAAATAAATTTTTTTCCCACAAAATTAGTTTCTTAAAATTATTTTTTTAGTAAAATAAGCATAATTTCGTAAATTTAATTTTTTTTCTTTGTAAAATAAGCACATGGAAAAAATTTCACGGATGTAATTTGGGTGTTTGATTATCGTTGTTTTTGCTTAAAAAGTTATTTTTCATGGAAATTGATATCTTCGTATGGGTGGACCATTTTATCTTAAATTTAGGTTAAATTGCATGATTTTCAAAGATAAAAAATAAAGATATGAAAATAAAGCATAAAAAAAATTATATTTGATACTAAATTATAAGATATTTTAATATTCTTATCAAATAAATTATTACATATTTTGTATTCTCACCAGATAATTATAAGTATTTTTATATTCTCATCTGATAAATTATAAGATTTATTTTTTTATCACCAAATATAATCTTTTATGTTTTATTTTTATATTTTTATTTTTATATTATGTCATTCTAATCAAAATTTAACTCGATAGAACTTTAGATTGTTACCAATTTTATCTAACTTTTATCTTGAATCTATTTTCAAAGTTATGATATTTTAAACTATTAGCATATTTTCTAATTTAAATTATTATTACATCTTTTATACTACTTTTTCTAATTTAAATTAATTTTTAAACTTATGTCTAAGATATTGTTTCTAATATTAGATTTAAAAATACATCTAAGAACTTACCTCTAAAGATATTTTAAATTTTATTTAAAAGTTATTTTCAAATTATAACTAAGATTCGAGAATATTTTTTTTTACATCGCTATATAAAATTTTCTGTTTAATTATTTATTATTTCTACTTGGCGACTTTTCTTGTCAGCTACTTAAAAGTTAAAACTTGAGTAGTTTGGCTTCAGTATTTATATGAATCCATGTATAAGTAAGTGTCTGCATGACGTAGTGCTACGTACCCTTATCTTCTCCGAGCCATATCCATCCCTACCGGCGGAGGAGGAAGTAGGCATCGGGAGACCTCTGATCGATACCGTTCTCCTTGCAGAAGGGGAGCCAGTGCCTCGCGAACCTCGCGGCCTCCACGAAGGCGAACAGCGTGAGCTCGGAGCCGCCGTCGTCCGAGACGTACACCGATATCTTCTCGGCCGGGTAGTCGTAGGCCATGACCGAGAGCGCGGTGCTCGCCACGCTCGCCGGCGGCTCCTTGCAGGGGTCCGCGGTGCATATGAACACGTCGAGGGCGGGGAGCTGCTGCTGCTGCAGGCTGTTGTCCCGGCCGCCGATCGTTGCTTCGAGGAGGAGGTGGGGGTGCTCCTTGCGGCGAACCGGGCGCCAGCGGAAGGCCTGGAGGAAGAGCCACATGAGGGCGAGGACGACGTCGGAGAGGAGGAGGAGGGAGGAGGAGAGGAGGGAGGGGGAGGCGGGGAGGGAGGAGAGGTGGCGGTGGGGAGGGAGAGGATGGCGGCCGAGTAGAGGAAGGTATGGAGGCGTTGAAGCTGGTCAGGGGGCATGGTTGGGAGGTGTGGAGGGCGGGGGTTGGACGAACCCATGTTTTAGGAGTGGAGTGGAGTGGAGTGGAGAGTGGAGGGGTAGGGGAGGACTACTTTTCTTTATAGGAAATTATTTTAAGTAGAAAAAAATGATTTGGCCACAAAATATATTATTTGTCTCCTAATTTTTTTTATGATATCATCTTCTATTAAGTGGTATACAACATGATAAAACTAGGGGTGAGCATATAACGGTTGAAAACCGAAAAAACGAACCGAACCGAACCGAAATATGACAAACGGTTCAGTTTTTCGGTTATCGGTTCGGTTTACGGTTTAAAATTTTGAAAATTTGAAATAACGGTTCGGTTTTCGGTTCTTAATCCGGAAAACCGAACCGAACCGAAAATCGATTTAGATTTAGTAATTTATCAAACTACCCACAACATATATACTAATGTTTATTAATCCCTAACTGAGTGCACTCTCTTCTCCTATTCTATGTCGGTGCTTCTTTGAGCACTCTCTCTATCCCATCAATCTATATATACTAATATCTTTCATTCTATGTAATATAACAATTCATAAATACAATAATGTCATATATTTTAAAAAAAATATTTAAATAGGCTCATTTTGCTAAAAACTTGAAGGCCAGGCACATTGGTCCATGAAATCGAACCGACCGAAAACCGAACCGAATTAATTCGGTTCGTTTTGTTCGGTTTTTATAAAAACGGTTCGGTTTTCGGTTTTGAGAAATACGGTTTACGGTTATTTCGGTTTTCACATATTCGGTTCGTTTGAACCGAACCGAACCGATGCTCACCCCTAGATAAAACTTAGCATTAAAATAAATATTAGTAATAAAATTAACATTAATATTAAATGAACATTAGCATTAAAGTGAACAATAACATTATAATTGACATTAATATTAAAATTAAAATTATTATTAATATTAGCAATAATATTACCACTAAAACTAATATTAACTTTAACATTAATATTAATCTAAAATTAGCATTAATATTAACATAATATTAACATTAAATTTGTTGGGGTAATTAATTTTTTGGGTTAAAATTTGCCATGTTGTCTGCTATGTCAGCTACCATATCAGATGCCACATCATCCAAATACTTTGGGAGACAAATAGCATAATTGTTTGTCAACACTCCACAACATTCTATTATATGTCTCTAACTCGAGTCAAGATTGGATTTCTAGCATACTTTTCTTCTGGTAATTAGATAGGCGGTAGTCCCATGGCCCCTGATCAAATTAAAATTTATACTTATTGCTTCGTGTCATTACAGATCTTGAATCCCATGGAATGCTTTGAATATCCTTCCATCTCCAGTCCCTCGATCACCACATTGACGCTAGTTGTCTTGCTTATCACCTTACAAATAACTGGAATTTCACTTATATCAATAGATCGGCCAAGACCAGAGTCTTTGATTACCAGCCTCACAGTAAGTCTGTTAGCCCAATTATTATATATATTTTTGAATATGGCTAATCAATTAAGTTTACCATAATGTCATCACTAATATTTATGTAATCACTATCATGTTGCTACTTAAACTTAGTATTGTCCTAAAATATGTTCTATATCATATTGTTTTGTTCGTCTAACATGTTCTTATAGACATAAAGTAAGCATGATTAAGCTTTGTCAAACCAGGACATATGTAATGAAGAATTTTTGATGGGCCAAAGACGGCGTCATACAAGAAGATTTCTCTGAATCGTCCAACAACCTATCCGAGGCCTCGTATCGGGGGTTCCGTTATCCGGTCAGCGGACAAGGGTCGAGGGGACAGCGCCACCCGTGGGGTTCGGGGGCGAAGCCACCGAAAGGTATTCCGATTT
This sequence comes from Iris pallida, assembly GCA_029216955.1. Taxonomy (NCBI): domain Eukaryota; kingdom Viridiplantae; phylum Streptophyta; class Magnoliopsida; order Asparagales; family Iridaceae; genus Iris; species Iris pallida. The sequence continues at coordinate 15,341,080 of JANAVB010013000.1, read as the reverse complement.
GCTGATCTTTTTATTTTTGGACGACTGTCGTCAAGGAAGAAATGCGTCATCAAAGGGCTATTGGTTTTCCTATTTGATCAATGTATTTTCATATTTATTGAGTCGAAGAATACGATGTAAACTACATCGTACTGACAAATAGACTATCAAAAAACGTTTTTAAAATACTCTTTTATTTTGTAAACAAGCCCACTTACAAAAGTCCAAACTACTTCCTAACTACTTGATCTTTTCAAAAAGCCCAAAACCAATTTGTAAAACCCTGATAGAACTCCAACAGAATTCGGCCGGAGTTCGGCTCGAATTCGGCCAGAGTTCGGTTAGTGCCCGATGGATTTTGAACTTGGTCTTCCCGCAGTTACGAATCTTATCGAGATTTTCTCATAGACTTCTGTCCGAATTCTGCCCGAATTCTGACAGAGTTCTGCATTTGAAAAACTATAAATAGAGAAGGATTTTGATCATTTCAACACACCAATTCACTTTCATATCTCTTCTCTATAAGCCTACTACTTCTTCCAAAGTGTTCTGAGCTATTCGTTTTCAAATCTCAAGGCAGTTACAATCCTCTAGTCGATTTGCCAGTGCGGTACGATTTAGAAGTTTTAGAGAGATTGTAATCAGAGGCATGATTAAAGAAAGCCACTTCATAATTGAAGTTGGTCGAGTACTTCGGATCAAAGTTCGCGTTGTAGAAGTTGCAAGAACTTCGGATGAAAACTTGTGGTAATTTTCCATAGTAGATTCAAATGGAAGCTAAAGTTCTTCCGACTGGACTTGTCCTTACAAGAGAGAAACCAGTATACATCATCGTGTTTGCGTTTGCTATGCTCTATATTTTTTATTTACATATCTGTGATATATTTTGTGATCTTGTTACTAATAATTTTTAAATAGCTAATTTTCGCTGCCTACTCTATTCTCCCCTCTAGAGTATTGTGCTTTACAATTCATTCCTACAATTGGTATTAGAGCAGGTGCTTGTTATATAGATATCGCTGCTCATAGCAATTGCTCCTACAATTGGTATTAGAGCGGGTGCTTGTTATATAGATATCGCTGCTCATACCAATTGCTCCTACAATTGGTATCAGAGCGGGTTCTTGTTATATAGATATTACTGCTCATACCAATTGATCCTACAATTGGTATCAGAGCAGGTGCTCCTTATAGAGATATTAAATCAGGTGCTCCTTATAGAGATATCAAATCAGGTGCTCCTTATATAAATATTTTGGCTTAACATCCTTGGAGCAGATCCTCATTACCAGAGCTGGTTATACAGGTAAAGCGAGGTAACACTGCTATTATATTCTTATTTATTACAGCTGTTACATAGATCACTGTATCACATATGACAAGTACGTACTTCACAACTGAAGAGCAATCCACAAATAGATTCCCACTATTTGATAGAACAAACTATAGTTATTGGAAGACACGAATGAGCTTCTACCTGAAGTCTCTAGATTTTGACATGTGGTCAATTGTTGTCAATGGCTACAAAAAGCCTACTATCACTTCTATTCTCACTTTCTCTATAATCAACAAGTCTTATTATAGTTACACGAAGGAAGAGAGAAGTTAGCTAGCCTTGATGCAAAAGCGACGCATATCTTTTATTGTGCTGTAGACACAAATGTATTCAACCTTATTACTACTTGCGCAACATCTCATAAAATTTGGAAAGTTCTTGAAGCTACTTATGAGTGCAAGTATGAAAGCAAAGCTAGCAACTCCAAGAGGAGGATAGTCTTCATAATGATGCAAATATGTGCATGATAGAATTAGGATTTAAGGTACAACACAATCCCTTATACGAAGAAGAGCTTATATGTGACAACTGTAAGAAGATAGACCACATCCAAGAAGATTATACTACTACTAGAAAGGAGAGTCACTACGAACGATCAAATAAAGGAAGATCATCGTCTTACAAGTACGATAGCATGAGCATATGGTGTGAAAGAGAAGCAAGCGATTCCGAAGAAGAAGAGAGACCTCGTCAAGCTACAAATATGCTCAATGGCATTATCCAACGAGGTACAAGACAACTCTGTTCTGGAAGAGAATGAATTATCTTATGATAGTTATCTGATGCTTTCAGTGATATATTGAAAGAACACAAAAAAGTATTAGATAAGTATAAGCAAGCTAGAAAGGATATTCAATCCTATAAGCGTGAGAATGACAAGCTTACTTGCTTATTGAATGATGCTAGAAATACTTCTCCTTCTGATAATTCTACCAAAATTTTTACACTTGAGTTTAGATTGCATGAGGCACTTGATTGCATTGAGAAAAGCACTTAAGAAAATGCTAAACTTAAGAAGGAATTAGAATCAGAAAAAAAGTATTCTATTACTTCATGTAGAATTGATGCTCTTTCTGCTAAATATGATGAGATCTGTGCTAACTCTAAAAAGTTAGAGATTAGATTGGAAAAATAGGTAATACAACCTACGACTCAGTCTAACACAAGATACATAGCACATCACAAAGTCACACATGTCAGATCTTTTACAAAGGAAGCAAGCAAAGCTAAAGCTTCACACAACCATACTTTCTATTACAAGTATCCACACACATCATATCACACTACTGCACGTTCTCATACTGCTGTACATAGTATTAATGTTAATTCTTTCTCATTATTGTGGTTTGAGTGGACATGTTTCTAATCATTGTCAGATTAGAAAACTAGTTGATATGAACTTGTACAAATGGGTTCCCAAAGCTAACAAATGTGGATCCAAGTATTGGATACCAAAGTCTTCACCTAATATTTCATGTGGGGCTACTTATGCTGAACCATAGAACGATGGAAAATATTGGTGGTTGCACAACTATAAAGGTCATCTTCCATGCAACTGCACCAACATAAGTGTGGTCACTAGAACCACTTCGGTAACATGCTTTCTAAATAGTTCTTAATATCTAGCATGTTCTTTTTGATGTCTTGCTACTAGATCTCATTTATATCTTTCTTAAGTGTTTATTATTTGAATCAATGTGAGATATAATCCTAGCATGACTAGCTTTTTAGCTTAAATGATTAGTTTACACTATATTAGTATTTTATTAGTGTGACACATTTGTCTATGTATGCTCTTTACTTTTAATCTTTATTCTTGAAGCATGCACAGGAGCTTATTTTCTGAGTTAATATGTTTTTGACTCTCTGTATTTAATATTTTTTAATGGTCACTTCTTATCGATTTATCTTTAACATGTCGTATTTATTTGATCAGTATTTTGTGAGTATGTATGTTTAGCACAAGTCTCCTGTTTACTTGAAAATATATACATATAATTTTATTTTAACCTTGTGCTTGCATAATATTCACTATTGATTCTCATATTTTATTTTAATTAACTTCTTATGAATTAATTACATCTTTGTTTGATAAAGTTTTTTATGCATATTTTTGATCTTGTGCTAAATTTTTTTATGCTTGTTAATGATACATGAATAATTCATTATCATTCATATATTGCTCACATGTTTCTTATATTGTATAAATATCTCTATGGGGGTATATGAGTTAAGTTCAACTTCTATATTATTTTAAAAAAAGGTAGTTTCAAACTTATTCTTATCTCATACTTTAACTATTGATTACTTTGAACAAATTTATGTTCTTCTCTTATTAGCTTTTTACTCAAAGCCTTTTTAAATAATATTTTTCTTGGATTTTTTGGTTGACATTTTGGATACATGATATTTTTAATAGCTTGACCTTGATAAACTATTCTTTGGGTATTTACTTCTTTCATATTTAGGGATTATGGATTTCGATGTTGTTCGATGATACTGCATATATTCCTTTGAATCTAAGTTCTTAAGAGTATAGATCATTTTGGAAACAAGTCGAAAGGGTCCTTCTGTCATACATATGTAAATAGCCTGAAGCGACACAGTGTACTAGTCTTCGGACTACCGCTAGCTGGGAACCGACCCCTACAGCTAACCCAAAGTGATCAATACTTTATAGACTTAAGATTTATTAAGGTCTACTTGCAACTATCGTCTAGTTCTGGATCCAAGGTACTGAACCCAGTTCCCTAGGTTCTAAAATACATCAACGTATCTAGGTCCTACATTTTGATTTATAAATGTTTTATATTTTATTGTTACCCAATGATTTTGTAGCACATATGGATAAATAATTCATACATCTTATACCGTATGCTACATTGTTCTAAATTTTTTAAGTCCATAGAATATAATTTATTTCATATTACACTAATTCTTCTTAAATTCTCGGTTATTAAAGAAGAGATTTGTTTTGGGTACAAGTCTACAAATGGTCTGTCTGTCACCATGACTACGGCTAAAGCGAAACGGTACTTAAGTATTCCCAGTGAACCTCCGTTAGCTGGGACAGTACCCTACAGCTAACCCAAGATTGATCAACGCTTTATAAACTAAAGATTTATTGAGATTTAGTTGCAATTGTTACATGATGGATTTTGGATTTTAGCTTTGATGAATAACATTATTTAATAATTTAATTTTACAAAAGGTAACATATATTGATCTTCATAGGTTAATATTTGTCATCTTTTGATATATTTATTTTTTTCATACTATTCGATATTCAGACTTGATGATCTTGTGACTACTCATTGAATATTATAGTATTGTGATTTTGTCTTTAGCTTGTGTAATATTCACGATTTTAAGCTTTTTACTATATTTTTTTATTCAACTTATTTACTGTCTACAACAGTAACTCTTTGCGAGGAGAAGTCATACATATTGAATTTCTCTCTCTCAAAGCGTTTCTTCTCTTTAATCCTAAAGTTATCTGATGGACACCGTGCAACGGCTTTAAAAGGGAAGAAATGAACTTTGATAAGAAGATCTAATATTTTGATGAGTTAGTTTCCTACGTTTGGAAACATATTTTGTTTGTTCATCTTTAAGCATTTATTCATTGGATATTTCTTTTATTTGCCTAAGGATGATATTTGTTTTAAGTTTGGGACTTTATATGCATTTGATCAAAGGAAAGAAAGATACATATCTTGGATATTTCTTAGATCTTGTGATTATTTATTTTATCTATTCTTGCATATACATTTCTTCAGAATTAGATACTCATATTTTAAGGGGGAGTAAAATTAATTGTTTTAATTCTTTTATGCCCTTAATATGTGGTATAGCTAGTTCATCATGGACATACATTCTTTGACTTAACATATCTTGCTGATTTGTTCATATATTTTTTATTTTAGTAAGTTTATGAGAGAATATATGATTATTATTATTATTTATTTTTAATTCTCTCATTCGAGTTTCTAAAAGTTATCTTGCCAAAATATATTTAATTATCCTTATTTGATTGAGTTTAAATTACTTTTGGTATTTTTTATTGAAATTTTATCTCAAAGTTCATGATTATCTATATTTAGATTGATCATACTTTGCGGGGGAGCATTCAAGTCGACTGAATTTCTCCTTCTCATATATTTTGTCTTCATTACCTTCATGTTTATCTAATGGATATACATATATCATGCTAAGGTAATTGAATTCAAATGCATGAACTTTGATATTAATTTTGTATAGATGCTAGTATAGGTATTTTTGATTTCTTTTTCGGTAATTGTACTTGTTTGCCATCGAAAATGCGACAAGATTTTATTGATTAAAACTTTGGTATTTCAATTACAAACAGAACAGTATACAATATAGGACTTAGGCGTAGTCCTAGGAGTACACTTTTATTTTTATCTGGGAACTGTATCGGTGGAGCGAGTGGTAATATGTTGACTTTGTTGACGACCTGACGACGATCTTGAACTCTTTGAAGGTCTGGGTTGCTTTGGATGTCGGAGCGTTGCGAGGAGAAGCGGACATTAAGTGTCTCTTCTGGCCTCCGTCTGTGGATGTGCTTTTCTCTGTGTGTGTATGTCCGTCCTTGTCTGTGTGCGTCGGGAAGGAATGATCCTTCTATTTATAGATAGCAGGCTGACTGCTCATGCGCACATATATCGGATGCGCCTGGACATGGGAACGCCACGTGGCTGATGCTGGTGGGGGCGCATGGTTGATGCACCCTAAATTGAAGCTGAATCTGCTGGACTGCTACGCTGGGCTGCGATGGAGCTAACACGTGGCAGTCGCAGAGATTTGGTTTTTGCTGAGATCTTGGGTGGTTAGCACCCATTCTTTGAATAGAACTGAGTCAAGGGACGCATGGCGTATGCCTATGGCTCAAAGATCTCGAGTGATCTGTCGAGGTACGCCTAGGATCGGGCGCATGGAGGCGACTTAGTCTATGAGTTTTAGGCATCATGGACGAGTCTGAGCGCATGACTTTTGAGGCGCATGCAGAGCTTCACATCAGGGTGCGCCTAGGATCAGGTGCAGAGGAGGTAACTTGGTCTCATGACCTTTAGGAGCCATGAGTAAGTCCAGGCGCATGGCTTTTGAGGCGCATGCATGGCCTAGTCTTCTGTTGCTTGGGATCAGAAGTAAACCGGAGGGGCACAAGACCACTGGGGCACATGCAGTCTTCTGGGCGTATGGTCACGAGGCGCATATGAATGATCGGTCTGCCATGTTGCCAACCCCAGGTGTAGTGATGGTGCTGACATCAGCGGCACTTCATTTTCTATACAGCTGATTGGACGGCTCTTGGAATACGTTACCGCCTTTGTCATTCAGCATTAAATATTTGATGGAGAGGGTTGTATTGGTTAGTTCCAATCTGGACACATGGCTATGGCCCGCTGGGCGTATCTATGGGGAGCGTATGATATTGACGGTGCATCTGCCAAAATGAAGCATCCTCTTTGGCCCGCCTGTTGGGTTCTTCGAGACGTTAATGGTTGCCTTGACTTAGCCGAATACGAGGCGACAGAGCATTTGCTATTAATGCAAATTCATTGCATATAATTTGGAACGTTGACCATTTGTCACTCGGGTGTAGGCTGCCCGTGCTTATAAATAGCCGTATGAGGGAAAGCTTTGCTTTCATTCTTCATTTTGATGTAAAGATGAACTTGGCCGGAGCTCTGCCTTGGCGAACTGCCGAACTCGAGCTCTTTCCGAGGGTGAAGATGTGCTGCCCAGTCTTTCCGTCGCTTTGAGCTTCTGTGATAGTGTCTGTTACATTCTAACATCGAGATCGTCGAGTCCCGACACAGGCCGATGGTACCTGTTACATCCAAAGATTGGGGCGGCCACGCTCCGTCTTTCGTTATGCTGACAGAGCCACAGGCTGTCGAATGTGCCTGTTGCTTCCGAAGATCGGGGCATCGTGCCGTGATCCTTGTCGAGCTAGGAGAGCTTCTCCTTCTGCTACACAAGGGCTGATTGGTGCTGATTAGAGAGAGTGATTCGCTCTGACTATGCACAGAGATGCGCATACGTTGAGATGCTGGAATGATGTGCCTGGACGAGACATCAGAGTGATACGTTTGATAGATGATGCGCCTGACAGGGGACGCATGGCAGTTGATGCGCTTGGCTGTAGCTTTAGGATCTTCCTTTTTGTTGAACTTCTCCTTTGTAAAGTCTTTTTTTAGACATGTAATAAACTTTCATATAAAATAAAAGTCTTTTGAATGTCTTTAAATTTGTACTTTTTTTTGCTGTGCCAAATATCTGTTTGAGCTTCCTGGCGCATTTGAGTTGGTCGTATGGTTGGGTTGAGCGCATAGGATTCTGGCCTATAGATGCGCCTGAAATTCCACTCTTCTACAAGACCCCCTTCAAAGTTTTTAAAACTTTCTGGGTAAGTTTTGGAATTCTTTGAATAAGAAGCATGGGGATTAACGACATTGGGCGCATGCCCTTCGCCTAGGCGCATGGCTCTTTTTGGCGTATAGTCGTTCTGTACATCGCTGTGGGGAACGCTTGTTGTTTAGGCGCATACTGCTAGGGCGCATGCTTCTTCTGAAGAGATAACGCCTCAATCTTAGGAAAGATTAATGATAATCTTTTGAAGATAAGTGTGAGACTTGTCTCACAGTATCGGTATTTATATACGGATATGTATTTTGCAGCGTATTTCGTATTTTCTTGGTTTTCGGAACACTTTAAAATTTTCCCAAAACTATAGGTTTTCTCCTTGATCGACATACCGTCGGTATACCGGAGTATACCGACGGTATACCGCCTGGACATGTTTTCTACACTTTAGATATTTTTCGGTTTCTGATATTTTTGTAAATAGTATTTCTGATATTTTTTCCCAAAACTATAGGTTTTTCCCTTGATCGGCATACCGCCGGTATACCGGAGTATACCGACGGTATACCGACCGGACATGTTTTCTACACTTTAGATATTTTTGGTTTCTGATATTTCGTAAATAGTATTTAGATATTTTCGTGAATAGTGTTTAGATATTTTTGTGAATAGTGTAGATGCACTCTATTATCCAATGGATAATTGGTTTTGTTTGAATGGCCATGATTGACCTAGACTTTCACATGGATCATGATCGAACGGCTAAGATTAATTTCCCCCTTATATATATACCATTTCACTTTCTCTCTCCTCTCTCTTTTCATTCTCTTCACTCTCTCTTTATTTTTTCTTCCCTTCTCTTCCCTTGGAGCTTGCCAAGAGCTTGGCCTTGAGGTCTAGAGTGTGGTTTCGTGCCCCTCTTGGTGGTGGAGTAGAAGATTAGGCTTGGAGCTTAACCTAGGCAAGTACATCTTGCCAAATTCTTGAACAATAGTAATCTATTACCATTTTGTTTCCTTGGTATTAAAGGCTTAGAATTTTCCTAAACTCATTTTGTTAAATATGTTTTCCTGATGATTCTCGTATATATGCATGTTTCCAAAAATTTGTTTAAGCAAGATTTGATTTTCTGTTAAAACCCAATAGTGACTTAGTAGAAAACTTGGTATCAAGAGTGATACTAGAGTTATCACCATGGATCTTGGTCACATATACATATATGAGGTCCTTACCTAGCTAGTATACATGGATTTTGAGTTTGGTGGCAATCGGGACTCGTTTCGGTGTTCCGAAAACCTCTATTTTGGAGTATTTTGAGATATTGATCTATCTAATCTTTGAATTTGTGAAATCTAATGCTTTCATGTTGTAACGAATTCAATTCTATATAATTTTGACTTTTGAAAGTCCGAATTTCGATTTAAACGAAATTTTTATGGCCGAAACAAGTTTTGGCAAAATCTGGATTTTGTTGCTGTTCGAAAAACCGGCATACCGCCGGCATACCGGTGTATACCGCCGGTATTCCGATTTTTGCACCAGAAACTTACTGTCTTTAAAATCGGTATACCGCCGGTATGCTGCAGTATACCGTCGGTATGCCGTTTTATGCCGTTTGGGTCTATTTTCGTCCGTTTTGGCCCATTTTTGTCCGCTTTTGATATTATCTTCGAATATAATGATTTTTTAAACATGATAAGATGATCTTGCTTAGTTAGAGAATGATTGTACACCCTATATAGACTTGATACTAGCACATGTTCAATCGTTTTATGAAATGTACTTAGCTTTAATTATTTCTTCTCCATATGCCATGATATGTCTTTTGATAGATTCTTTCTTACAAGCTATGATAATTGTTGCCATGCCTTCTTTGCCTACTTGATAGTGACCCGTCGTGGTACACTTTTGAACATGTTTTTTTCTTGCTTACATGATAGTGGCCTGTCATGGCGCACTCTTGATTCTAGTACATGTCTAGCTCCTTGATAGTGGCTCGTCGTAGCGCACTCTTGTCTTGATATTGTCATGTCTTGTTGTAGTGCACAATCTTGCTTGTCTTGTCCAGTCTTGCATGTCTCATTTCTAGGATGGATTCTGCGGAATGCCACACCTAGAATCCAACAAGAAAATGTTAAGGACAAAACAACTAGCTTGATTACCTAGATCATTGGAGATTTTCTCGGTTACCTGTTGCCCCTTTGATCTTGGTCTTATATATATATACTTGGGATTTGGAGCTATCTGTCATGATGAGCACTCTTCCAGTACACCGTCGAGTGGGGCACCTCTTTAGGACACATGTATCTTACTGCAGTGTGTCTGATATACTTCTTTTCTTTTTGGCTTGGATCATTCAGGTAGCAGCAGACGGGTAACTGGACTTGGATTTCTCAAACTTGCATGTGTTAGTAATTAGGATTGTGGCAACCCTAGTTAGCTAAAGTATCAAGACGTAATCATTGCTTGGCCGTGATTGATGGATGGAGTCCATTCTTGTCTAGTCTAGTCTTGCTCCAGTTTATCTTATTGTAGTACTTAGCTTCCTATCTTTCCTTATATGCTATTCTTCCTGCTACATGTTCGGCTTCTCCATATTCTCACATGTCCAGTTTATTCTATGTATTCACTTGCTATCCTACTTGCATGTTCCAGTTTCCTTTTGTAAACACTGTGGTACCAATTTACTATTCTAGTCTCGTTTACTGCTTTATCTTAGAGATGTTATAAATTACATGCTGGTTTTAGTTCAAAAGTTTGGCTTCCTTTGTGGTACTTGCTATTGGGGTTCTGACCCTACTGGTTTTGTATTAACCAGATCTAGTTGAGGAGCCCGAGGATCTTTCGGACCTTCCTCTCGATGGTGACCACCCGGAGCACCAGGGGACTTGAGTGGGTGTTCTTTCTCTTACCCACTCTCTTCTGTACATATTCTTTTGAGGCGTTTAGCCACCGAGCACGTGTTTAGCTCGTGTTTTGGACTTGACATTTGGCCTACGGGCTTAGACATGATGTTATATTTTTAGACTGCAGCTAGAGCTGATCATGTATTACTTAGTCTTGCTAGTTCTTCATTTTGTATTACTAGCTTCATGATCATCTATATATTATAGTTTGGGATGCTTTACTGTCTTATATGCTTGATGATCATATTCTTGTACCTTACTTCTTGTTTAAGACTAAGATATCTAGGATTATGTGACCTAGGATTGACTGTTGGTTTGTATCAGTGACCCCCATCTATACAGCTTATACGTTGTTTCGGAGTACTGGAGTACTTTGGTATACGTAGCTGGCCTGGTCCGTCCCTACTTGCCAGTATTCTGGTTCTGGGGAGTGACAATAAGCAGCCGTCGATTTCTCGAGACCCGAAGCGACTGATTGCTGATGTTATGTCTCATCGGTTTACGCGCGAGGCCAAGCCTATAAATAGGCGGCTTGTGAGGAGAGAGAGTCTTCTACTTTTCTGCAAAAGTTTTCTTCTTCCTCAGAGCTCTTTTCTCCTTTTTTCTTTGTTAGAAAGATGGCTCCTAAGACTCTCCGAGGCGATGCTGCTAGCCGAGGAAGGGGCTGAGATAAGGAACCTTTTGAGGTCGACACGAGGAAGTCCCCGTCGTTATGGCGACCCACGCCGACATTCGCCCGGAAGTGCTCGGTAGGTATTTTCTTGCCTTGGCCTTTATTGTAATGATGTTGGGGTGACCCAACTGTAGATGAGATGCCTCATGTTGATGTGCTTAGGCCGACGCGCATGGACTTATGTCTTGATGATGCGTCGAAGCCCTTTCAGTTGACGCATATGGACTTAAGTCCTGATGATGCGCCGAAGCTTCACTTGCTGACGCGCATGGACTTAGGTCCTGATGATACGCCGAAGCTTCACTTGCTGATGTACATGGACTTAGGTCCTGATGATGCGCCGAAGCTTCTCTTCAATTGCACTCGGACTTTTGATCCTGTGTGTCTGCGTATGGGTTTCAGCCCAGTTGATGCGTCAGAGATTCTGATACGACTCAGATTCTCATGTTGGGTTTCTAAGCCCTTTTTTGCTAACTTTTCTTTGACTTTTTTGTAGTACCCATGCCGAAGGCGGAGGCTCTCGTGAAGGAAGAGATACTATCTTCTTTCGTCAAACAAGAGCCGATGACTGTTAAGGAGGAGGCGTTACCAAAGGTTGAGGTCAAGGAAGAACCGATGACCATCAGGAAAGAGATTGCTCCCTAGGTTGAAGTTAAGGAGGAGCCACCGTCAGAGAGTAGCATTATTGGGACTAACCCTCCTGTCCCTATAAAAGACCTCAACCAGATTGAGCCTTCGTATACAAAGTGGCTGAGGGAGTGGTACATGACTCAACGCAACTATGATCCCTGGTTGTGAGGATTCGTAGGTTGCTTTGCAATCGCCGTTTTTGGGAATATAAATAAAGTCAATGTCTCTATTTTGTCTTAGTGTTTCTGAGATCTAAAAAACCTGAAGATGTAGTTTATTTCTTTTCGATATCAATGTAATCTTTTATTTTCTGTTTAGCTGAAGAAAATGAAAGAACTTTCTGCTTTGTTCATTTTCTGTGATTTTTGTGGACCCATTATCTATTACGCACCTTAGTTTCTGGGTGCAGATAATAAGTTACTCACGGAGGAAACCGACACATTTACTCAGAGGTAATATGGACGTGGTGAATATAGGGTAATTTTTGTGTAGACTTATCACCCTTGGCGTACCTTGGTGTTAGGTACGGATAATAAGTTGAGAGAGAGGACCGACATATTTACTCAGAGGTAAGGTGGACATAGTAAATATGGGCTAAAATGGTGGAGTTTTTCTACTCAGAGGTAATATGGACATGGTAGGGATGAACTCTGTAGGGTTTTATAGAGCAACTGGGAGGTAATGTGGACGTAGATGTTTTACGGTGCAACAACACAAGGATTGTTGTATGGAATGTTTACTCAGAGGTGATGTGGACGTGGTAAACATTGCCTTAAGCATGATCTTACAAGGTGCAGGATCCTGTTTGATGAGGTCTAGAGAAACAACTCAGAGGTAATGTGGACGTGGTTGTTCTTCTACTGGGGATAGAATGCAACGAAACAGCTGGGTTCTCGAAGCATATGATTTGTCAGAAGATGGGGTGCGAACTTGGTTTGGTCAAGTTCACCAGTCCTCTCTCTAGGGAGAGACAGTACATTCTTGATAGAGGTCAAAAATAGTACTTTTTCAGGAACTTGCCGCTGATGGACATCATGAACAAGTTCCTATTAGCTTGAGCAAGACAATAAGCACTGTTTGAGTATACCGTCTCTATGATGAAAGGTCCGTCCCATTTTGGGTTCGAACTTTCCCGGTGTTTTGTGAGTCATCACCATCGGTCTCCTGACTGCCAAAACCAGGTCGCCTACTTGGAAAGTCCTCTGTCGGACTCTTTTGTTGAAAGTCTGTGATATGCGGGCTTGATAAAGTTCGATGCGCTGTTGAGCCAAGAGGCATTTTTTGTCCAGTGCTTCCAACTCTTGTAGACTGTGACGTTGATTGTCCTCTTCTGTCAACTGATTTATGATCACCACTCGGAGTGAGGGGATTTGGATCTCCAGCGGTAGTATTGCTTCACTGCCGCAAACCATCGAGAATGGTGTGTTGCCCGTCGGGGTCTGTACCGTTGTACGAAAGGCCCAAAGGCATTTGTTGAACTTCTCATCCCAGTCGCGCTTATTGGATGACATGACCTTTTTGAGTAGCTTGACGATGGTCTTATTAAAAGCTTCAGCCAACCCGTTTGCTGCCGGATTGTAGGCGGTTGATGCCACGTTCTGAATATGGTTCTTGTCGCAGAATCTACTGAACGCATGGCTGATGAATTGCGAGCCATTGTCATGGATAATCCTTCGGGGTAACCCGAAACGGTAGATGACATGATGCTTGATGAAGCTGATCACTCTTGAGCTTTTTACCTCTGTGAGAGGTACTGCTTTCGCCAATTTAGAGAAATAGTCGGTGATTGCCAGGATAAAGCGATGTCCCCTTGATGAAGAAAGGGTGATAGGCCATACTATGTCCATGCCCCAGGCTTCAAATGGTCAAGAGGTAACCGTCGGGTGTAGAGGCTCTGACGGTCTGTGGATGAAGTCGGCGTGCAGCTGATAGGCACGACACTTCTTTGCATACTCGACAGCGTCGGCCATCATGGTGGGCCAGTAATAGCCCATGCGTCAAAGTCGATCCTGTAACTTAGGACCTAGTTGATGAGCTCCGAACGTTCCGTCATGAGCTTCTCGAAGAGCTTCAGCGACTTCTTCGTTAGATAGACATCGGAGGAGAAGTCCATCGTAGGAGCGCCATTACAACATTTTGGAGGCTGTATTGTAATAGAAACGGAGGGAGTGCCTTCTGACTGAGACTGCCTCCTTCGGGTCTTCCAGAAGGATTTCGTAGACGACAACGTCGATGAATGGAAATCTCCAGTCTCTGACATTGATGCCAGGGTCCGCGACCATGTCATAAGTTGTCCGCATGAACAGATTATTTTTGGGGCAAGCCAAGTCCCGATCCGTCACCGTAACAAAGTGTTGAGTCCCAACGGGTGCAGGTAATGGGGCTGCGAGGCCGACCAGAGCATCAGCTTCCAAGTTTTGCAGCCGAGGCACATGCTATATGAAGAATCCTACGAAGGTTAAAATGATGTCCAACGCTGCTTTGTGATAGGGGATGGGGTGTTCATGGAGGACCTCATAGTGTCCCCGGATTTGATTGATGACGAGCTTTGAGTCACCGTAAGATTCGAGGTAGTCCACCCCCAGCTGTCTTGCTAACTGAAGCTCCATGATGAGAGCGTTGTACTCTGCAAGATTGTTGGAGCAAGGCTCTGAAAGAGAATAAGTGCGCTGGATGACCAGTTTGTCGGAAGAGATTAAGACCACCCCCACTCCTGCGACAATTTGGCCTTTGGGGCCTGTTCTGGAAGCACCGTCGAAGAACATCCGCCAGACAGCACTTTTTTCGGTAATGTTTGCTTCTTGCACCTCATCGGGGATACCTTCGTAGAGTCTGGATGATTCCGGTATTGGGTGCACGGCTAGGAAGTCGGCCAATGCTTGGCCCTTGACAGCCTTTTGTGGTACGAATACCATGTCATATGGTGTTAATAATATTGCCCACGTAGCCAACCGAGAGTTTAGCGCTCCTGGTTTTGTCATGAGAATTCTGAGTGGATTGACTCGGTAGATGACATAGATCGTTTGTCCTGAGACATAGTGGCGAGTCTTTTGGATTGCGAACACCAAGGCTAGACACTCTTTTTCTACCGGGTTGTACCGGTGTTTGGCCCCAACCATTGTCTTGCTGAGGTAGTAAATGGCCTGCTCAAGGCCTGCTTCATTGTTCTAGGCCAACAAAGTTCCAAGGGAATGGTCTATTGCTCGGACATAAAGCAAGAACGATTTACTTGTGACGGGTGCCGCCAGGACTGGGAGACTTGTCAGATAAGCTTTGATGTCGTCGAAAGCTTTCTGACATTCTTCCGTCCAGACGTAAGAAACTTCCTTCTTCATAAGCTTGGTAAAGGGTTGATATTTTCGGAAAGGTTCATGATAAACCTCCGGATGTAGGCGAGTCGTCCTTGTAGTCCTAGAAGTTCTCTGAGGTTCTTCGGAGGGTCCATGTCAAGGATGGCTTTAGTCTTCTCGGGGTCGACATGAATGCCTTTCGCAGTGATGATGAAGCCCAAGAACTTTCCACTAGAGACCCCAAGGAAGGATTTTGCCGGGTTTATTTTAAGCTGATGCGCCCGCATATGGTTGAAGACTGTCTTCAGGTCTCGTAGGTGATCACCCTTAAGACGGTTCTTGACGGCGATATCGTCAACATAGCACTTGATTGTCTTGCAAAGGTGTTAACGAAAGATGGTGCTCGTAGCTCGTTGGTATGTGGCACCAGCATTCTTCAAGCCAAAGGGCATTACTATATAGCAGTAAACCCCCTTTGGAGTTCTGAACGACGTGTGTTTCTCATCGTCTGGAAACATCTTGATCTGATTATAGCCTGAGTAGACGTCCATGAAGGACATACGCTCGAAGCAACATGTGTTGTCGATCATTACATCAGTGATCGAGAGTGAGAAATCATCCTTTGGGCATACAGAGTTGAGATCTCGAAAATCGATACAGACTCGGATATTCCCGTTCTTCTTGGTGACGGGGACGATGTTGGCTACCCAGTCGGGATATTGCTCTTCACGAATGAACCTGCTGTCCAAGAGCTTGTCGATCTCTTTGTCAATGGCGTCCATGATGTTAGGACGGAAGCACCGTTGTCGCTGTTTAACAGGCTTAGCGTTAGGTAAGATGTTAAGCTTGTGCATTATGACTTGTGGGCCGAGTCCCGGCATGTCTTCGTAGCTCCAGGAGAAGACATCGATATATTCTTTGACCAAGTGGATCAAGGATTCTCGGTCCTCCCCCACCAAGCTCTTGCTGATGAAGATGGTTTTGGATGAGGATCCATCCCCAAGGTCGATCTACTCGACTTTGTCTTCGGTAGGGGGTTCTCGCAATTCAAAGCGAGACTCCCATTGCACGCCTAGGCGTTGAGCCCAGGGTTCTTCTTTGAAGAACTTTCCTATTTGATTGTCGTCTTTATCTTCTAAAGGATATACAAATGTCATGTTGGCTGACAGCACCTTCCTGAAGACTAAGCCGATACTGGTGTCGGAGTCCTAAATTGAAGTTTCAGATGAGTGAGAATGTATGACATCCTCTGCTTCTAATTCTTCTGGAGTTGTTGGAGGCGTGATGTAGCCTACCCCCCGTTGGTACGGTGATAGTTGTCACGCCCCGCTCCCGTAGGAGCGATCGTCCTCGCTAAGGCGTGATGTCGCACGAGCCTAGATTGCACTCGTGCAAGGCGGGTTCCATAACGGCCGATTTCAGCGGCTGTGACAGAGTCGTCGCACAGAAGTCCCATGCAGAGACATTGAATCATAGTAGCAAAAATTTAGAACAAACACAAGTCATTCAAAAGAAGCTCTTTATTGATATTGAAACATAGATTACAATAGGGCGCAAGGCCAAGATTACAAGTCTCTCAAGCTCACTCAAGCTCACTCATCTCACATTACAAGTCACCCAGCTCTCTCTCATCTCTCAATACATGTCTT
Source organism: Iris pallida (assembly GCA_029216955.1). Taxonomy (NCBI): domain Eukaryota; kingdom Viridiplantae; phylum Streptophyta; class Magnoliopsida; order Asparagales; family Iridaceae; genus Iris; species Iris pallida. The sequence continues at coordinate 15,324,227 of JANAVB010013000.1, read as the reverse complement.
TAGCCAGCAGATGCTTCGGAAGGCGACGTCCATATATTATGTCCCATATAAGTCTTTACTCCATGCGGTCGCGCGCTTCGAATCGCCAAGGAACTCCGTGCCTCGACGCATCCAAGCGAGCTCCGCGCCACGAGCTTCTACCTGTGCCTGTACATGTAAACTATGTGGGTGTCAGTACTCAACTGTACTAGTGGAATGAGCTCCTCGCCCACCCATACAAACCTAACACGTTTGATTTACTTTGTGCAACATAGTCACTTCTTATCAATTGTCTTTCTAGTCTTGCCTTAGGATTATTTTAGGACCGACGCCTTGGCTATTTTGTGTCTTTAGACCATCCCGTGCTTGCAACATTCAACGTTAACCTATCGAGTCGTGTTTGCCTTACGACCATAATCAGAGACGCAACTACGCGATGAGGCTCTATTTCTGTGTGATCGTACTTCAAATCCTTTGTGCCGTGTCTCGCAACTATGTGCGACTCAACCATATCGCCGCCTCGCGGCCCTTGCTACTTTGATCACCAACTGACCCAATCAAGACTTGTGCATCTTAGTGTCACTCAAACAACTTTGCCTTGTGGCACTTTTCTGACTTAAACTCAACCAACTCAACCATAACCATGCAACTTATATGCCGACGATATAAGACTCGACGCCACATCTCGTGCCGAAGCACGTCGCCTACGTTGCAGCCAAATCTTAGGCCCAATATTTTGTGTTCCAACTGTACACACATATTTAACTCAACTTTCTTGATATACTATACTCAATACTCGACTCAATCCAAAGGCATACACGCGGATCGCCGCCCATGTCGACTCATCTATATGAACTAGTCAGTAGGGCCCAGCCCTATAATGGACTCCCTTTTAGCTTTTGATTAGACGGACGCTCCTTGCCAGCACGAGTAGCTAGCTCCGCTGCAAGTCCTCGCCTAACCCGTGCGGTCATCCAGCACAGCTATGAATGTCTCCATCACAACGGTTCCCCTGGGCCGCCGGGGTCGCCATTCGAGAAACAGATTTTCTTTACCTTGTACAAGTTGTCCAATGACCATGCAAGACTCGAGTCAAACTGACATCTCACACAGTCAAAGCTACTTCTAGTGTTAGCATCTCTTTCAGGGCTAAGTTCAACACATCTCACATCTGAGATCTTGCCTCGACGACCCGTAGTCACGAGCATTCTTCTTTCTTGCCTCAACGACCCAGTCATGACCATTCTTTCTTTCTTGCCTCGACAAGCCAGTCGCGAGCATTCTTTCTTTCTTGCCCTATCATTTCACTCACTCAAGAACAACTATCGAAACACTCCAAACTCAATGACTCAACCGTGGCCCGTGCCTTAAAACACTAAATCTGTGCCATCGTGTCTCAAACCAACTTGAAACTCTATGTGACACCACCGCCCAAGTCATACTCCATATGATAGGCCTTACGATCGTGAGACTCTGTGGTTATACCCGGCCGTAGAACTCATAGGGCCGTGCCTGCTACTACTCCTGATAGCTTGGCGTAACTTGTATAACTTACTTTGCAACAACTTGACGAGCAAAGGATGCATCAAGGCTTGCATCGTGGGAACGTGCCGTGCACGCATTCGACTTTGAACAACCAAGTTATTTGAGGTGCCTAGACTTATGCCACAAGCTGTGCAATACAACTTAACCCGTCGACGAGCAGAGGCTATGCCATACCTTGGACAAAGAGACCGTGCATACTTTATGAAGCAATTGTGCAGGCGATGCCTATGAATATGGCTAACTCTTAGCTTGTGGCGAATACCAACTTTTCCTTCTTCCAAGCCACGGGACGAAGGACCGAGTGTCATTTTCAAAGCACGCTGTGCACCAACTCTAAGACGATCGTTTTGGACCTTTCCATATTCTAACTCAATTCGACCCGTCGAGATTATTCTCTTTAGCTATGTGGATTCGTCTTTTTTATTATCAAGCCTACTTGTGCAAGTTGAAAACATGCGATTTATTATGTGAAGGCAAAGATGAGGCAAGTTCACCGAAACTACCCCACCTGAGTGTGCGATTGCCTCGACCGAGCGATGTCTTCAAGCAGCCGTTGTAAGGCTAAGTCCGAACGCCGTCGGCATTTCGATTCCTCCGATTGACTGAGCGGGACGGGGCACTACAATAGTAGTCTTACGGCTTCCCTTTTGGCACCAGAAGTCGTAGGGAAAGGCGTCGACCTTTGCCGTAGTTCAGACCTTGGCCGCTTTTCAAGTTGTAACCTATCTTTTGGATGATATACTTGGCTCGATCGTTGTACCGGTAGATTTGCATTCTGCCGATGTCGGGTTCTGGCTCTGTCGGTGGGAGGTCTTGGTGACGCTCAACTTTGCCAAAGATAATAGGCTTCTCGTTCTTGTTCCGAGGTGGGACTATGTAACAGACTCCTTGGTACATGATGACTCGATTTGTATGACTCACAGTCGTTATTTGTGTTTGCAACAACTATAGAGCATTATCTAGAGTGTATATGGTATTCCAATGTGGAAGACAAGAATAATTGAAAGACACTATATTATGATAAAATACGGGATCTTGTTCCGAGGGATTACATCATCGAGGGATGGAGCATCGACATTAGCCGATATGTACTCTCCAAGTTCTTCATCAGTGAGAACTGGAGAAGCCTTGGGAGGTTCAGGAGAGTTTTTCGGGAGCTTGCCCTGTGCTGGCTCCTGGAACTATGCTGAAAAGGACGTCGAGGTCTTCTCTTGTGGCCTGACGGGTGCCGACAACTGAGGAGGTTTTCCTTTGAGCCGCACCTTGAGGGGAGCCTCGGTTGGTGTGCCGGGAGTTGGAGCCTTTTCCCGTAGCTTTGCTACGAGGGGAGCCGCCACTTGAGGCGGCTTTTCTTTGAGGCATATCTTCAATGGAGCTTCATTGGGTGTAGTGCCCGAAGAAGCTGGCACCTTTTCGCGGAGTTTGACTACCATAGGGGCCGTTGTTTGAGGTGGTCTCCCTTTGAGTCGCACTTTTAGGGGAGCATTGATTATCATGTCCGTCTCTGAGTCAGCTTCGACCTCAGCTTCTGCCTCGTCATCAGCGTTATTGGCTTCATCTTCGAGATGAATTGATTTGTACAGATCGACGTCGGTGAAGAAGGCTTCAATCCCTCTGAAGGGATCGATATCAGCAAACTCTGTTCGGATGATGCCGCTGGTGGATACGTATTTCATACATTGATGGAGGGTGGATGGCACCACCATGTATTCATGTATCCATGGTCGTACCAACATGATGTTGTAGTTGACGTCTGCATCCACAACATAGCAAGTCACCTCGGTCTAAAAATTGCCGAGGTGACACTTCAAGCGGATCTTCCCCTGTGGCTCACTATTACTGGCGTTGAAGCCACCAATGGTAGTGTAAGATGCTGTTAGGCGATGCATTGGGATCCCCAACGTCTGAAGTAGAGTTCGAAGGATGATGCTGAGAGAAGACCCAGGGTCAATTTGCATTCGATCCACCTTGATGGCACCGACATACCCTATGTAATACAGGGGTCTGTTGTGCCTGTTGTTTTTGAGCAACATATCCTATTGAGTGAATGTGATGTTGGGGATGATCTCCTCCACATTATGGCAGTACGAACATGCTGTAGGATCGTCGTCAGGCTGCTTGACCTGTCATATCCTATATTTTTTTTCCAAAATATGTATACGACTGTATTCGGTATTTTGGTAATTTTAAAATTCCGTATTATTTAAAAATTATTATTATTGGATCTATATTTGGCCTTCGTTGTTAGGACTTTGACATTTTCATAGTTAGTATTATTATTATTATTATTATTATTATTATTATTATTATTATTATTATTATTATTATTATCAATGTTATTATTATTATTAATCCTATTAATCCTAACATATATCTACCCCTCCAAACTCTCAACTCTCTCCCCCCCTCCCTTCACTCGGCACAACACCCCCCACCTAAACCTCACTCTCCTCTCTCCCCTTCCATGGAGCGGTACCCCCCAACTCTTCTTCTTCCCCTCTCCTGATCCCTTGCTCTCTCCTCCCTCACCCTCTCTCTCCCGAAGTCCGGCCCGGCCAGCTTCGCCGCCACCGCCACCACTACTGCTCCCATCACCACTTCCATCTCTCCCTCTCCCGTTGTTCTCGGCGCCCGCCTCCGCCGCGGCCAGCCCCTCCGGCCACTTCCCGTCACCATCACCCACCAGCACCGCCACCGCCATTAGTCGCCACCACCACTGCCGCCTTTCTCCTCCGGCCCCCTTCAGCCACCAGCGCCACCGCTATCACCACTTTCGCGACCACCACCATCATCGTCGCCATCTCCTCCGCCGCTTCCATGGCCGCCGTGACCACCGCCATCACTTTCGTCGTCGTCTCACTTCTCCTCGACGACGGCGAGGCCCTCCGCCGCTGCTGCCGTTCATCTCCTCCGCCGGAGAGCCGACCGACCCCGGTGATCCCCGATCTCCCCCGCCCCTTCCTTTCCTCTTCTCTCCGGCGGCCAGCACCACCGCCGTACCGTTGCCATGCCTGGGCCAGCACCGCCTCATGTAGCGGGACGCCCTTGGGCCCCGCACTGCTCGAGCAACGAGCCAGCCTCGGTTTGCGTGCTCTTCGTGCCACGTGCCCCGGTGCACGTGCTTCTTCGAGCAGTGCACTGTCTCGGTTTGTGTGCGACTTCTTGGTTTTTGTGCGCCCTCGATTCACGTGCTGCCTTGGGCAGCGGGACGCCTCGAGCCCCGTGCTGTCTCGGGCAACGTGCTATATCGGTTTGCACGTTGTCTTGATTCTCGTGTCTCGGTCTTTGTGCCATCTCAGTTTTTGTGTCGCTACGATGTGTGTGCACGTGTTGACTTGCATGTCGCATCGGTTTGCGTGCCACCTTAGAACTTGTGTTATCTTGATTTGTGTGTATGCTCCGATTTGTGTGCCGTATTGGTCTTTGTGTCGTCTCGATTCGCGTGCACGTCTTGATTTGCGTTTCGCGTGATTAGTGCGCCATCTTGATATTCGCGATCCTTCGGTCTACGTGTACGTCTCGATTTACGTACACGTTGTCTCCTGTTCATCTCGATCTTCGAGTCATCTCGATTCTCGTGCGCGTCTCGATATATATGCACGTCTCGATTTGCGTGTCTATATCGATCCGTGTGCCTCGGTTTTTGTGCCAGATCCCTGCATTGCTGTAACACCCAGTTTTCCAGATGAGAAAAATTTTGAAATTTTGTAATTATAATTATTATTTATTGATATTTATTTCATATTATGATTTTTTGTGATTTTTAGTCATTTTTAAACTATTTAAAATTATGACTTGTGATTTGGTGTTTTGCTAGTATAATCCTAGAGATAGTGACCTAGAGCCTAGCCATGTGATTAGAGTATTTCATTTATCATTTTTAGTTTGAGGATATTTTTGTCATTTTTTGAATTATTTGAATTTAATATATTTTATTAGGAATTTAAAATGATTTATTTGAATGGTATGATTTAAATACTAGTTTATTTATTGCCATGTGGTTTTGGTTAGCCTAACCTAGATTGGACCTAACCTAGATTAGCCATAGCTAGCCTAGTTAGCCACATTGAGTTTAGTTAGTATTGAATAGTGGTTTGAGTCATTTTTAGCTAAGTGGGTGGTTTGTAACTTAACTAGGAAAGAGCCCTAGATTTTAGGCCACTCATTAGCCTTGATTTGTTGCTAGTCCTTAGATGCAACCTAAAAACCCTAACCCTAACTAAAGTGGCCAGCCAAGACCCCCCTTGCCTATATAATATCTCCATAGAAATTTGTGCCTCCTTTCAATAGTTATCATTTTTCCTAAAGACAAGGTGAGCCTACACTTCATTTCTTCATAGATTAATCAATAGAGGTCTATTTCCATTGGGATTTCTTCCATAGTGTTCTAATCCCTGTTCTCCTGCTGTTTGTGGAGTCACATCACAGGTTTGGGACAATTTGAAGGATTTGGGTGGCTTTTGGAGATCCCCTTTGAAGAAGTTTTTGTGTTGAAGAACACCCATAGGTAAATTCCTATCCACCCATTAAAATTAGATTTTCTTTGCATAAACACCTAGCCCTAGGTGTCCTGGTTCTGTAGGAATAGGGTTTGTCAAATTTTGTGTCCTGTACGTGTACGTATCGGACACGTATCAGTGAACAGCGTAGGTGTTCGACGAAATGCCACAAAGGGCATTTCGATCGAGTTTTCGAGATGTGTTTGATTAGGAAGTCGTGTTTTGATGTGGCTTGCACGTTTTTGCTCGACTGAGGTAATTTTCTGTCGATTTTGTGTCGTGTCGAACCCTTGGACACGCCCGCGCACGTGCGAACTGCACTGCCCTGCTGCTCGGGGGTTCGTGCGAGCTATCCAAGGTACGTGGGTGCGTGTCCTTTGACACGGAGCTCGGGGCAGTGTCTGACACGACACTTCCCAAGTCTCGTGTCACTTGGTTGCGTGTCGGGTGCGTGCGGACACGTGCACTGGTCACGCGAGCTCGTGCAGGCTCGTGCGTGCGTGTTTATTATTCTGGACACTCGTGTGTCCTATTTTAGGACACCATTTTGTTTGAGTTTCACCTACTGATATACCCTAACTATTATCTACCTTATATTCTTCATAAATTGTTATAAATGAATTGGGAAAATCGAATGTGGTTTGGGTTTACATTTCGACTGATACATTAGTGTATCAGTGATACACTATTCTTTCTTTCTGATTCAATTCTGTTATTAGTAATTTCATGTATGTTAAATCATATCCTACACATCCCCTAATCTCTGTTAGTGTAATTTACTCATTAAATGGAATAATTGATGTTGAGTTGGGGTTCTAATGTAAATTTCTGATACATGTATTCTGATACCTGAATTGGTTCCTATTTTATTCTAATTTTGACTAATGTTATCAGCTGTTAATAAATCCTACATGTTATCTAGTCTATAATTAGTTCGATTACATTAGACTAGGTTTATGGCATGAAATAATAATTGTGCATTGAGTTTGGGTTGCATTGTTCAACTGTTAAGTTAATTGGTATAGCTAAACTGTCATTTTCCTGAGATGATTCACTTCCTGAGTTTGAATCAAGGCTAACTATTTTTATAGTGATTGAATGTTAATGGGACTCACCTGTTGGCATATTGGTCATGGTCAAACTGATTTTAATAATTGATCAAACTCTGTCTGGATATATGAAGCTAGTCAGGATATATCGGACTCTTGGACATGATCAAGAACAGCTATCTACACAGTTCAAGACCGAAGCAATGTTTGCCTGTTCGAGTCTGTATTTCTTTAAGCAATGTATTTTTCATTTTATTGAGTCTAGAAATACATTGTACATCGAGTCGTACTGGCAAATAGGCTATTCCAAAATGTTTTTAAAATATTTTTTAAAAATGTCCTTTGTTTTGAAAAACATTCTTATTAACAAAAGTTTCAAAAAGGTTTTTTCAAAAAGGTTTTCAAAAATCTCCAAAATCTATTTTTAAATACCTAACCTAACCTTGACAGAACTCGGCCAGAGTTCGGCCAGAGTTCGGTTGGTAGCCGTTTTGATTTTTGAATTCTCTGGAACTTGGTCCTTCTGCAGTTGCGGATTTGACCGAGATTTTCTCATCGAGTTCTGCCCGAATTCTGCCCAAATTTTGCCAGAATTCTGTCTTTGGAATTCCTATAAATAGAGAAGGATTTCGATCATTTCAACTCACTCATTCACTTTCAATCTTCTCTCTATCTAAAGCTTTCAGTCTTCCAAAGAATTTTCTTGAGCTTTAAATTTCAGATCCCAAGCCAATTACAATCCTCTAGTCGATTTGCCAGTACGGTACGGTCTAGAAGTTTCTGAGAGATTATAATCAGAAGGCTTGATTGAAGAATACCTCTTCACAATTGAAGTTGGATGAGTTCTTCGTATCAAAGCTCGCGTTGTAGAAGTTGCAAGGACTTCGTAAGAAAACTTGCGGTTTTGCTAATAGTAGATTCAACTGGTAGCAATAGTTCTACCGACTGGATTAGTCCTCAACAGAGGGAAACCAATATACATCGCTGTCTTTGCGTTTGCTTTCTTATCTCTGCCTTTACATTACTTAGTTGTGATTATTATTCTGTGATCTTGCTGCTAACATTTTTTAATTAGCATTATTCTGCTGCCAACTCTATTCACCCCCCCTCTAGAGTATTGTGCTTTACGATTTCGTTCCTACAATTGGTATCAGAGCGGGTGTTACAGGTAAAGCAAGGTAACATTGCAATTATTTATTCATTTAATTAATTGTTATATAGATCAACGCACAACACATGGCAACTGTGAAATTTACAAGTGAAGGCCAGGCCACAAATAGACCTCCACTGTTTGATGGTACGAACTATACCTATTGGAAAACACGGATGAGTTTCTTCTTGAAATCTCTTGACTTTGATTTATGGTCTATTGTTATTGATGGCTATCAAAAGCCACCTCGTATAAATGTTGATGGAGTTTTAGTTGAAAAACTCCATAACAGATATACAGAGGAGGAAAAGAAAAAAGGCCAGTCTTGACGCACGTGCTATTAACGCTCTATTTTGTGCTTTAGACAGAACTGAATTTAACAGGGTGTCTATCTGCACAACGGCTAATGAAGTGTGGAAGCTACTTGAAGTCACACATGAAGGCACGACTCAAGTCAAAGAATCAAAGGTCAGCAGACTTACTCAAGAGTATGAGGTGTTCAAGATGAAGCCCAACGAAACAGTTACTCAGATGTTCGAAAGATTCCTGGATATTGTAAATCTTTTGTCCTCCCTAGGCAAAGAATATAGTAACTATGAAAAGATTCGCAAACTTCTGCGAGCACTTACCAAGAACTGGATTCCAAAGGCTACTGCAATCATTGAAGGGAACGACCTCACAACTATGTCCCTCGAAGTACTCATGGGTAAGCTACTCACTCATGAACTGGAGCTACAAGATTTTGAAAAGCCTGCACCAAAGGAGAAGACGATCGCTTTCAAGGCTCAGCACAGAAAAGCTGCTGAAGGTGACTCAGACAGCAGTGAATCTGATGCTGAAGATCAAGCACTCCTAGCAAGAAAATTCAAAAGATTCATAAGATATGAGAAGAGAACCAAAGAAAACAATAGCAGCAACAACTGGTATTAAGATGATGTTGTCTGCTATGGCTGCAAGAAGAAGGAACACATGAAGAAGGATTGTCCTACAAACTCATCATCAAGCAAGAAGAGCAACAGGTATAAAAAAGGGAACCTGAAGAGATCAACATCTCGGAGATATGCCAACACCAGCATATGGCATGAAAGTGAAGCCAGCGACTCAGAAGATGAACAATCAGAAGACGCTGCAAACGTATGCTTTATGGCATCCGATCAGGTACCTACTGAACCTGTAGTTGATACATATGATGACTTCACCTTTGAGCAACTAGGAGATGCCTTCAGGGAACTGATAAGTGATTACAGGAAACTGCGTAGTAAATATCAGACCTCTAAGAAGGTACTCAAAGAGTACAAAGGAGAAATAGGAAGACTTATCGACCTACTAGCTGAGGTTAGAAATAATGTTAGTGAGTCTGGTGAGCTTTCCTCTATTAAGCTCTTATTACACGAGACTACCAAGTCATCTGAAGAGAAAGACAAAGTTATTGACCAACTCAAGGAAGAACTTTCTAAAGAGAAGAAAAGTCTTCAAAGTGCACAAATCAGAATGGAAACACTCACTTCTGATTATACTAAGTTGTATGACACTTCCAAAAGATTGGAAATTAGGTTAGGAAAACAGCCTGAGACTGCTGCTTCCTTCCCTAACACGTGTCACTTACCGAAAAATTAGAACATTCCCAAACCAAATACTGTCAGACCTAACCCTATCAAACCTTTACCCCAAAAGGTTAAGCCCAAACAGGATTATAGGCATGCTTTCTTCTATACTAGAAAACCTAAACCTACCAACCATGCACACCACTCAGCTTTCAACACTCGACATGCACAATGTCATTATTGTGGCCTCATTGGTCATATTTCATCTGCATGTAGAATCAGAAAGCTTGTTGATTTAAATATTTATGCTTGGATACCAAAGGCTAACATTTCAGGACCCTACAAGAAATGGGTACCAAAAGTTTCATCTGCAAATTGTTTTGTAGGGGGAACACCTTTCACATGCTAGAAGCAAATGGATCCTCGACAGCGGTTGTTCACGGCATATGACCGGTGATGCTACACTATTTGCAATACTGTCGAAGAAAAAGAAGGAAGGCTATGTTTCCTTCGGTAATAACTTGAAAGGGTATATTATTGGTATCGGTGATGTTGGTAAGTCTCTCTATCCTGTGATTAAGGATGTCTGTCTGGTTACCGAGTTGAAACATAATCTACTCAGCGTAAGTCATCTAGCTGATCATGGTTATGGCATCAACTTTGGCAATGACAAATGTACTATAGTTGATAGCTCAACTGGTAGTACTATCTTTGAAGGTATCAGGAAAGACAACATATATATTTTCTATTTATTGGAAGAAACAAACATTTCAGGTAGATGCTTAATGGCTAAAAGTGATGAGAGTTATCTGTGGCACATGAGACTCGGTCACACAAATATAGACACAATCTCAAGATTATCCACAAAGAAGCTAGTACGCGGTTTACCGGACATAACATTTAAAAAGGATTCGGTATCAGCCAATGTGAAAAGAACAAAGCTACCAGATCCACATTCAAATCAGTAAACGCAGTATGTACTACTAGACCTCTACAATTGCTTCATATGGACTTATTTGGTCCTAGCAGAGTTGCTAGCCTCGGAGGTAAGCTTTATGCTTTTGTAATTGTAGATGATTTCTCTAGATACACGTGGGTATACTTCTTGACACACAAGAATGATGCATTATCCGAATTTGTCGCCTTTTGCAAGAAAGTACAGAATGAAAAAGGTTACATGATCACTCGTATTAGAAGCAATCATGGTGGCAAATTCGAGAATGCAGAGTTTGAGCAATTTTGTGACATAAACCGTTTTGTACACGAGTTCTCCTATCCTAGGACTCCACAACAAAATAGAGTTGTGTAACGTAAGAACAGAACTCTATTCGAAATGGCCAGAGTAATGTTAAACCAGTTTAGTCTACCAAAATATTTATGGGCTGAAGCTGTCAATACAGCTTGTTTTGTTCTCAATAGAGTTCTAAATCGACCCAAATCGAAGAAGACTCCATTTGAGTTATGGTTTGATAGAATTCCATCAGTTTCATATTTTAGAATATTTGGTTGTAAATGCTTTATTCTTAATACAAAAGACAATTTGGAAAAGTTTGACGAAAAGGCCGATGAAGGTATATTTTTAGGTTATGCGGCCAAGAGCAAAGGATACAGAGTCTTCAACAAATGAACCATGATCATCGAAGAGTCAATCAACGTCACTTTTGATGAACTGAATCAAATGACTATCGATGACAATGACGAAGATCCAACTGTACCAAGCTCAACAACAGCTGATTCTCAAACAAGCTCGGCACTAGCTGATCCTCCTAGAGAAGATCCAGGAACCAGCTACCTTCAGAGTCTGCCGAAAAGATTAAAATTTATGGCTAATCATCCAAAGGATTTGGTAATTGGTGACATTACCAAAGGTGTAAGTACTCGTACATCTAGTAGAGATATTATTTCTAGTGTTGCATTCATTTCACAGCTAGAACCCAAAACTATTGATGAAGCATGTAGTGATAGTTTTTGGATAGATGCTATGCAAGAGAAATTAAACCAATTTGAACGGAATCAAGTTTGGGAACTTGTTTCCAAGCCTATTGATCGTCCGGTCATTGGCACCCGTTGGGTATTCCGAAATAAACTGAATGAGAATGGTTTAGTGACTCGTAATAAGGCTCAACTCGTAGCTCAAGGATACAATCAGGAAGAAGGTATCGACTACGATGAGACTTATGCCCCAGTTGCGAGATTAGAATCCATTCGCATGTTATGTGCATTTGCATATTTTCATAATTTCAAATTATTTCAAATGGATGTCAAGAGTGCATTTTTAAATGGTTTTATTAAAGAAGAAGTTTTTGTAGCACAACCTCCAGGTTTTACAGATTTTAAAAACCCTGATCATGTTTTCAAGTTGAAGAAAACTTTATACGGTTTGAAACAAGCCCCTCGTGCTTGGTATGATCGTCTAAGCTCTTTTCTACTTGACAACGGTTTTTCAAAAGGCAAGGTTGATACTACACTTTTTATTAAGTCCTTTAATGGTAAGCTTCTTTTAATACAAGTCTATGTTGATGATATCATTTTTGGATCTACTGATGAATCTTCGTGTCAAGAATTTTCTAAGTGTATGCAGAATGAGTTTGAGATGAGAATGATGGGAGAGCTGAAATTCTTTTTCGGACTACAAATCAAACAAACTGATAATGGGACATTCATAAATCAAGCAAAGTACACAAAAGATTTGCTAAAGAAGTTTGATCTGGACAATGTCAAACCTATTGGCACTCCGATGGCAACTTCAACAAAGCTTGATATTGATGAACAAGGCAAGCCGGTCGACACACGTAAGTATCGAGGTATGATCGGTAGTTTACTTTATTTAACTGCTAGTCGTCCATATATTATGTTTAGTGTTTGCCTGTGTGCACATTTTCAAGCTAATCTAAAGGAATCACATCTGTGCGCAGTTAAGCGTATCTTTCGATACCTTAAGGGCACTTCTTCTGTTGGCTTATGGTATCCCAAAACTAAATCCCTTGACCTTACTGGTTATTCGGATGCAGATTTTGCTGGATGCAAAGTTGATAGAAAAAGTACCAGTGGCACATGTCATTTCTTAGGCAAGGCTTTAGTCTCATGGTTTAGTAAAAAGTAAAATTCTGTAGCCCTATCAACAACAGAGGCTGAGTATATCGCCGCAGGACGTTATTGTGCTCAGATTTTGTGGATGAAACAAACCTTGGAAGACTATGATTTATTTTATACACATATTTCCATTTTCTGTGATAACACGAGCACTATTAATTTGACTAAGAATCCTGTATGTCATTCTCGTACAAAACATATCGAGATTCGACATCATTTTCTTAGAGATTATCATCAAAATGGAGATATTGACCTTGTATACATAGATACTGAGAATCAATTAGCTGATATTTTCACAAAACCTCTAGCAGAAGATCGTTTCAATTATTTACGTCGAGAATTAGGAATTTTGGAGTCAATAATGTTAATTGATTTTATTTTATGATTTTATTTCAATATGCAAAAACTGTGTTAGAGACAAGCCAATAAAGAGTCTGTCTGTCACCACAACTACGGTTGAAGCGAAGCGGTACTTAAGAGTTCCCCGGTGAACCTCCGCCAGCTGGGACAGTACTCCTACAGCTAATCTAGAACAGTCGCGGTATAAAGAAATTTAATTTATAAAATAACATTAATTATATTATTTTAATGTCAAAATTACTAATCTTTGAATTAAATATTTGAAATGAGCCTATGAAAAAGAAAGTATTTCAAACCAACCTCAGGCGATTTCGGCCAGACTTCGGACCGAATTCGGCCCGAGTTCGGTTGAAGGTATCAGGTTATTTAACCAGAACCCGAGAGCCTTTCTTCTTCATTGCTTCTAAACTTCATCAAACAGCAACAGCAGCCGCGCGAGAGAACCCCCTAACCCTAGTTCTTCACCACCCCTTCTCTTCCAATCTAAGTGGTGAAATCAATCCAAACTTTGGATTCGTGCGGAGTTCTTCGTTCTCTACAATATACTCAAATTTCGGGAGGTATAACTCCTTATTTTCCCTCCGTTTAATTTTGTGCTATTTACTTATTTTGCACAAATGGCACCTAAGGGATTTAACCCCTTTAAGAGGAAGAAGACAACCAACCCAAGTGAGGAAGGTTCATCTTCGAATCCACCCACGGATTCCCTCTTTTCGCCAGTCCAATCTAGCGATGGCGCGTTCGACGGGTTTTACTTTCAAATCCTAGATCAAGCCCTACTGTGGTATGGAGATTTCTCCATGAGATCCATATGCACAGGCGCTCCCATCAAGTGGACTGTATTTCCAGAACACCGACCTTTCTTTGAGCCATTAGGGTTGCAATATTTTGTTAAACTCTATTTCCCAGTAGCAACTAATGCTATTAGACTGTTCTACTGCAATATCATATTAAATACGTTTGATGTAAGCACTCGTGTTGGAGGATTAGATATCAATTTCAATGATATTATCTTAGCGGAAATCCTTGGTATTCCCAACGAAGGTGAACCGCTTGTTGATATCACTGAATTTGATTTTCCCGATGGCACGACACTTACAAGTTTCAAAGCGAAACTCTGTGCACCTGATCGAGTTCGCTCTGAAAAGTTCAAGGCAAACAACTTGAACTTGTTTAATTATGAATTGCACCGTATTATTTACTCCACTCTCCTTCCGAAATCTACTTCGAAGGATGATGTCACGTCTCTTGAATTATCTGCTCTGTATCACATTCTTAAAGGGATTCCATTTTCTGCCCCTAAGACCATTATTCAGATGATAGGACGTTGTCGTGCAAGAGATAGAAATCTCTCTTATGCGATGATTCTCCCACGCATCTTCCAGCGTTTCGACATTGATTTATCTACTTGTACTCAAGACCCTGAGCCCAAGTTTCTCAAGTTATCTCATCGCAGTATGACTGCTGCTGCTCCTCCTACTGCCCCTGCTACTGCTCCACCTCCTCCACCTCCTCAGCAGTATGCTATGACATTTGAGGGCATACACCAGCACCTTTCAGATTTGCACATCTCGATGACGGACATGGCTCGCGCGTGAGTTCCGCGACGTCACCCATTATCAGGCGATTGTAAATTCTTTAGTTGATCTTCGGTTCGCCCAGACTGGACATTCTGCCGGTTCCATTCCTGGAGATCCAGCTTTCTCTGGTTACCACTGTGAGGATGAGGCTGTTCATGCCTACTTTTAGCCCGGTAACGCATGTGATTGGTACCGTTCTGACCGTGCTCCTCGAGATTATGTTGGTGAGTTTTACACTGGCGCTCCTCCTCACCCTTCTGGCGCGGGCACCTCTGCAGCTGGTCCTTCTGGACATGCTAGTCATGCTAATGATGATGATGATGATGATGATGATGATGAGGATATGTGATATGTTATCTGATTTTTGAGACTTAGACATTATCTACTGTATACTTGGAAATGCTCCAACATTCTAAGTTTTTTCTATCTTTTTAGACTTTATTATCAGTATTTCTTTTGAGGACTTGTACTGGATTTTATTGATGTCTTCTTAACATCTTTTCATCTTTATGGATTTCGTAGTTTATGGTTCACATCAGTTTATTTACTTAGCATCTTTTTCTGCTTTAATAACTGCCTATGAAATACTTCTTTGTTTATTATAAACTGCCTGAGTACAAATACATGCCTGTGATGTCATTTAAATTTTCTTTACTATTTCTATCATTTATCATGATTATTTTCTTGTGTTTCTTCACTGTCTGTTATTTATGCATTGATTGCGGGGGAGTTTTTCTCTTTTACAATTATTTTGCTAAATGACAATGGGGGAGAAAAAATAAAGATCTAACATTTCTTTTGAGAAAATGCAGGACATGAACTATTTTTGATTTTATTTCAAGCTTAAATGTTATATCATTCATAGTTTGTCAATTATCAAAATAGGGGAGATTGTTGGCCCATTGGTCATGGTCAAACTGATTTTAATAATTGATCAAACTCTGTCAGGATATATGAAGCTAGTCAGGATATATCGGACTCTTGGACATGATCAAGAACAGCTATCTACACAGTTTAAGACCGAAGCAATGTTTGCCTGTTCGAGTCTGTATTTCTTTGTGCAATGTATTTTTTATTTTATTGTGTCTAGAAATACGTTGTACACCGAGTCGTACTGGCAAATAGGCTATTCTAAAATGTTTTCAAAATGTTTTTTAAAAATATCCTTTGTTTTGAAAAATATTCTTATTAACAAAAGTTTCAAAAAGGTTTTTTCAAAAAGGTTTCAAAAATCTCCAAAATCTATTTTTAAATACCTAACCTAACCCTGACAGAACTCGGCCAGAGTTCGGCCAGAGTTCGGTTGGTAGCCGTTTTGATTTTTGAATTCTCTGGAACTTGGTCCTCCTGCAGTTGCGGATTTGATCGAGATTTCCTCATCGAGTTCTGTCCGAATTCTGCCAGAATTCTGCTAGAATTCTGTCTTTGGAATTCCTATAAATAGAGAAGGATTTCGATCATTTCAACTCACTCATTCACTTTCAATCTTCTCTCTATCTAAAGCTTTCAGTCTTCCAAAGAGTTTTCTTGAGCTTTAAATTTCAGATCCCAAGCCAATTACAATCCTCTAGTCGATTTGCCAGTGCGGTGCGGTCTAGAAGTTTCTGAGAGATTGTAATCAGAAGGCTTGATTGAAGAATACCTCTTCACAATTGAAGTTGGACGAGTTCTTTGTATCAAAGCTCGCGTTGCAGAAGTTGCAAGGACTTCGTAAGAAAACTTGCGGTTTTGCCAATAGTGGATTCAACTGGTAGCAAGAGTTCTACCAACTGGATTAGTCCTCAACAGAGGGAAACCAGTATACATCGCTGTCTTTGCGTTTGCTTTCTTATCTCTGCCTTTATATTACTTAGTTGTGATTATTATTCTGTGATCTTGCTGCTAACATTTTTTATTTAGCATTATTCTACTGCCAACTCTATTCACCCCCTCTAGAGTATTATGCTTTACGATTTCGTTTCTACATCACCCACATATGTTAGGTTGAATACCTGTCAATTCGATTGGGTATATGCTTTGAGCCACACTAGAAATCGAATAACTGATGAATTGGTTTCAATTCTTTTTAAACAGTGATTGGTTTTCTTTCCCATTTTGCACTGTTAATTGTTAACACATTGATTCTGATTTCCTTTCCAAATCTGAGAACACATGAACATGTGACACACTCTAAATCTTGAAGTACACACTATTTTCCTGTTATTTCCCTCACTGCACACAGGTTCATCCTACATGCCACACACAGAACCTGAAAACACATTCCTATCACATGTTAGAAGATACACACACTTTTCCTCACTGTTTTCCTGTCACACATATATTTTCCCTGTGAACTGTCAACACACACACACACTCATGAGCATATTGCCACATTCACATTTTTCTGTCAACACATTTCTGTCACATGTTTAGATGACACACACACAGGACATGATCCATTTCAATTCTGAAACTGGAACCTAAGAGACACTAAAATCTGAGAAGGGATTAACCCACTGCCTATTCACTCTTTCACACACATTGTTGTGCCCTAACTGTCATGCCTAAAATCTAAGATAACCTTGCATCTATACACACATGTTGCACACTGATTTCAGTCCTCATTAGCACCCACACACATTGCCGTGTTATATCCTTTCCCTCTCTCTATGTATTGTATATATATGGTTATATGTGTATGTGAGCCTATGGCTATATGTGATATACATGTTCCTATATGTAATGGGTATTTCTATGTGCAATAGCTAATGTGCTAGCCATATTCCTATATATATATATATATATATATATATATATATATATATATATATATATATATGAATATATAAAAATATATATTATATATATATATATATATATATATATATATATATATATATATATATATATATATATATATATATTCATATGTTCATATGTGTGAATAGTGACATATATTCTATATATATATATATATATATATATATATATATATATATATATATATATATATATATATATATATATATATATATATATATATATATATATATTCATATGTGTGAATAGTGACATATATTCTATATATGGTATTGAGCCTATGGTGTGTCTGTTAGACTAGTGAGAGCTTAGTTAGGCTTGTTTAGTCTTGATTAGGCCTAGAATAGACTAGTTAGACTAGTTTAGACTTGTTAGACCTAGTTTGACCATAGTTGACCTAGTTTGACTTCTAGGGTTGACCAGAGTTGACCAAGAGTTGACTTTGGTCTAGATTTACCTAGAATCATGTAGAATGCATAGTAGAACTTCATGTTACCATTTTAGACTTGTTGTGACTTGTGCTGTTCTGCATAGGAGCCAGACACCACTCCTCGGACAGTACTTTCATCTTGAACATTCAGATAGCAGGCGAGTACATTCTCTGATCATTTCATATCATGTTTAGGATTATATTTCCTGCTTTAGATTATCTTACTTGATGCTGACACGTTGGTAACACGGATTGGTACTATTTGGATCCCTTCATGAGATGTTATCCCTCTCGGGAGCATCAGATACTTTTGTCTCGTGTGTTTCACTTACATCACGTATCTCATGCTTCTATTATCATGAATCTTCGGAAATCAGCTAGTGACTCATGTACCCTCATGATCACCGAGCCTTCACAAATCAATTCATAAGTCACCCTTTATGGGCAACGTAGTATAATCATGAATCTTAACGTAACTTGACTGGATCCTTGTGTATTGATTGGGGATGGGGGAGTATAAATGAACATGTGAATAATTCCAAGTAGTATAACCATGAATCAATTCCAAGTAGTGTAATCATGAATCAGTTCCTAGCCATTCACATGTCTATCCTGTACTCTGAATCACTAGCACTGTCTCTCTTTATATATCATAGATATTTACTTACAGTCTCTCTTTTACATTATACTATTCTTCAGTTTTCTGTATTTTATTCTCTAGCATGATTATATTTCCTTTCCTGCTATGACTTGTTGAGATGTATTGTACTCGCTCCTGTCTTGACTGGACATGTTGAAAATTTTACAGAGAATGATGAGGCTATGGTGTCTACCCCTTATGGTGCAGCCCTAGACGACACTTGTGAGCTGGACTCTCAGGAGGACCCAGCTCTAGCTGATGACATTACCCTACTGCCTAGACTAGTTTAGTTAGACTTTATTTCTGTCATTGAGATCTGGATTATATATATTCCTTCATATTCAGTAGTTGAGACTTGTATTCTGGATATCTGCTGAGATGTTATCTTAGATTATTTGATCATCTGTATTTTCCTTGAGTTCTATATCATATCGTGCTTCTTCTTCCTTAGTTGTGATTGAGTTTACTTTCTGTTATGTCACCCCCATTCGGGGAGTATAAATTGCTTAGAATTATAATGTTAGATGTTGTGACCTAGGACAACGTTCTACCACCGACACTGCGGCGTAGGCTTGACGTACCCACGTCTCGTACCCTTACTCTAGGGTGCGGGTCGTGACACGTTTTTAGTGGTGGCCCATGCAGTTCGAGTTTGTGTAGTGGTATTTGAACTAGAGTATCACTACAGCCTGTAGTAGGATTAGGATATTTGAAGGTACTCAATCACATTAGAAAAAACTCCTTATCAGATCCCTTTTGTCTAAATTTGCTGCTTATTGTTTTTCCTTTGAATATAAACTGTCCTCCCTTGAATTTTTGCTTCATTCTCAGAAATTACTTCTTGTTTTGATCTGTCTTCATGATAGTTATGAAGACACGATCTCATCGCTCCGGTCTGGGGAATACTATCAAGAGGCTGGCCATCTCTCGTCCTGTTCATCAGGGCCTCGAGACCGCAGCTCCTGTTGTGTCGACTCAGGTTGGCATTTCTGCTACATTGGAGGTGCACCTCCGTCTTTACAGAGACCTTTTCCGTCATTCCAATTTCTCTCAGCAGCAGGGGTTCATGCAGCATCAGCGACAGGCCAGAGGAAACAAGCAAGGGCGAGCTTTCGCCAGGACAATCAAGGATGCACAGACCATTGGAGATCTTACTGCAAGTTCCGTTCTTCTCGATTCCATTCCCGTAGTTACCACTTTTATCTATCTTAAAATTCGATTCCATCTGCTCCTTGTTGACTGATCAATTTATTCTGTTGTTCCTGTGTTATGTTTGTTTTTTTTCTTCTGAGAAAAATCATATGGGCTAGGTTACCTAAATCATGGGATCTAGAATCTTTGATAGTCGTGTTAGTTGGCATAATGAGGACATGTAGTCAGATTTTGGATGTATTTCTCGGGTATGGGAATTTAAGGTTTTCGCCGTCGCATGCGGCAATACGAAAATTTTAAATACCATAAACCTAGAGGTACGTACCTTAGTCAAGGACTCTGTGATTACCGTAGCCTTGCTCACTAGCATGATGAAGACTCTGGACAACATGATTTTAGACAGACGCATATGATTAACGGATTGTATCTTGAGAAGGTTTTAAACATCATACCCTTCTGTTGTTATAAATAACTTAGGAGTAGGGATTTTAGTTTTGTAGAGCTTATTCATATGTGGTTCTTTCATAGTATAATGATATGGTGACTTGTAGAGTGCCTGTACCCTGGGGATGATAGTTAGCATTGGTATTAGAATAGTAACCCAGTGTAGGTTATTTCTTTGTTATTATAATACCAACCAATTTATATATAGGATGTTAGTAAGCCTTACAACCTTGATGATTGATATTATTTTTCCTTACCTTTTCCCGTGAGGCACCCATGACCAGAGCCTGTCCTTGAGTATAGTTGTAGTTCACCTAAGACCGAGAGGTCTATTTATATAGATAGGTTGCAGATGATATTGGTATATGGGATATGGGTTGGTTGGTACCTATAGGTTATTGTTGTATAGGATTATTGACAAGTTATTTAGCCTATATTTGGCTCAGTTTTCTATTTTAGTTAATTTCTCTTTGAGTGGAGTTCAGTCATGTGTGATCAACCTTTATAGGCAGTGTGCAGACCCTTCACTAGATACCCTGTCCCTTTGGTTCAGACTTGTACAAGTTGTTCACTGCACTCAGCTTTCATTATCTACCATGTTGCATCATAGGTTTCACCGGACCATAGTTCAGACCCCAATTATTGACTCACCAATATAACCATTAACCCCTTACCATATTCTACATATCTGAGAGTTGGTATCATGCATACTAGAGGTCTGCACTTACCATTGGGACAATTCACTGTTCTGTCCCAGTACACCTTACAGTATCTGACCCCTTCATTAGAGTTATAGGCATGTGGTAGGGAGTGTGTGTTATTAGACCCTGAGTAGAGTTGAGGTGATGAGGGTTAATATATATAGTTGTATATATATGTAATGTATTTTGATTGGTACGTAGCCTGCACTCATTTGCATTATACTGCCTATTGCATTCCCTGTACACCAGTTGGTTCACTTCTTCAGACCACTGCCCTGCATGTAATCAGTTCAGCCAGATATTGGGAGAGGCCAAGTTGATCTAGAGGCATGTTTCAGTCACCATGTAGGTTTCCTTTCACTTTGACTTTACAAGTGGACCCAAATGTCCTGTTCTTTAGCTCATAATTTCAGTCCCCTTGGCATCATTCCCTTTTGCCTATATTGATGTTTTAGACCATTCATCCTTAGCCTAGTTCTAAGCAATTGTTTCAGTCCCTTATGAGTTCAGTCTATCTTAACCCTTGGTTGATCAGTCATATATATATATAGATGATATACTTAGGGTATATGTGATGGTTTGTTGTTCTTGGGCTTATGTATATGTGGTAATTGGGATTGGTGTGCTTAGCTTATAGGTATTTAGTTATGGGTGACTTGATAAGATTGGAAGTTAAGAGTTAGCCTATTATAGAGTTTTTTTTGCTAATCTCTAGTTGCAAATACTTAGGTAGCTAGCATAGGTAAATCCTAAGAAGTTGACCAGCTGATAACCAAGTACTAGGATGTTGAAAAAATTGACTAGTGATTGACCCTTGACTATGTTTGACCTAGAAGGGGGATGCGATCATCTTAATTTCGAGGACGAAATTTTTATAAGGTGGGTAGGATTGTAACACCCAGTTTTCCAGATGAGGGTAATTTTAAAATTTTGTAATTATAATTATTACTTATTGATATTTATTTCATATTATAATTTTTGGTGATTTTTAATCATTTTTAAACTATTTAAAATCATGACTTGTGATTTGGTGTTTTGTTAGTGTAATCCTAGAGATAGTGACCTAGAGCCTAGCCATGTGATTAGGGTATTTCATTTATTATTTTTAGTTTGAGGGTATTTTTGTCATTTTTTAAATTATTTGAATTTAATATATTTTATTAGGAATTTAAAATGATTTATTTGAATGGTGTGATTTAAATACTAGTTTATTTATTGCCATGTGGTTTTGGTTAGCCTAACCTAGATTAGACCTAACCTAGATTAGCCATAGCTAGCCTAGTTAGCCACATTGAGTTTAGTTAGTATTGAATAGTGGTTTGAGTCATTTTTAGCTAAGTGGGTGGTTTGCAACTTAACTAGGAAAGAGCCCTAGATTTTAGGCCACTCATTAGCCTTGATTTATTGCTAGCCCTTAGATGAAACCTAAAAACCCTAACCCTAACTAAAGTGGCCAGCCAAGACCCCCCTTGCCTATATAATATCTCCATAGAAATTTGTGCCTCCTTTCAATAGTTATCATTTTTCCTAAAGACAAGGTGAGCCTACACTTCATTTCTTCATAGATTAATCAATAGAGGTCTATTTTCATTGGGATTTCTTCTATAGTGTTCTAATCCCTATTCTTCTGCTGTTTGTGGAGTCACATCACAGGTTTGGAACAATTTGAAGGATTTGGGTGGCTTTTGGAGATCCCCTTTGAAGAAGTTTTTGTGTTGAAGAACACCCATAGGTAAATTCCTATCCATCCATTAAAATTAGGTTTTCTTTACATAAACACCTAGCCCTAGGTGTCCTGGTTCTGTAGGAATAGGGTTTGCCAAATTTCGTGTCCTGTACGTGTCCGTATCGGACACGTATCAGTGAACAGCGTAGGTGTTCGACGAAATGCCACAAAGGGCATTTCGATCGAGTTTTCGAGATGTGTTTGAATAGGAAGTCGTGTTTTGATGTGGCTTGCACATTTTTGCTCGACTGAGGTGATTTTCTGTCGATTTTGTGTCGTGTCGAACCCTTGGACACGCTCGCGCGCGTGCGAGCTGCACTGCCTTGCTGCTCGGGGGTTCGTACGAGCTATCCAAGGCAC
Source organism: Iris pallida (assembly GCA_029216955.1). NCBI lineage: Eukaryota > Viridiplantae > Streptophyta > Magnoliopsida > Asparagales > Iridaceae > Iris > Iris pallida. Next base: position 15,301,176 of record JANAVB010013000.1, on the reverse strand, counting down.
GTGGGCACGTGTCCTTTGACACGGAGCTCGGGGCAGTATCTGACACGACATTCCCCAAGTCTCGTGTCACTTGGTTGCGTGTCGGGTGCGTACGGACACGTACACTGGTCACGCGAGCTTGTGCTGGCTCGTGCGTGCGTGTGTATTGTTCTGGAGACTCGTGTGTCCTGTTTTAGGATACCATTTTGTTTGAGTATCACCTACTGATATACCCAAACTATTATCTACCTTATATTCTTCATGAATTGTTATAAATGAATTAGGAAAATCGAATGTGGTTTGGGTATACATTTCGACTGATACATTAGTGTATCAGTGATACACTGTTCTTCCTTTCTGATTCAATTTTGTTATTAGTAATTTCATGTATGTTAAATCATATCCTACACATCCCCTAATCTCTGTTAGTGTAATTTACTCATTAAATGGAAAAATCGATGTTGAGTTGGGGTTCTAATGTAAATTTCTGATACATGTATTCTGATACCTGAATTGGTTTCCTATTTTAATCTAATTTTGACTAATTTTATCAGCTGGTAATAAATCCTACATGTTATCTAGTCTATAATTAGTTCGATTACATTAGACTAGGCTTATGGCATGAAATGATAATTGTGCATTGAGTTTCGGTTACATTATTCAACAGTTAAGTTAATTGGTATAGCTAAACTGTCATTTTCCTGAGATGATTCACTTTCTGAGTTTGAATCAAGGCTAACTGTTTTTATAGTGATTGAATGTTAATGGGACTCACCCACATGTCTTAGGTTGAATACCTGTCAATTCGATTGGGTAGATGCTATGAGCCACACTGGAAATCGAACAACTGATGAATTGGTTTCAATTCTTTTTAAGCAGTGATTGTTTTCCTTTCCTATTTTGCACTATTAACTGTTAACACATTGATTCTGATTTTCTTTCCAAATCTGAGAACACATGAACATGTGACACACTCTAAATCCTGAAGCACACACTGTTTTCCTGTTATTTCCCTCACTGTACACAGGTTCATCCTACATGCCACACACAGAACCTGAGAACACATTCCTATCACATGTTAGAAGACACACACACTTTTCCTCACTGTTTTCCTGTCACACATATATTTTCCCTGTGAACTGTCAACACACACACACACTCATGAGCATATTGACACATTCACATTTTCCTGTCAACACATTCCTGTCACATGTTTAGATGACACACACAGAGGACATGATCCATTTCAATTCTGAAACTGGAACCTAAGAGACACTGAAATCTGAGAAGGGATTAACCCACTGCCTATTCACTCTTTCACACACATTGTTGTGCCCTAACTGTCATGCCTAAAATCCGAGATAACCTTGCATCTATACACACATGTTGCTTACTGATTTCAGTCCTCATTAGCACCCACACACATTGCCATGATATGTCATTTCCCTCTCTCTATGTATTGTATATATATATGGTTATATGTGTATGTTAGCCTATGGCTATATGTGCTATACATGTTCCTATATGTAATGGGTATTTCTATGTGCAATAGCTAATGTGCTAGCCATATTCCTATTTTATATATATATATATATATATATATATATATATATATATATATATATATATATATATATATATATATATATATATTCATGTGTGAATAGTGACATATATTCTATATATGGTATTGAGCCTATGGTGTGTCTGTTAGACTAGTGAGAGCTTAGTTAGGCTTGTTTAGTCTTGATTAGGCCTAGAATAGACTAGTTGGACTAGTTTAGACTTGTTAGACCTAGTTTGACCATAGTTGACCTAGTTTGACTTCTTGGGTTGACCAGAGTTGACCAAGAGTTGACTTTGGTCTAGATTGACCTAAAATCATGTAAAATGCATAGTAGAACTTCATGTTACCATTTTAGACTTGTTGTGACTTGTGCTGTTCTGAATAGGAGCCAGACACCACTCCTCGGACAGTACTTTCATCTTGGACATTCAGATAGCAGGCGAGTACATTCTCTGATCATTTCATATCATGTTTAGGATTATATTTCCTGCTTTAGATTATCTTACTTGATGCTGACAAGTTGGTAACACGTATTGGTACTATATGGATCCCTTCATGAGATTTTATCCCTCTCAGGGGCATCAGATACTTTTGTCTCGTGTGTTTCACTTACATCACGTATCTCATGCTTCTATTATCATGAATCTTCGAGAATTAGCTAGTGACTCATGTACCCTCATGATCACCGAGCCTTGACGAATCAATTCATGAATCACCCTTTATGGGCAACGTAGTATAATCATGAATCTTAACGTAACTTGACTGGATCCTTGTGTATAGATTGGGGATGGGGGTGTATAAATGAACATGTGAATAATTCCAAGTAGTGTAATCATGAATCAATTCCAAGTAGTGTAATCATGAATCAGTCCCTAGCCATTCACATGTTTATCCTGTACTCTGTATCACTAGCACTGTCTCTCTTTATATATCATAGATATTTACTTATAGTCTCTCTTTTACATTATGCTATTCTTCAGTTTCCTGTATTTCATTCTCTAGCATGATTATATTTCATTTCCTGCTATGACTTGTTAAGATTATTGTACTCGCTTCTATCCTGACTGGACCTGTTGAAAATTTTATAGAGAATGATGAGGCTATAGTGTCTACCCCTTATGGTACAGCCCTAGACGACACTTGTGAGCTGGACTCTCATGAGGACCCAGCTCTAGCTGATGACATTAGACTACTGCTTAGACTAGTTTAGTTAGACTTTATTTCTGTCATTGAGATCTGGATTGTATATATTCCTTCATATTCAGTAGTTGAGACTTGTATTCTGGATATCTACTGAGATGTTATCTTAGACTATTTGATCATCTGTATTTTCCTTGAGTTCTATATCATATCATGCTTCTTCTTCCTTAGTTGTGATTAAATTTACTTTCTGTTATGTCACCCCCATTCGGGAAGTATAAACTGCTTAGAATTATAATGTTAGATGTTGTAACCTAGGACAACGTTCTACCGCCGACACTGCGTTGTAGGCTGGACGTACCCACGTCTCGTGCCCTTACTCTAGGGTGCGGGTCGTGACAACTGCTTGCGGGACCCGCACGGTATATTCTCCTGCCATCCTCCGTGATTTTATTCATTATTTTATTATTAATGCTAATGATTGTTTATTTTGTGTTTCGAGGACCTCGATTGACGTGCAAGCTTGGATCCAGGACGCCGAAGACTTGCTTACCTAGCCGAGCCCTCTAAGCAAGTATCCCTTGCTCATCGACGGCTCTTGCCCTCTCTCCTGGATTTTATTACATTTTAATTGGTTGCAATTGTAAATGTATAAACATGAGTAGTGTAGCCTAGTAGTAGAACTACCATGATGATAACTTAGGATAACTTTGTCCGATACCGGGATAGACCATATCGGACAACTCGGATAGGTCATCCACACCTCCGAGGACACGAGCATGACTCACTTGTACGGATTGTCCCCATATGCCCCGTGTCCGACTCGCGGTCAGATAACGGCTTGGCTAACTTTTTTTGTGACTGTATTTGTGGCTTGGACATGACTGTGGGTCTTGGTGCGCCCTGTATGGCGATTCTTGCTGTATGTGTTGGCTTGGCGCCCTGCATGGCGATTCTTCCGAGACTTAGTGTTCTCGTCTCTCGATTTGTTCCCAGTACGCATCGTAGTGCTGCTGGTAGCTGAGACTTAGTATTCTCAGCCTGCGATTCTGCGATTCTGCGGCGGGTTGCGCCAAGTGGTTTTAGCCCCAATTCGTAGGGTGCTTCCGTCCAGATTACAAAGGAGACTCTGCCGAATTTTTTCTAGAATTCCCGGTCAGAAATTTGGTTCGAAGGATTGGGCAGAACCATTCCTTTAGTTTGCTGGACTGGATTCATGCATGTTCATCTTGGCATAGCTTACCTGATCCCATTGCCTGCTAGGTAGACTCTCGACTAGACAAGTCGTCTAGCGTCTTGACCTGTCTTGTCCGTCGGATAGCGTAAGGAGAGCGGTTCTACTCGGGAGACGGTCTGCAACCTTGGTCCTTGTTTGGTTTAAGGGTTGTGGATCTGCTCCAGAGTGGTTCACGCAATCCTTGCCACTTTTTTGGTGGCATTTAATTATATTCTTACCCCCTGATTATTCATTCTAGGAGTTATCCTAGTCTAGCCAGCTAGGACTGATAGTTGTCCTATGTATCGAGATTTGTGATTTGGGATATGTCTGACGATTGAGTATCATGGAGAGTATGATCTCGAAAGTATTGATTGATAGACTCACGTGGGCTCTTGGGTAGTATTGCTATTGATTTTTGATGATGCTCTAATTCGATCGAACATGATTATGTAGATTCTTGGATACTGAGGATTACGAATATTTTGCGAAACGAGGAGAATATCGAGGGTGTTATTATATGATTTTTACTCGACTTTCCAAACGTCCAAAACCTGGTACCTGTGTATTTCGGTAGTTAGAGAACCTGGTTTGATTGCTATGTCTTGGTAGTTGAAGGGCTCGTTTTCTAGTGGCTTGTGATCATTGACTTGGAAGATTCTTGTGAGCCAGAGGGCCTAGCATTTCTTATAGTGATTAGCTTGGTATTTGGTTATTGACCTTCCTGACATGATATTGATTCCATCGTAGAGGGGTGACTCTTGATAGATTGATCTGGTGGATAGACCGACTAGATGACTGGAGCTCTAGGCTCCCATATATGCTTGAGATGTCATTATAGTAGAGGTTCTGATCTTGTACTTGACCTGATATCCATGCCACGATATGGGCAGATGACTTCCTGTGACTGACAAATTTGTCCTTGTCCCAGACCTGACTACTTGTATCCGTGCTATAAGTCCTGTTACCCTTTAAGGTACTGGCCCTGACCTTGTACTGCGGTGCCCCTTGTCTACTGGCACTTTGAGGTGCTACTTCCATGATTATATGGCATTGCGATGCCATCTTGATATTCTAGCTATATTACATGATTACCTGTACGGGTACCTTGGTAGTTGGCCTTTAGTCTTAGCGTGGTCAGGATTTCTTGCTTGCTTGTTGCATAACACTAAGGATGGATCACAACTGGGACTACAGGTGCCGAGGTTGATCCTTGCTTAGCGTTTTCGTATTGAGGTATGACATATAGGAGGGTGATCATGTGACCACGGCATGTGACCCCGGATAACTATATGGATAATCTAGGTAACTTAAACTGGTAGAAGCATTGGGGGGAACGGAATCCCGAGATCGTGCATTACCAGCCTTATCCCAGACATTAGTCATGACCTGCAGGCTGGCCGCCACGGATATTGTTACCATTCGTACTAGTGGATGGCAATATCCGGCTACTTATGTACTATACATTATATACATGGCATGCTCGGCACGGTAGCCTTACAAGGGACTGGTGGTGATATGCAAAGCCCGGTGGCCTTACGAGGGATCGGTGCTCTTTTTACATGCTATACTTGGCCTCGCTAGCCCTGCTGGGATGGCACGATCTGAGGATTCCCATACTTGCATTATTGGGGTAACCCAACCTCCACATAGAGAGCCGTAGGCATTTTGAGTGGCCGCTTATTCTCCTAAATTGTATGGCTTGTTACTTGCTAAGCTGGCTGGCACGTAACGCTGTCCCAGTACGGTAATTCATTCCCTTATTCTTGTTTGATGTAGGGGTGAGTTACTGTTCCGATGACAGACTACGAGTTCCAGTTGGCGATGCAAGCATTAGTGGATGTTAGGATAACTGTGATGATTGTTGATTACTTACGTATTAGTAGTTGGATTGCTGCCTTATATTCTGTAATCGTGCGTTGGTACCGTACAATCCTTTACCCTCATTACTGCTGTTCATACGTGTTATTTCTGTTATATACCATATCATGCTGGTTTTCTTTGCCCGTCCTTGAGCCTTCCTTTCTGGTACTTGCTACGGTTGGCCTAACCAACCCTGGATTGTTCCCAGATTGCCTGTGATCGACCCTGTAGATCTTTCAGACTCGACTTGGAGGATCTACTTCAGTTCTCGACCATTCTAGGAACTGTGGAAAGGTATACTCATCTATATTATTATCCTGTACTATATATTTTCTGATTATCATATGAGTATTTTCTACTTTCCATATGATTCTCTCTCTTGTTCAGTATTTTATTGTGATTTGCCTGTGGACATGAGATCGGATTTAGGCCATAGATTGATTGTATGCTAGGATACCCAGCAAGACTTGACAGCCATCATCGCCGTATAGCGTATTTGTACCTTATACGGTGTAGCTGGCCTACGTCCATCCCCATATTCCGGTACTGGGGCATGACAAGGTTTTATTGGTGGCCCATGCAGGTCTTGTTTTGAGATGTTAGGTATCACATGATTATTGATCTCAGTTCACTATTCCTTGGTATTCCTACTTGTTACACTTGTCATTCGCTCCCTTGAACCTTTGAACTGGTCCTCATCTCTACTTGGACCTATCTTGCTTGGCCATGTCTTATTCGTTTGATCTACCTCTGATCCTTGTTTGATAGATATGATCCTATAGTTGGTCATGTCGATCACTTTATTTGATGAGATGTTATCTTCTCCATCATTTGGGTTACATGATTATTTATCTTGGGTTTTGTACTCTCTACCGGTGTTTCACCTTGGTTGATTTCTTGTTATCCCTTTCGTGCGTTGACTTCGTGTTGACTTAGTATCATTATCGCCCTCTTCGAGCGTTGGCTGGATTGCTGCGGAATGAAGATTTCATCTGGACTCTGATATTGGATATTTTAACATTTGTTGAGTATCCAGTGGATATTCTTGTATGAATTCAGCTCCTTTGATTCGGGATATTTTCGCAATCATGATTATCTGTTTCAGATATTATTTTGATTATAGATTTATTTTCTATATTTTGATATGGATCCTTGGTTTGGAGTATTTTCCTAGAAAAGCTATCTTGTGGTCATTATTGAAGATATTTTTGGATGTGTGTTACGATTCACCTGGATTTTGGATTTTGATGGTTTTCTAGGACTCGTTATATCGTTAGAGATTTTGTGATTTTTAGTGACTCAGATATTTGGGTTATGGATTTGATTCGTTTTGGGTAATTGTCAAGAGTACCGGGTGACCCTAGTCTACCTTGACGGCATGGTAACGAAAGTTGTAGCCGCTCGATTATAGTGTCATGGTAAATCTTTTGCAGCCATTCCGGATGGCGTGGCAAGGAATGATGATGACACATTTTTCAGATATTAGGAACTACGGTCATCGGTTCGAGACAGATATCCTGTATTTTATGATTTTATGCGAATTTATTATTATTATTATTATTATTATTATTTTATGCAGTTGGGATTTTATATTTTCTGACATTGTTTTCGACATTCTATACTTGTTTTGATTTATGGGGTTATTTCGTGTATGCGAGACTTTGATTTTCGAGATTCTTTCGATATTTTGGATTTACCTTGCGAGTTGATTTATTTAGCTAGACCTTATTCCATTTGATGTTTTCATATTGATATTTTGTTCGTTTCTTAATTGTATTACTTGATTTCTGTAAGGTGGATAGAGTTTTCATGGCAGATATATATGTACTAGTTTTGAAAATCCTATTTTGATAATTTTGAAATTTCGAGGACGAAATTTTTGTAGGGTAGGTAGGATGTCATATCCTATATTTTTTTTCCAAAATATGTATACGACTGTATTCGGTATTTTGGTAATTTTAAAATTCCGTATTATTTAAAATTTATTATTATTGGATCTTTATTTGGCCTTCGTTGTTAGGACTTTGACATTTTCATAGTTAGTATTATTATTATTATTATCAATGTTATTATTATTATTAATCCTAACATCTACCTACCCCCCCAAACTCTCATCTCTCTCTCCCCCTCCCTTCACTCGGCACAGCACCCCCCTACCTAACCCTCACTCTCCTCTCTTCCCTTCCATGGAGCAGTACCCCCCAACTCTTCCTCTTCCCCTCTCCTGATCCCTCGCTCTCTCCTCCCTCACCCTCTCCCTGAGCCCTTTCTCCCCCGAAGTCCGGCCCGGCCAGCTTCGCCGTGACCGCTACCACTACTGCTCCCATCACCACTTCCATCTCTCCCTCTCCCGCTGTTCCCGTCGCCCGCCTCCGCCGCGGCCAGCCCCTCCGGCCACTTCCCGTCACCATCATCCACCGGCACCGCCACCGCCATTAGTCGCCACCACCACTGCCCCATTCTCCTCTGGTCGCCTTCAGCCACCAGTGCCACCGCCATCACCACTTTCGCGACTACCACCATCATCGTCGCCATCTCCTCCGCCGCCTCAATGGCCTCCATGACCACCGCCATCCTTGTCATCGTCGTCTCCCTTCTCCTCGACGACGGCGAGGCCCTTCGCCGCTGCTGCCGTTCATCTCCTCCGCCGGAGAGCCGACCGACCCCGGTGAGCCACGATCTCCCCCGCCCCTTCCTTTCCTCTTCTTCCCGATGGCCAGCACCACCGCCGTGCCGTTGTTGCGCCCGGGCCAGCACCGCCTCGAGCAACGGGACGCCTTTGGGCTCCGTGCTGCTCGAGCAGCGAGCCAGCCTCGGTTTGCGTACTCTTCGGGCCACGTGCCCCGGTACACGTGCTGCCTCGAGCAGTACGCTGTCTCGGTTTGCGTGCACCTTCTTGGTTTTCGTACGCCCTCGATTCACGTGATGTCTTGGGCAGCGGGACGCCTCGAGCCCCACACTGCCTCGGGCAATGTGCTATCTCGGTTTGTACGTTGTATCGATTCTCGTGTCTCGGCCTTTGCGCCATCTCGGTTTTTGTGTCGCTACGATGTGTATGCACGCGTTGACTTACGGGTCACATCGATTTGCGTGCCACCTTGGACCTTGTGTCATCTTGATTTGCGTGCACGCTCCGATTTGCGTGCTGTATTGGTCTTTGTGCCGTCTCGATTCACGTGCACGTCTTGATTTGCGTATCGCATGATTCGTGCGCCATCTTGATATTTGCGATCCCTCAGTCTACGTGCACGTCTCGATTTACATACACGTTGTCTTGTGTTCATCTCGATCTTCGAGTTATCTCGATTCTCGTGTGCGTCTCGATATACGTGCACGTCTCAGTTTGCGTATCTATATCGATCCGTGTGCCTCGGTTTTCGTGCCAGATCCCTGTACTGCTTGTGGGACCCGTACAGTATATTCTCCTGTCATCCTCCATGATTTCATTTATTGTTTTATTATTAATGCTAATGATTGTTTATTTTGTGTTCCGTGGACCTCGATTGACGTACAAGCTTGGATCCAGGATGTCGAAGACTTGCTTATCTAGCCGAGCCCTCTAGGCAAGTATCTCTTGCTCATCGACGGCTCTTGCCCTCTCTCCTAGATTTTATTGCATTTTGATTTGTTATAATTGTAAATGTATAAGCATGAGTAGTGAAGCCTAGTAGTAGAACTGCCATGATGATAACTTAGGATAACTTGGTCCGATACCGGGATGGACCGTATCGGACAACTCGGATAGGTCATCCACACCTCCGAGGACACGAGCACGACTCACTTGTACGGATTGTCCCCATATGTACCGTGTCCGACTCGCGGTCGGGTAACGGCTTGGCTAACTATTTTTGTGACTGTGTTTGTGGCTTGGATATGACTGTGGGTCTTGGTGCGTCCAGCATGGCGATTCTTGCTGTATGTGTTGGCTTGGCACCCAGTACGCATCGTAGTGCTGCTGGAGGCCGAGACTTAGTGTTCTCGGCTATCGATTTGTTCCCAGTACGCATCGTAGTGCTGCTGGTAGCTGAGACTTAGTGTTCTCAGCCTGCGATTCTGCGATTCTACGGCGGGTTGCGTCGAGTGGTTTTAGCCCCAATTCGTAGGGTGCTCCCGTCCAGATTACAAGGGAGACTCTGTCGGATTTTTTCCAGAATTCTCGGTCGGGAATTTGGTTCGAAGGATTGGGCAGAACAATTCCTTTGGTTTACTGGACTGGATTCATGCATGTTCATCTTGGCATAGCTTACCTGATCCCATTGTCTGTTAGGTAGACTCTCGACTAGACTAGTCGCCTATCGTCTTGACCTGTCTTGTCCGTCGGATAGCGTAAGGAGAGCGGTTCTACTCGGGAGACGGTCTGCAACCCTGGTCCTTGTTTGGTTTAAGGGTTGTGGATCTGCTCCAGAGTGGTTCACACAATCCTTGCTACTTTTTCGGCGGCATTTAATTATATTCTTGCCCCCTGATTATTTATTCTAGGAGTTATCCTAGTCTAGCCAGCTAGGACTAATAGTTGTCCTATGTATCGAGATTTATGATTTGGGATATGTCTGTGGATTGAGTATCATGAAGAGTATGATCTCGAGAGTATTGATTGATAGACTCACGTGGACTCTTGGGTAGTATTGCTATTGATTTTTGATGATGCTCTAATTCGATCGGACATGATTATGTAGATTCTTGGATTCTGAGGATCGCGAATATTTCGCAGAACGAGGAGAATATCGAGGGTGTTATTATATAATTTTTACTCGACTTTCTAAACGCCCAAAATCTGGTACCTTTGTGTATTCCGGTAGTTGGGGAACCTGGTTTGATTGCTATGTCTTGGTAGTTGAGGGGCTCGTTTTCTAGTGGCTTGTGATCATTGACTTGGAGGATTCTTGTGAGCCAGAGGGCCTAGCATTTCTTATAGTGATTAGCTTGGTATTTGGTTATTGACCTTCCTGACATGATATTGATTCCATCGTAGAGGGGTGACTCTTGATAGATTGATCTGGTGGATAGACCGACTGGATGACTGGAGCTCTAGGCTCCCATATATGCTTGAGATGTTATTATAGTGGAGGTTCTGATCTTGTACTTGACCTGATATCCAGGCCACGATGTGGGCAAATAACTTCTTATGACTGACAGATTTGTCCTTGTCCCAGACCTGACTACTTGTATCCGTGCTACAAGTCCAGTTACCCTTTGAGGTACTGGCCCTGACCTTGCACTGCGGTGCCCCTTGTCTACTGGCACTTTGAGGTGCTACTTCCATGATTATATGGCATTGCGATGCCATCTTGATATTCTAGCTATATTACATGATTACCTGCACGGGTACCTTGGTAGTTGGCCTTTAGTCTTAGCGTGGTCAGGATTGCTTGCTTGCTTGTTGCATAACACTAAGGATGGATCACAACTGGGACTATAGGTGCCGAGGTTGATCCTTACTTAGCATTTTCGTACTAAGGTATGACATTTAGGAGGGTGATCATGTGACCACGGCATGTGACCCCGAATAACTATATGGATAATCTAGGTAACTTAAACTGGTAGAAGCATTGGGGGGAACGGAATCCCGAGATCGTGCATTACCAGCCATATCCCAGATATGAGTCATGACCTGCAGGCTGGCCGCCACGGATATTGTTACCATTCGTACTAGTGGATGGCAATATCCGGCTACTTATGTACTATACATTATATATATGGCATGCTCGGCACGGTAGCCTTACGAGGGACCGGTGGTGACATGCAAAGCCCGGTGGTCTTACGAGGGATCGGTGCTCTTTTTACATGCTATACTTGGCCTCGCTAGCCCTGCTGGAACGGCACGATCTGAGGATTCCTGTCACTCCCCGTTCCCGGAATGCGTATTTTTATACATGTACTACTCATGTGTATTTATTTAGTATTTATCATGTATTATTCTGTATTTAAATTCCTTTAGTTTCATGTTAATTAATTACCTGCTCTTTAAATTTTCATGTTAATTAATTTTCTGCAATTTTATTTCTGCATTCTAATTATCTGTATTTTATTTTTCTGTATTTTATTCCCTGCTTTGGTCTTATTGGGTTCTCGGGTTCATGGTGGACAACCCAGCCCAATACCCCACCTACTACCACTCCCCCTATTTAAAGCCACCCTCTCCCTTCTCTCTCCTCATTTACTTCTTCTTCTCCATCCTCATTACTTCTCCACCTAACCAGCAACAGCAGTAGGCAAGTGCAAACTTGCTTCTCCTTCACCCATTTTTATGGTTCATTTGGCTTCCTCTTATGATCCTGAGAGAGATTAGTTCTTAGCATTTTTTGATTCCTATGGCTTGTTTTCTCTAGATCTAAGTTGTAGTATTTCGGCTGTTCATGGGTTCTTGGTCCACCAACTTTGCGTGTATTTCTCTGGCACTGGAGCGAAGGCTCCATAGTACTTGGAGTTCGGGAAATGTTGTACGCACACGTTCTTACGTGCTCGCGTAAAACATCAGCCCAGTCACGCACGCGTCTTTACGTGTTTGCGTGTATTTTTAGTCACGCACACGTCTGTACATGTCTGCGTGTATTTTTAGTCACGCTAACGTTCTCATGAGCGTGCGTGTATTTTTAGCCACGCTAACGTTCTCATGAGCGTGCATGTATTTTTAGTCACGCTAACGTTCTCATGAGCGTGCGTGTATTTTGAGTCACGCTCATGTTCTTATGTTAGCGTGTATTTTTAGTCACGCTAACGTTCTCATGAGCGTGCGTGTATTTTTAGTCACGCTAACGTTCTCATGAGCGTGCGTGTATTTTGAGTCACGCTCATGTTCTCATGTTAGCGTGTATTTTTAGTCACGCTAACGTTCTCATGAGCGTGCGTGTATTTTTTAGTCACGCTAACGTTCTCATGAGCGGGCGTGTATTTTTAGTCACGCACACATCCATGAGCGTGCGTGTATTTTTAGTCACGCACATCCTTGCGTGCGTGGATTTCTTGTCTCCTTTTCACGCTCACTTGAGCGTGCGTGAATTTCCCTTCACGCTCACACTGTGCATGCCAGCGTGAATTACTTTTTCACGCTCACGCTGTTACACGCTCACTCCTACTAGACTTGGCGTGACTTTTGGCCTTAGCTTAGACTTGTCAGCGTGACTTTCTTGACCTGGGTGTTTTAATTGTCCTATAATTATTTATTTAATGATGGCATGATAATTCTTCTATTATATCCTTACGCCTTTTGCATGAACTTGATAAATCATGATATGTTAATATTATTAATACAGATTGTTATGTGAAATGTGTCATGTGTCTTGATTGATCCATGGATACCCAGTATGACTAGAACTTAACTCTGAGGAGTTATAGGCTCGACCCCATGTAATACTAATTGACTTTCATGCCTTGTCACCATTGATAATGATTGTGACATTGACTAATAATTGATCATGCGTTCCTAGTTAGAACTAAGAGACTGGCTAGTCGTCTTATTGAAATGAATGAATGAGACACGTTCATGTAATGAACTATTGTACTCGATTAGCCGATCCCGAATATTGGCATACAGGCACATGCAGGCTTCAAATTATTTAATTATTTATTTATTTAGTTATTTATTTTCTTACAAAAACTAGCATGTGTACTTTATGGTCAAGGCATGATTACTCCGTGGTTAGATTTGATTATTGCATCACGCTATGTAAGACCTACAACATAGCCGCACGGGTATCGTTGTAGAGTTGCGCATATCGTACCCCGTACAAAAGTACTCATTTGAATGACCATGATCCACGGCATAGGATTTCACTCAACGTAGGGACTATTAAGTTAAATAAAATAATGATTGCATGGAGAGAATGGATTCCCGAGTTCTTACATGGCAGCCCCCTTGGAACGAGTAGTACCCGACGGGCCGGCTGGTCCCCACAGATACTGTAAACCTGCCACACGGGCAGGGAGCAGTATCTGCTTTTATTATTATTGTATATTGTATATTGACGGGCGTCCTGCTAGGACTCGTCTAATTCATGTATGGCGCACATGGTTAACTGGATAGACTAGCCTTGCTCGCACATAGTAAGAACTGAGGAATCCCTAATTGCATAATTCCAGGATAACTTGGAACTCACATTAGCAAGCCGTAGTAGTTGATTGCCGTTCAAGATGATTTGTTTGTGTACTGCACTACTCTGTTACCTAACTGGGATGATCAGAATGTCAGGACATGACGGGCCAACTTCTGTCCTTGTTTGGTTTGGAGGTTGGTTCGAAGTATCGTGATGTGATGTGAATCCTAGTGGAAAGCAGAGATCTATTATCATTATATTCTTTACTTACTGGTTTAGTCCTTCATATCGTCCTTTCTTGTGGTACTTGCTATTAGAGGTCTAACCTCTCTGGTTTTGCATGGCCAGATTTAGAGCCGGTCTCCGAGGATCCAGCTTACTTCTACCTCCAAGATGGTCAATACTAGAGGAATGATCGCAGGAGGACTCGAGTGGGTCCCTTACTTCACCGCTCGTTTTGCTATTTACTTTATACTTAGCCGTTTGGCACCGACATGTTAGTCGGATTGTCTTGCACTTACTTTTACATAATTGTAATTAAGTCAGACTGCAGCTGATAACAATTGTGTATACCTTACTATACCATCTGGCTATGTTTTGTAAAGCCAGATCTCAAGAACATTTTGACTGAGCATTTGGGACGCCTTACTGCTTTATCTTACATGTTCTCTATTACTGTTTCTTGTTTGAACGATTGAGACAATAGATGTGAAGCGACCATAGTAAGACTCTCATGTAGTATGCACTCCCTCGTCTGGTTAGACAGCATTGATCGTATTATACGGTATTCATCTACCCGTAATACGTAGCTGGCTGAGTCATTCCCCCGCTCTCCAGTATTCTGGTTCTGGGGCGTGACAAGGTTTTAGTGGTGGCCCATGCAGGTCTGATTTCAGACTTGTGGGGTGTTTTGATTTATAGGATGTCTCAATCACACATGTTCCCCCTTGATCTCATGATTCGTTATTCTCAACCCTTGCTTGACATTCCGGTATCCTTGACTTCATTGATCCTTCATGTCCGGTTGTTTGATTGTTCTCTTATCCCTTTTCTTAGGGGCACTTCGTCCGCATCGGTCAGAGCTGGACAACAGCAGGAGCAGCATGGACAACCTGACCCTGTTGGCCAGCAACGAGGGCCATTCTCACCTCAGGAGGCTACCCAGGAAGAAGTGATAGTGGAAGCAGCAGCTGGATCGCAGTATCCGGATGTTCCACCACCACCAACAGTTCCACCTACCCAAGTGGACACACCAGCCCTTCTGGAGATCATGAGGGGAATGATGGCTACTCAGCAACATCAGATGTTGGTCCAGCAGCGCATACACACTCAGCTACAAGAGCAGAATGTGCTACTCAACCAAGGATTGCAGACAGCATTGGAAAGAGGGGCAAGGCCAGATTCAGGAGCATCAGCCAGGTTTTGCAAGTACAACCCCCGCCGTTTCGAGGGCACGGAGGATGCCATTTCAGTAGATGCATGGCCTAAGGATATGGAGGCTATTCTGACAGCAACGAAGGTGCCGGCAGAAGAACGTGTGGATCTAGTAAAGTTGTTACTTCAGGATCTCGCACGTGATTGGTGGGAATCAGAGGAAGTGGGCATCAGGCGTCCTGTGGCTTGGGACAATTTCACAGCAAGATTCAAGACCAAGTACTATGGGGTTGTGGCGCAGTTTGAGCTACAACAGAAGTTTATCAACCTCAGGCAGGCCGGCAAGAGTGTAGATGCTTATGCAGCGGAGTTCTGCAGATTGAGTAGATTCGCCCCAGAGATGGTAGCAACAGAGTGCCAGAGGGCCATGAGGTTTCAGCAAGGATTTCATCTTGAGCTCTTGCAATTGATAGAGGGGCACAATTACCAAACTTTTGACGAAATATTAACGGCAACTCGAAGGCATGAGATCACTATTCAGAGGCTTACAGTAAGGACTGAGGGTCAGAAAAGATCCCACAGTCAGATGGAAGGAGGAGGGAGCAGCGTCCCGAACAACAGCACCATCCACTGGCATTCGTATCCACGATGTGGCGATACGAGGACCAGCACCATCACCCAGGCAGCAGCAACAGCAACAGAGGAAGAACCAGTAACCCCTGGCGGGCTGCACTTATTGTGGGAAGATGGGACACACTAGAGATGTATGTCGGACATTGAATGGACTGTGTCTGATATGTGGAAATCCAGATCATCGGGTTACCACATGTCCCATGAATTCGAGGTCAGGAGGACCAGGGCAGCAGTTTCTTGCTCTGCCAGCCCTAGGGGCAGGCCAATATCGAGGGCCAGCGATGGCAGTAAGGCCGTTGGCACAGCGTCCATTAGTACCGCAGGCTCAGATGTTTTGGCAGCAGGGACCGCCGATGCAGCAACACCAGCATAGACCACCCCAGCATCATCAAGGAAGGGGACAGCAACAGCATC
The DNA here is from genome assembly GCA_029216955.1 of Iris pallida. Classification (NCBI taxonomy): domain Eukaryota; kingdom Viridiplantae; phylum Streptophyta; class Magnoliopsida; order Asparagales; family Iridaceae; genus Iris; species Iris pallida. The sequence continues at coordinate 15,284,957 of JANAVB010013000.1, read as the reverse complement.
AGGCTAGGCCGCAGCATGGAAATCAGCAAGAAGGTCGAGGGCAAGCATTCACTTTGTCCTTGGAAGAGGCATTGGCATCGGAAGATGTTGTGGCAGGTAACATTCTCGTCGCCTCATATCCCGCAGTAGCATTGTTTGATTTGGGAGCATCCCATTCATTTATATCTGCACGATTTGCGACACGGCTAGGAATGGAGTTCGAGGCATTGCCAGGGAGGTTGAATATACTCACTGGTAATGGGCTCGTAGGAGTTAGTAGAGTTATTCTAGCGTGTAGCGTTGTAGTTTGCGGGCATTCCTTATCCGCCCGGTTGATAGAATTTCTTGTTGGAAATTTTGACGTTATCTTAGGCATGGACTGGCTGAAAGACAGTCATGCGATAATAGATTGTCGTAGAGGGAGTGTATCTTTTGATATTCCAGGCATGAAGCGGTTCACCTTAGTCAGATCAGAGGCAACTCAGCAAGAGCAGGGAGTAATAGCGACAATGGAAGAAGTTCAGATTTCGAAGGTAGTTGAAGAATTTTTAGACGTATTTCCCGAAGAACTTCCAGGTTTACCACCGGTTAGAGATATTGAGTTCAGCATAGAATTGGCACCAGGAACTAAACCGATATCAGATCGAGTTTACAGAATGGCGGATTCAGAGCAGGTCAAGGTATATCAGCATATAGAGGAACTGAAGGAGAAAAAGTTCATCCAAGCTAGCGTGTCACCATGGGCAGCACCAGTGGTACTTGTGGGAAAGAAGGATGGGTCATCCAGATTGTATATTGACTATAGAAAGCTTAACGCGGCAACAGTAAAGAACAAGTACCCATTACCCAGGATCGACGACTTATTTGATCAGTTGAGCAAGGCTAGAGTTTTCTCCAAGATAGATCTTCGTTCAGGGTACCATCAGGTGAGGGTTCGAAAGGGAGACATTCCCAAGACAGTATTCAGGTCGAAGTATGGGCATTATGAATTCTTAGTAATGCCGTTTGGTTTGACCAATGCTCCAGCAATATTCATGGATTTGATGAATCGTATCTTTATGCCATACTTAGACCAGTTTGTCGTTGTGTTTCTTGACAACATTCTCGTATACTCTGCTAGTGAAGAGGAGCATGAAGACCACCTCAGGAAAGTGTTACAGGTTCTGAGAGAGAACCAGTTGTATGCCAAGCTCAGTAAGTGTGAGTTTTGGTCGGATCACATTTCATTTTTGGGTCACATCATATCAGGAGCTGGAGTAGCAGTAGATCCCAAGAAGATAGAAGCAGTAGAAAGTTGGCCAGTACCCAAGACCGTCGCAGATGTGCGGAGTTTCTTAGGATTAGCAGGATATTACAGAAGGTTTGTGTCAGACTTTGCAAGGCTTTCAGCGCCCATGACCCGCTTGACCCGGAAGGATGTACCATTTGTTTGGTCGGCAGAATGTCAGGCATCATTTGAGACTTTGAAGCAGAAGTTGATATCAGCACCAATTCTTACATTGCCAGTTGGACCCGGAGGCTTTACAGTATATTGTGATGCGTCAGGTAAAGGACTTGGATGTGTCCTTATGCAATATGGAAAGGTGATAGCATACGCATCTAGGCAGCTTCGGGACCACGAGAAGAATTACCCAACTCATGATTTGGAGTTAGCGGCAGTAGTGTTTGCTCTGAAGCTATGGAGGCATTACTTATATGGTGACTGAGTGAAAATGTACACAGACCATAAAAGTCTGAAGTACATCTTTACTCAGAAGGAACTAAACATGAGGCAGAGAAGATGGTTGGAGTTGATTAAGGATTATGACGTGGAGCTTCAGTATCATCCAGACAAGGCTAATGTAGTAGCAGACGCTCTTAACAGGAGAGGCGGTACATTTATGTTGACAACACAGAAGCATATCTTAGAAGACCTTCAGGAGATGGGCATCGAAGTTGTACTTCCTAGTGATATAGGAGTTCTAACAAGTCTGCAAGTTCAATCCGACTTGGTAGGCAGGATCAAGGCAGCTCAGGCACAGGACCCGAGGATTCAGAAGCTTAGGGCAGAATGTGAGTCAGGACTCAGGAAGGAGATGAGAATTCATGAGATGGTACACTTAGGTTTGGATCACGTCTATGTGTGCCTAGTGGAGATATCAGACAGGAGGTTATGGCAGAAGCTCACAGTTCTCAGTATTCTATTCACCCTGGAGGGACCAAGATGTACCAAGATATCAAGCAGCATTTCTGGTAGAACGTGATGAAGAGGGAGATAGCTAGATTCATTTCCCGTTGCTTGGTATGTCAGCAAGTGAAGGCAGAACAGCAGAGGCCAGCTGGGTTATTGCAACCGCTTCCCATTCCGGAATAGAAATGGGAGCATATTACAATAGACTTTGTGACCGGTTTATCGAGATCACCAAGTGGTAAGGACGCTATTTGGGTAATAGTGGACCGACTTATGAAGGTAGCACACTTTCTTCCTTTCAGAGTAGGGCAATCTACAGAAAAGTTGGCAGAGTTATATATGCAACAGATAGTCAGGCAGCATGGAGTTCCTGTCAGTATTGTGTCGGATCGAGATACCCGTTTTACATCACATTTCTGGAAGAGCTTACATCATAGTCTGGGTACCAAGTTAAGATTTAGCACGGCTTACCATCCGCAGACGGATGGGCAATCAGAAAGAACGATTCAGACTTTGGAAGATATGTTGCGAGCTTGCACTCTAGATTTTGGAGGGTCTTGGGAGAGTCACCTGCACTTAGTCGAGTTCTCATATAACAATAGTTATCAAGCCAGTATCCAGATGGCGCCATTTGAAGCATTATATGGTAAGAAGTACAGGTCGTCGCTTGCATGGGACGATATCGGGGAGAGGAAGATGTTAGGCCCGGAAATGATTGTCCAGACGGTTGAAGTGGTTAAAGGAATTAGAGAGCGACTTCGTGTTGCACAGGATCGGCATCGTCATTGGGCGGACTAGCATCGTAGGCCGCTAGAGTTCTCTATTAGGGACCACGTATTCTTGCGGATCTCACCTACTCGTGGGGTCATTAGATTTGGCGTTCGCGGGAAATTAAGTCCGCGGTACGTAGGCCCATTTGTTATCCATGATCGGGTAGGCGATGTTGCTTATCGTTTATCCCTCCCGCCTTCGTTACGAGAGGTGCATGAAGTGTTTCATGTATCTCAATTACGTAGGTATGTATCGGACCCAAGCCATGTCCTCGATCACTCTGAGCTGGTTGTTGGTATCAACCTGTCTTACGAGGAACAGCCTGTGTCCATTTTGGACCGAAGAGAGAAGATACTCCAGAACCGAATAATTAGTCTTGTCCGTGTTGCTTGGGGTCATCACTCCTTGGGAGAGTCAACGTGGGAACGTGAGGATGATATCCGATCACGGTATCCACACCTATTTGACTCACAAGGTATATCTCTTTTCGTATACCTTGATTGTCCTGATTCATCATGCTTGTCACCTTATGGGTAGAGCTACTTGATATCATGGATTGTTGAATTTACGTATACAGTACTTGCTTTTGATATGGTAAAATGATTGCTTGCTCACTAGAACTGTTTGTATTAGTTTAGCTCTGATATTTCTACCTGCTTAGATTTGAAATTCCGAGGACGGAATTTTTTCAAGGTGGGTAGAGATGTCACTCTCCATTCCCGGAATGCGTATTTTTATACATGTACAACTCATGTGTATTTATTTAGTATTTATCATGTATTATTCTGTATTTAAATTCCTTTAGTTTCATGTTAATTAATTACCTGCTCTTTAATTTTCATGTTAATTAATTTCCTGCAATTTTATTTCTGCATTCTAATTATCTGCATTTTATTTTTTTGTATTTTATTCCCTGCTTTGGTCTTATTGGGTTCTCGGGTTCATGGTGGACAACCCAGCCCAACACCCCACCTACCACCACTCCCCCTATTTAAAGCCACCATCTCCCTTCTCTCCTCATTTACTTCTTCTTCTTCTTCCTCATTACTTCTCCACCTAACCAGCAGCAGCAGTAGGCAAGTGCAAACTTGCTTCTCCTTCACCCATTTTTATGGTTCATTTGGCTTCCTCTCATGATCCTGAGAGAGATTAGTTCTTAGCATTTTTTTGATTCCTATGGCTTGTTTTTTCTAGATCTAAGTTGTAGTATTTCGGCAGTTCATGGGTTCTTGGTCCACCAACTTTGCGTGTATTTCTCTGGCACTGGAGCGAAGGCTCCATAGTACTTGGAGTTCGGGAAATGTTGTACGCACACGTTCTTACGTGCTCGCGTAAAACATCAGCCCAGTCACGCACGCGTCTTTACGTGTTTGCGTGTATTTTTAGTCACGCACACGTCTGTACGTGTCTGCGTGTATTTTTAGTCACGCACACATCCATGAGCGTGCGTGTATTTTTAGTCACGCACAACCTTGCGTGCGTGGATTTCTTGTCCCCTTTTCACGCTCACTTGAGCGTGCGTGAATTTTTCTTCACGCTCACACTGTGCATGCCAGCGTGAATTACTTTTTTACGCTCACGCTGTTACACGCTCACTTCTACTAGACTTGGCGTGACTTTTGGCCTTAGCTTAGACTTGTCAGCGTGACTTTCTTGACCTGGGTATTTTAATTGTCCTATAATTATTCATTTAATGATGGCATGATAATTCTTTTATTATATCCTTACGCCTTTTGCATGAACTTGATAAATCATGATATGTTAATATTATTAATACAGATTGTTATGTGAAATGTGTCATGTGTCTTGATTGATCCATGGATACCCAGTATGACTAGAACTTAACTCTGAGGAGTTATAGGCTCGACCCCATGTAATACTAATTGACTTTCATGCCTTGTCACCATTGATAATGATTGTGACATTGACTAATAATTGATCATGCGTTCCTAGTTAGAACTAAGAGACTGGCTAGTCGTCTTATTGAATTGAATGAATGAGACACGTTCATGTAATGAACTATTGTACTCGATTAGCCGATCCCGAATATTGGCATACAGGCACATGCAGGCTTCAAATTATTTAATTATTTATTTATTTAGTTATTTATTTTCTTACAAAAACCAGCATGTGTACTTTATGGTCAAGGCATGATTACTCCGTGGTTAGATTTGATTGTTGCATCACGCTATGTAAGACCTACAACATAGCCGTACGGGTATCGTTGTAGAGTTGCGCATATCGTACCCCGTATAAAAGTACTCATTTGAATGACCATGATCCACGACATGGGATTTCACTCAACGTAGGGACTATTAAGTTAAATAAAATAATAATTGCATGGAGAGAATGGATTCCCGAGTTCTTACATGGCAGCCCCCTTGGGACGAGTAGTACCCGACGGGCCGGCTGGTCCCCACAGATACTGTAAACCTGTCACACGGGCAGGGAGCAGTATCTGCTTTTATTATTATTATTATATATTGTATATTGAAGGGCGTCCTGCTAGGACTCGTCTAATTTATGCATGGCGCACATGTTTAACTGGATAGACTAGCCTTGCTCGCACATAGTAAGAACTGAGGAATCCCTAATTGCAAAATTCCAGGATAACTTGAAACTCACATTAGTAAGCCGTAGTAGTTGATTGGCCGTTCAAGATGATTTGTTTGTGTACTGCACTACTCTGTTACCTAACTGGGATGATCAGAATGTCAGGACATGACGGGCCAACTTCTGTCCTTGTTTGGTTGGGAGGTTGGTTCGAAGTGTCGTGATGTGATGTGAATCCTAGTGGAAAGCAGAGATCTATTATCATTATATTCTTTACTTACTGGTTTAGTCCTTCATATTGTCCTTCCTTGTGGTACTTGCTATTAGAGGTCTAACCTCTCTGGTTTTGTATGGCCAGATTTAGAGCCGGTCCCCGAGGATCCAGCTTACTTCCACCTCCAAGATGGTAAATACTAGAGGAATGATCGCAGGAGGACTCGAGTGGGTCCCTTACTTCACCGCTTGTTTTGCTATTTACTTTATACTTAGCCGTTTGGCACCGACATGTTAGTCGGATTGTCTTGCACTTACTTTTACATAATTGTAATTATGTCAGACTGCAGCTGATAACAATTGTGTATACGTTACTATACCATCTGACTATGTTTTGTAAAGCCAGATCTCAAGAACATTTTGACTGAGCATTTGGGACGCCTTACTGCTTTATCTTACATGTTCTCTATTACTGTTTCTTGTTTGAACGATTGAGACAATAGATGTGAAGCGACCATAGTAAGACTCTCATGTAGTATGCATCCCCTCGTCTGGTTAGACAACATTGATCATATTATACGGTATTCATCTACCAGTAATACGTAGCTGGCTGAGTCATTCTCCCGCTCTCCAGTATTCTGGTTCTGGGGCGTGACAATTCCCATACTTGCATTGTTGGGGTAACCCAACCTCCACATAGAGAGCCGTAGGCATTTTGAGTGGCCGCTTATTCTCCTAAATTGTATGGCTTGTTGCTTGCTAAGCTGGCTGGCACGTAACGCTGTCCCGGTACGGTAATTCATTCCCTTGTTCTTGTTTGATGTAGGGTGAGTTACTGTTCCGATGACAGACTACGAGTTCCAGTTGGCGATGCAAGCATTAGTGGATGTTAGGATGACTGTGATGATTGTTGGTTACTTATGTATTACTAGTTGGATTGCTGCCTTATATTGTGTAATCGTGCGTTGGTACCGCACGATCCTTTACCCTCATTACTGCTGTTCATACGTGTTATTCCTGTTATATATCATATCATGCTGGTTTTTTTCGCCCGTCCTTTAGCCTTCCTTTCTGGTACTTGCTACAGTTGGCCTGACCAACCCTGGATTGTTCCCAGATTTCCTGTGACCGACCCTGTGGATCTTCCAGACTCGACTTGGAGGATGTGCTTCAGTTCCCGACCATGCTAGGTGTAAAACCCCTATTTTTTAATTATTTTTTTATTATTATTTGATTGGACTTAAAATGAATTTATACAATTTATGATTTTATTTATATTCTTTTTTTGATGACCCGATTTGGCCAATTCAGTCCGAACAGGGCCTGAACAAAATTTAAAGCCCATGTGAGCATGTGGGGTGACCAAGATGGCCATGTAAGAATATTTCATGTATGTACAAATTTTTTTAAATAATTTTGAGACTTGTTGAATATTTATTGACTTTTGGTACAAAATTTATATTTTATTAATAAAATAATATTTTACAAGATGGTATAATTTTTTGGACCCACACATGGGTGAGCGGTAAAGTTCACCCATTTGGGACGATTATTATTATTTTATTATAATTTAAGTTATTTCATGGAGATTAAAATATGTTCATTCTATTTAGATATTATTATTATTATTATTATTATTGAGATTGATTTATTGTAAGATGAATTTATTTATATATATATGTAGATATAATTAAATATATTAAATATTTGGATATGTGACATTTAAAGTGTTATTTGTATTTAAATAATTTTTTGGATATATATGGTTATATATATAAAAGATTTGATTTGAAAAGGAAAAGAAAAGAAAAAGAATAAGAAAAAGAAAAGAAAAGAAGAAAAAAAAAAACCATTAGACCCCCACTTAAGGTGGGCGGCCCCACCCACCTCCTTTTATTCCGCTGCTAAAGCAGCACTCACCATTGCCATACGGATGGAGCCGAGCACAACTTGGGTTTTTATAAATCCTATTAGTATTAGGTTAAGTCCAAATTTGTTATATATATAACTTCTTCCATAGACCACAAAACCCTAGACTCCCAAAACGAAAATTTTAGCAGAACATACCCTCTTCGCCTTCGAGTTCGTTTCGCCAGCAACGGAATTGTGTGCACGACGAACGGAGCATCGGAATTCAGCCCCGCGTTACCCACGGAGCAGTTTTTCCACTCAAGGTACCCTACTTCCCTACGACGTAACTTTTTGCTCGTAACTCTGATTTCCGATCGTAAAATGTTCTAGAAAGTAGACTTGACCCTCTTCGAGATCCCCCAGGTGGATTTTGACATGGCCATCCAACTTGCTCGAAAAATCGAGACGAAGTTGGAGTAAAACTACTTTTCTGAATATTAAAAACTGTCGTAAAACACCAACTTGTCGACCACTTTTCTTGCTGTCCATTAAGCTTTCGTAAAAACTAATTGAAGACAGTCAAAGACAACATAACCGAGATTGTAACGCACCATCTGGAATTACTTTTCATCTAGTATGTAGATAGTTACACGTTGTTAAAGTTTTCCGAAAAACTGTAAATTCTGTTTTCAAAAAAGTGGAAAAACACCCGATACGGCGTGCGCCCCGACAAACCGGGCGACGTGGTCGCACACTATATGCATCGAAAGGCGCGTATGGATGTTGTCGACATGTGGGAACTGACGGAACCCGATTTCGTTGCATGTGCACGACGAAATCAGTGCGTATCCGTCAAGATACCCCGTATCGACCCTTGCAAATTAAGTCACAACTTTGTGCACACTCATCATATCGCGATGGAACTTGCGCCATTGGACCCAAAATATTTTTCTGGTCATATGAGCCAAGTTTGGTCCGATTCTGAGATCGTTGATCGGAACGCTATTTTGCCGGGCCCACAATCCCACTCAAAAGGCAATTTTATGCACAGTCCACCGGAATCCAAAATTGGACATACCGTTGGGTTCGTCTCCTCAAAACAAATCCGTAGACATATAGTTTGACGACTTTAGAGATCGTAGATTTTGGCACACATTTCGGTGCAAAGCGGGTCCAACGGCGGACATCATTTTGATCCGAAATTACGATTTTGCCCCTGTTCCAGAATTTAACTTTTGGAGCTTCTTGATGAATTTTGACTTTCGTGTTGACAATTCTGATTGTTGGATTTTGCTGCTTCTCGCACCAACCGCAGGCAAGATACCTTGCCTTATTTACTGTTCATAATTAGATGCACCTTTATGTATTAATTACTGCATATTTTATTATTTGTTCTCAGTTGGATCCAGTACTTGCTATTTTGTTCACTTTATTTTGTTTCGGTTATTTTTCTTTATTATCTTTTGTATGCATATGGACCTAGTCTTAGCGAACTACCTTTTGTTAGGGCCCTTGGGAGGGAGAAGACAGTTAAATGTATGGGCTACCCCAAATCCAAAAGCTGTAGTAACTGCGTACTACAGTAGTCGAGTCGCGAGGGTCACTAGCCTCGCGCTATGTGGACTGATGGGTCACGTGGGCCGCTAGCCTCGAGTTATGCCGGCTGATAGTATTGGTATTGACGTGTGCGTGTTGAGAGTTGTTACCTTGTCCTGGAGGAGTCAGCCTTCACCTGCCCATACATCAATATGTCTTCTAATTTGCCTACTAGAAAGGTTAGGAGACCTTAGCAAATTTCATGTTTCAATCATAGCATGGAAAAATATCTCATCGTGAAATAGTAAGTTACCCCTTGTCCTTGTTTGGTTGTAGGGGTAGCCTACTGTTTCAATGATGGGATATTGAGCCGCGTTATGGTTTGGACGCTTTTACTTTATCTTTATTTTATGGTGCATTTATATTCAGTTCATACGACATGTTCTTCCTGTATCTTGTTACGTCTCTCTGAGGACCTGGTTATCTCTCCAGGTGTGTGCTTCTGTGATTTTGCAGGTGTTCTAGCCAAGGCCGTGATCTTCTCCATTCTTTCGAAGACGATTGCGCTTGGTTCGTCTCATTATTTTATCGATCATTTCTTGTACATTTTATTTGAGATAGTTGGTAGTGGACTTTGTCTCCGCCCAACGATTGTATACATGACAAATTCAAAGTTGCTTTTATATCATTTATTTATCTAGTGGATGAGATTTAGTTATTATGGTTCTACTGCATTTTACAGCTTATGTATACATACGAGTTTTCATATATTGGAGTATACTTCATATGTATGCAGCTGGCATGGATACGTACCTAACAAACATTTTTCCTCCATCAGTAACTTCTTTGCTCATATTTTGACAATCTCATGCTACTAAGGTAGCTTCAGTTTTGCAAGCTTAGTTTTTTTCAAGCTTGATCATGACATATTTTATTGGGTGCACCCACTAAACATATTGTCTAATCAGAACCGGTGCATGATGGTCTGATCAACCTATTGCACTTTGGTTCGCTTATCATATCTTATTCTATGCGGATGGAGACATAGTTAAACCTGCCTTAGGGTCTCTTCCGCGACAGCCTTGACAATCCTCCTTTGAATTATTTTTGCCTCCTATGAACCCCGCAATTCGTACTCAATATATAACACCGTCTTTGAAACCTTTGTTGTTCTTGTCTTTTACTTATTTTGGAAAGACAAGGCACTGTACTTGCTAAGATAGACTCAAGGTATCATCTTTGGTTGCCCAATCGGTTAATTATACACGAAATGTAGATAGCCATCGACCGACTAATGTGGCTGTACCCTCGCCTTTAACTGCTCTTCATTTTCTCAAACCTAGAATTATTATCGTGTCCTTCCAATTATTCTTGAGCACTCGAGAATGATTCTAATAATTCACTTCAATCAAACTCTCAATCGAGGCGATTAGTCTCCAGTTTCTCTCTAGGAACCACGTCTCCCAAATGTCTAAATTATTCTCTTTGATCTACTCAATTCCTTATTACTCTCCAAATTGGATTTTCGAAATTTTGCTACCTTCACTAGCAACCCTTATTCCATTCCATAACCATGATATAATTTTGAATATATCGACTCCATAATTTTCTATTGCATGGTGGTGTTGAACGTCGTTTTATCGCCTCCTCCAAAATTTAATTGCATTTTTGGTATTGACGAACTCTTCCTACCCCTCAACCTTATCTACCCTATTCATCCTAAATTTCGAGGACGAAATTCTTGTAAGTTGGATAGGATGTAAAACCCCTATTTTTTTTAATTTTTTTTATTATTATTTGATTGGACTTAAAATGAATTTATACAATTTATGATTTTATTTATATTCTTTTTTTGATGACCCGGTTTGGCCAATTCAGTCCGAACAGGGCCTGAACAAAATTTAAAGCCCATGTGAGCATGTGGGGTGACCAAGATGGCCATGTAGGAATATTTCATGTATGTACAAAAAATTTTAAATAATTTTGAGACTTGTTGAATATTTATTGACTTTTGGTACAAAATTTATATTTTATTAATAAAATAATATTTTACAAGATGGTATAATTTTCTGGACCCACACATGGGTGAGCGGTAAAGTTCACCCATTTGGGACGATTATTATTATTTTATTATAATTTAAGTTATTTCATGGAGATTAAAATATGTTCATTCTATTTAGATATTATTATTATTATTATTATTATTATTATTATTATTATTATTATTGAGATTGATTTATTGTAAGATGAATTTATTTATATATATATGTAGATATAATTAAATATATTAAATATTTGGATATGTGACATTTAAAGTGTTATTTGTATTTAAATAATTTTTTGGATATATATGGTTATATATATAAAAGATTTGATTTGAAAAGGAAAAGAAAAGAAAAAGAATAAGAAAAAGATAAGAAAAGAAGAAAAAAAAAAACAAACAAACAAACCATCAGACCCCGACTTAAGGTGGGCGGCCCCACCCACCTCCTTTTATTCCGCTGCTAAAGCAGCACTCACCATTGCCATACGGATGGAGCCGAGCACAACTTGGGTTTTTATAAATCCTACTAGTATTAGGTTAAGTCCAAACTTGTTATATATATAACTTCTTCCATAGACCACAAAATCCTAGACTCCCAAAACGAAAATTTTAGCAGAACATACCCTTTTCGCCTACGAGTTCGTTTCGCCAGCAACGGAATTGTGTGCACGACGAACGGAGCATCGGAATTCAGCCCCGCGTCACCCACGGAGCAGTTTTTCCACTCAAGGTACCCTACTTCCCTACGACGTAACTTTTTGCTAGTAACTCCGATTTCCGTCCGTAAAATGTTCTGGAAAGTAGACTTGACCCTCTTCGAGATCCCCTAGGTGGATTTTGACATGGCCATCCAACTTGCTCAAAAAATCGAGACGAAGTTGGAGTAAAACCACTTTTCTGAATATTAAAAACTGTCGTAAAATACCAACTTGTCGACCACTTTTCTTGTTGTCCATTAAGCTTTCGTAAAAACTAATTGAAGGCAGTCAAAGACAACATAACCGAGATTGTAACGCACCTTCTGGAATTACTTTTCATCTAGTATGTAGATAGTTACACGTTGTTAAAATTTTCCGAAAAACTGTAAATTCTGTTTTCAAAAAAGTGGAAAAACACCCGATACGGCGTGCGCCCCGACAAACCGGACGACGTGGTCGTACACTATACGCATCGAAAGGCGCGTATGGATGTTGTCGACATGTGGGAACTGACGGAACCCGATTTTGTTGCTTGTGCGCGACGAAATCAGTGCGTATCCGTCAAGATACCCCGTATCGACCCTTGCAAATTAAGTCACAACTTTGTGCACACTCATCATATCGCGATGAAACCTGTGCCATTGGACCCGAAATATTTTTTTGGTCCTGTGAGCCAAGTTTGGTCCGATTCTGAGACCGTTGATCGGGACGCTATTTTGGCGGGACCACAATCCCACTCAACAGACGATTTTGTGCACAGCCCACCGGAATCCAAAATTGGACATACCGTTGGGTTTGTCTCCTCAAAACAAATTTGTAGACATATAGTTTGACGACTTTAGAGACCGTAGATTTTGGCACGCATTTCGGTGCAAAGCGGGTCCAACGGCGCACATCGTTTTGACCCAAAATTACGATTTTGCCCCTGTTCCAAAATTTAACTTTTGGACAGGCATTTCCTAGGCATATCTTTTATACCAAACTCGTTCGTGATGTTTGTTTCAGCATCCGGAGCTTCTTGTGGATTTTGACTTTCGTGTTGACAATTCTGATTGTTGGATTTTGCTGCTTCTCGCACCACCCCCAGGCAAGATACCTTGCCTTATTTACTGTTCATAATTAGATGCACCTTTATGTATTAATTACTGCATATTTTATTATTTGTTCTCAGTTGGATCCAGTACTTGCTAATTTGTTCACTTTATTTTGTTTCGGTTATTTTTCTTTCTTGTCTTTTGTATGCATATGGACCTAGTCTTAGCGAACTACCTTTTGTTAGGGCCCTTGGGAGGGAGAAGACAGTTAAATGTATGGGCTACCCCAAATCCAAAAGCTGTAGTAACTGCGTACTACGGTAGTCGAGTCGCGAGGGTCACTAGCCTCGAGCTATGTGGACTGATGGGTCACGTGGGTCGCTAGCCTCGAGTTATGCCGGCTGATAGTATTGGTATTGACGTGTGCGTGTTGAGAGTTGTTACCTTGTCCTGGGGGAGTCAGCCTTCACCTGCCCATACATCAATATGTCTTCTAATTTGCCTACTAGAAAGGTTAGGAGACCTTAGCAAATTTCATGTTCCAATCACAGCATGGAAAAATGTCTCATCGTGAAATAGTAAGTTATCCCTTATCCTTGTTTGGTTGTAGGGGTAGCCTACTATTTCAATGATGGGATATTGAGCCGCATTATGGTTTGGACGCTTTTACTTTATCTTTATTTTATGGTGCATTTATATTCAGTTCATATGGCATGTTCTTCCTGTATCTTGTTACGTCCCTCTGAGGACCTGGTTATCTCTTCAGGTGTGTGCTTCTGTGATTTTGCAGGTGTTCTAGCCAAGGCCGTGGTCTTCTCCATTCTTTCGAAGACGATTGCGCTTGGTTCGTCTCATTATTTTATCGATCACTTCTTGTACATTTTATTTGAGATAGTTGGTAGTGGACTTTGTCTCCGCCCAACGATTGTATACATGACAAATTCAAAGTTGTTTTTATATCATTTATTTATCTAGTGGATGAGATTTAGTTATTATGGTTCTACTGTATTTTACAGCTTATGTATACATACGAGTTTCTATATATTGGAGTATACTTCATATGTATGCAGCTGGCATGGATACGTACCTAGTCCTAAGTATTTTGGGACTTGGGCGTTACACTAGGAACTGTGGAAAGGTATACTCATCTACATTATTATCCTGTACTATAGATTTTCTGATTATCATATGAGTATTTCCTGCTTTCCATATGATTCTCTCTCTTATTCAGTATTTTATTGTGATTTGCCTGTGGACATGAGATCGGATTTAGGCCATAGATTGATTGCATGCTAGGATACCCAGCAAGATTTGACAGCCGTCATCGCCGTATAGCGTATTCGTACCTTATACGGTGTAGCTGGCCTACGTCCGTCCCCGTATTCCGGTACTTGGGCGTGATATGACCTAACCGATAAAAGACTTGGCATCCTTCAGGGCTTCGCAGAGAGCCTCCCGAGTATCTTTGGATAGGCAGAGGAGCTCGAATAGGGAAAGCCGTGCTGGAGTACTGGCCAGTTGTGACAGTATGTCGAAGTTGTGGGGCTTGGCTAACCCTGGAGTGTTGTCTTTTCGAAGAGGCTTGTCGAAGCGGGTCTCCGTCTGCTTTTGTTTATCAGCTGTAGGAGGTTGGGATGAACCTTCTCCTTGGACAGCTGTGGTGATGATTGGAGGCGTCACCTCAGACGGAACCTCCTCTTGTTGGGCATTCTGCTGTGAATACGTTTGTATGGGCAGTGCTTCCTCAAGGAAGGAAGTCGCCATTCGGCAAGACTTGGTCTTCTTGCCTTTGTTTTTGGAGGTAGAGGGTACCCCCGGTTGAGTAAGCTTTGGAACGAGATCCGGGTGAACCCACATGATCTCTTCCTTGGATGTTGTGAGTGGTGTAAGCTTACCCACGTTATCGCGGGTTGGTGGAAGGTTGACTACTTCCATTATCGCCTTTGGGATGGGAACGACGCCATCTTGAGCCGTGGTAGGGGGTAATGTGCCGAACTGGAGCGACACCATGTTGGCTGAGATTGTCTTCTCCTCGTAATTGACTGAGATAAAATTCACATTAATCATGCGTTATATGTAGTCTTTGAGGATGTAGCAGTCTTTACTTGGATGTCCAATGAACCGATGGTAGTGACAATACCTCGGGTCGCCGACTCTGCCTACTTCGTCATGACACTTGGGATCAGGCAATTTGATTTTGTCACCCTGCTTCAGCATCTCGAAGAGCTGTAAGGTATCCTCATCGTGGAAGGAGTAGACCATCTTCGGTCGTGGTGTGGTAGGAAGCCTCTGGGCAGGACCCTGCGTGATGTTAGACGCATTGACAGTCAACGCTTGCTTTTCTTTCGCTTCGCGGCTGATATTGCTGGTCGCAGGCCGTTTCCCTTTGATGTCAAATGTAGGAAGTTAACCCCCAGAAGGCGAGAGTTACACGCCTTCTTCTCAGCAGCTTCGACTTCAATGATCAACAAACACCAATCGGGTGGAGAAGTAGAGTTAAGCCGGAGCTTGATCGCGGGGATCATGTTTATGCTGTAGGAGTCGATGAGTGCATGTTCCGGCATGCCTGTAGGCAACCTTAGGCATGCTTGTCTGAAACGCTCGATGAATTATCAAACAGTCTCCTTCTCAGTCTGCCGTACTTCTATTATAGACGACATGGTCATGTCTCTCCCTCCGTCGTAGAATCGATCGAGGAAGAGGCGAGTCAAATCATCGAATGATGATATGGAGTTGTCAGGAAGACTGCAGTACCAGTCATAGGCAACTCCCTTCAGAGCCCGGACAAACAGGCTCGTGAGCAAGGCGTCTTCTTTTGGAAGATGTCCTGTCTGAGACTGAAAGTAGGTCAAGTACCGACGAGGAGAGTCCTTCCCGTTGTATGATGTCAGTGTATGTGGTTTATACTTGGGAGGATAAACCACTTTTTTCCACTCAAGAGGGTAGGGTTGAGGAAGCCCCAACTTCTGACGTTCTTCCTGCCAGTTTTAGGCCTCGAAGCGTTCACGCAGGTCCCTGATCATCTTGGCCAAGTCTTCTGTCGAGTTGGGAGCAGGTGAAGGCGGTACGGCCTGAAGTTGGATATTAGAAGGAGCTGACGCTCGTGGTGAAGTGTGGTGCTCCGCCCCTGAAGATACCCGTTGAGGGGGTATAGTCGATTCTCCGTTGGCCCCTGGATCGGGGCTGGTGGAGACATGTGCCATTGCCAGAGTGGTTCGAATGTCGAACACCGCCTGGGTCAGGATCTGTATGGAAGCAGAGAGGGTTTTGAGACTCCCCACAAGAGTGTCTATATGCTGCACGATGTCCAGTGCTGGAGCGTCTGATTCTCCTTCATCACCACCCTCTGCCATCTAAGCTGTCATGACATGGGTGGAAGTGGATGGATCAGTCGAGGCTTCGCTTTTGACCTCGCTTTCCTGGGGAGGGGCTTCTTCTTCCGAGTCCTCGTGTTAGCTACCCCCAGCAACAGGGTCGATTTGTCGAAGCGCTTCTTCATCTTCGAGGGAAGGGTTGCCAGAGGCTTGACTACCCCCGGCTGTTGCTTCTGCCAGGGCCTTGATCCTTGCTCGGGTGCGTTCGTACACCCCTGGGGATGGGACCACTGTTTTGCTCTTCCTTAGCTGAGTCTTGGATGCAGAAGCTGAGGAGTTGGTGGTTGTCTTTCACACGGATGAGGAGACAACATGACATAAAGCGATCTTGGGCTCCACTTCATCTTCAGTTGGCACTTTCTTTCCGAGGCGACGTCGGATAAGTGCCGTAGTTTGTAGTCGCTGAAACACGAATTGCCTTTGTGGTAGAGCCGCTGTTTTGTAACAATAGTAATTGATGGTGACCATGGCACAGGTGTGCCCTGCGAGGGACACATTGTGCTTATTGGTCGGCTCTCCTGAACTGCGGTTGTGACTGATCACATTACACAAATCATGTTGGAAGAGTTTGACTTTAACACCCCCATTAGGCGCATGGCAAAGCCAAGTACCGGGGTGGTCATATGAATACTGTACCCTCTGATCTGGTTTACGTGTATGAGATATGCCCAGATAATTGGTAGAGGAACAACATTTATGGCAATTTGAGTCCACTTTATGCGCGTCACCCAGGTGGGTGCATGGACTCAATATCGTAGTTGTCCAGCCAAACTTGGTTCGAAACGCAGTAGATGCCCCAAGCGGGACAGGAACTTTGAGAGTTGACTCATTTCTGGCACAGATGTGCCCGAGTCGACTCTGTACAGCTTACCATCAGCAGCGCACATAATTTTGAGCGTATGCTTCTGGTTTGCTGTTGGCGTAGCACGATCGTGGCACATGGCCTGTGCTGCCTTGGATTTCTTTGTACTATCCCGCGAAGGTGCATAGTACTCAAAATCCAATTGTGTCTCACCATGACAGCGAGCGAGTCTGTTGAAGACAGACGTTCTCTCCTGTGCACCAGAGCTCACGTGCTGGAGATTGGTTGCACCTCTGCTCCGTTGACGCATCTTCTTTGGCTGGAAAGAAGACGGTTGGAGAATGCAATCAACATTGAGTTTCCTAGACTGACGTGCGGCACGAGTGGGCGCATCCTTGTTGCTGAGAGCGTCAGCATGAAAGGCCAGCTGCGGTGGCGTATCCCCTTCAGTAATGGTGCCAAGCGCATCGGCCTTGTGCACCCAGACTTAGCGAGTCTTCTTCGGCTTTGGCAGCCGCTTCGAAGGATTCGCACTGCCTTCAGAGATGAACTTCTCATACGCCTGTTGATTGAGGCGCACCACAAGTGTTTTGTGGGAGGAGCCGAGTTTGATGTCGTCAGATTACGACACAACTTTTTCTTTGGAGAAGAAAGAGGTCCTCAGCAGATTCGCCAACTTGTTTACCATCGAAAATGCGACAAGATTTTGTTGATTAAAACTTTGGTATTTCAATTACAAACAGAATAGTATACAATATAGGACTTAGACGAAGTCCTAGGAGTACACTTTTGTTTTTATTTGGGAACTATGTCGGTGGAGCGAGTGGTAATGTGTTGACTCCGTTGACGATCTGACGACGATCTTGTACTCTTTGAAGGTCTGGGTTGCTCTAGGTGCCGTAGCGTTGCGAGGATAAGCAGACGTTAAGTGTCTCTTTTGGCCACTGTTTGTGGATGTGCTTTTCAATGTGTGTTTATGTCTGTCCTTGTCTGTGTGCGTCGGGTGAAGGAATGATCCTTCTATTTATAGATAGCAGGATGGATGCTCATGCGCACATATATCGGATGCACCTGGACGTGGGAACGCTACATGGCTGATGCTAGCGGGGGCGCATGGTTGATGCACCCTGAATTAAAACTGAATCTGCTGGACTGCTAGGCTGGGCTGCGATGGAGCTTACATGTGGCAGTCGCAGAAATTTGGTTGTTGCTAAGATCTTGGGTGGTTAGCACCCATTATTTGAATAAAACTGAGTCAAGGGACGCGTGGCGTATGCCTGTGGCTCAAAGATCTCGAGGGATCTTTCGGGGTGCGCCTAGGATCGGACGCATGGAGACGACTTAGTCTATGAGTTTTAGGCATCATAGACGAGTCTGGACGCATGACTTTTGAGGGACATGCAGAGCTTCGCATCAGGGTAAACCTAGGATCAGGCGCAGAGGAGGCGACTTGGTGTCATGACCTTTAGAAGCCATGAGCAAGTCCAGGCGTATGGCTTTCGAGGCGCATGCATGGCCTAGTCTTTTGTTGCTTGGGATCAGAAGTAAGCTGGGGGGCGCATGACCACTGGGGCGTATGCAGTCTTCTGGGCTTATGGCCACGAGGCGCATACGAATAATCGGTCTGCCACGTTGCCGACCCTAGGTGTAATGATGATGCTGACATCAGCGACGCTTTATTTTTTACACAGCTGATTGGACGGCTCTTGGAATGCGTTGCCGCCTTTGTCATTCAACATTAAATATTTGATGGAGAGGTTTGCATTAGTTAGTGCCAATCTGGGCGCATCCATGGGGAGCGCATGATATTGACGGCGCATCTGCCAATGTGTCGCATCCTCTTTGGCCCGCCTATTGGGTTCTTCGAGGCGTTAATGGTTGCCTTGACTTAGCCGAATATGAGGCAACAGATGCATTTGCATGTAATACAAATTTATTGCATGGAATTTGGAACGTTGGCCATTTGTCACTCGGGTGTAGGCTGCCCGTGCATATAAATAGCCGCATGAGAGAAAGCTTTGCTTTCATTCTTCATTTCGACGTAAATATGAACTTGGCCGGAGCTCTGCCTTGGCGAACTACCGAACTCGAGCTCCTTTCGAGGGTGAAGATGCGCTGCCTCAGTCTTTTCATCGCTCTGAGCTTCCATGATAGTGTCTGTTGCATCTAAACATCAAGATCGTCGAGTCCTGACACATGCCGATGGTGCCTGTTGCATCAAAAGATCGGGACGGCCGTGCTCCGTCTTTCGTTATACTGGCAGAGCCACAGGCTGCCGAGTGTGCTTGTTATTTCCGAAGATCGGGACATCGTACCGCAATCCTTGTCGAGCTAGGAGAGCTCCTCCTCCTGCTACACAAGGGCTGATTGGTGCTGATGAGAGAGAGTGATTCGCTCTGACTATGCACGGAGGTACGCATACGTTGAGATGCTGGAATAATGTGCTTGGACGAGACATCAGAGTGATGCGCCTGACAGATGATGCACCTGGCAGGGGCGCATGGCAGTTGCTCCGCCTGGCTGTAGCTTTAGAATCTTTCTTTTTGTAGAATTTCTCCTTTGTAAAGGCTTTCTTTAGACATGTAATAAATTTTCATATGAAAAAATGTTTTCTTTTGAATGTCTTTAAATTTGTACTTTTCTTTACTGTGCCAAGTATCTGTTTGAGCTTCCTGGCGCATTTGAGTTGGTCGCATGGTTGGGTTGAGCGCATAGGATTCTGGCCTATAGATGCGCCTGAAATTCCATGCTTCTACAGTACTCTTTATTGATGTGATTCATTAATTTGTATGGACAAATTATGAATCATATTTTTTTGTGATCATTGTTAAATGTCTCATTATATTTTCATTTATTTGGTATATACTAGATCTACGAATATTTTATTTTTTCATGGATTATTTATGACCAATGATTAATTTCTACTATATTGATATCTACTTTTTATTAAAATACTTTATTGGTCTATTTCAAAACTACAGTTATATTTATTAATCATATTGAGTTTTGAATGTCATTTTTGGATTTCTAGTTGGTAAACTATATATTGCTTAATTTCAGTTTTTTTGTTTACATTCAACCAACTATATTGTGTTTTGACATATTTTTCTATTTTGTGCATTTTTTTCTGAACTTGTCATTACACTGCTCTCCTAATCCTTTACTTATGCTTGAGTTCATTTTAGCTCTAATTACGGGGGAGCTTATTTTTGATCATGTCAAAGGGAGAGAAATAAGTTTAAGTTAGCACACAATATTCTAGTATTATGTGTTTATTAGTGATACATGCATCTATTGTATATATATTAAACTTACCCGATTTGCCATAATAAAAAGGAGGAGATTGTTAGCCCAATGATTATATCATGTTTTTGAATATGGATAATCAATTAAGTTTACCATAATGACATCACTAATATTCATGTAATCACTATCATGTTGCTACTTAAACTTAGCATTGTCCTAAATGTTCCATATCATATTGCTATGCTTGTATCATATTATTTTGATCGTCTAACATGTTCTTATAGACATGCAGTAAGCATGATCAAGCTTTATCAAACCAGGATATATGCAATGGAGAATTTTTGATGGGCCAAAGACGGCGTCATACAAGAAGATTTCTCTGAATCGCCCAATGACCTATCCGGGGCCTCGCATCGGGGGTTCCGTTGCCCGGTCAGGGACAGGGGCCGAGGGGGCAGCGCCATCCATGGGTGTTCGGGGGAGAAGCCACCGAAAGGTATTCAGATTTCCAGATCTGTTTATATTTGGACGACTGCCGTCAAGGAAGAAAGACGTCATCAAAGGGCTATTGGTTTTCCTATTTGATCAATGTATTTTTCATATTTATTGAGTTTAGAAATATGATGTAAACTGCATCGTACTGACAAATAGGCTATCAAAGAAACGTTTTCAAAATACCCTTTCATTTTGATAACAAGTTCACTTACAAAAGTCCAAACTACTTCCTAACTGCTTGATCTTTTCAAAAAGCCTAAAGCCAATTTACAAAAACCCTGACAGAACTCCAACAGAATTTGGCCCGAGTTTGGCCCGAATTCGGCCATAGTTCGGTTACTGCCCTTTGGATTTTGAACTTGGTCTTCCCGTAGTTATGGATCTTGCCAAGATTTTTTCATAGAGTTCTTCCCGAATTCTGCCTGAATTCTGACAGAGTTCTGCCTTTGGAAAACTATAAATAGAGAAGGATTTTGATCATTTCAACACACCAATTCACTTTCATATCTCTTCTCTATAAGCCTACTACTTCTTCCAAAGTATTCTGAGCTATTCATTTTCAAATTCCAAGCCAGTTACAATTCTCTAGTCGATTTGCCAGTGCGGTACGGTCTAGAAGTTTTAGAGAGATTGTAATCAGAGGCTTGATTGAAGAAAGACACTTCACAATTAAAATTGGTCGAGTACTTCAGATCAAAGTTCGTGGTGTAGAAGTTGCAAGAATTTCGGATAAAAACTTATGGTGATTTTCCATAGTGGATTCAATTGGAAGCTAGAGTTCTTCCGACTGGATTAGTCTTCACAAGAGGGAAACCAGTATACATCGCTGTATTTGCGTTTGCTCTCCGTTCTCTATTTTTCATTTAGATATCTGTCATATATATTCTGTGATCTTGTTACTAACGATTTTTTAAATAGCTAATTTCCGTTGTCTACTCTATTCACCCCCTCTAGAGTATTGCGGTTTACAATTCGTTCCTACAAAGTCATGGATGTCTGTATCCGACTTCCCTTTTTTCCCGAAACGTGGTCCCTTTCTGTAAAAAAATTTCACCCTTGGCTGGACCAACCAAGTAGATGGTGCAGTTCACTTGAGATTTATGCTCCTAAACTTACCCACATCTGTGCCGATAATAAGACTCCCTGTTATACCTACATCCTTCAACAGAACATCATGCACTATATGCACATCATTGGTGATCAAACATGTCACAACTTAAAGAGTTTGATAAAATTAAAAACAATATATATATATATATATATATATATATATATATATATATATATATATATATAGAGAGAGAGAGAGAGAGAGAGAGAGAGAGAATAAGGGAGGTGAGATGCCACCATATGGGTGGTGGCTACATGTCACATCCTCATGCTATCATCATGCACCGAAAAGTGTGCAAGTGCATGATGATAGCATGGGGGGTGACATGTAGCCACCTCACGGTGAGGTGGCACCTCACCTCCCTTATATATATATATTTTTTTTGAAGAATGGGTACTTGTGGCGAACTCACCTCCCTTATATATATATATATATATATATATATATATTATATATATATATATATATATATATATATAGAGAGAGAGAGAGAGAGAGAGAGAGAGAGAGAGAGAGAGAGAGAGAATAAAGGTGGTGAGGTTCCACCCTTTGGGTGGTGGCTATGTGCCACCTCCATGCTATCATCATGCATCGAAAAGTGTGCAAGTGCATGATGATAGCATGGGGGGTGACATATTGCCACCTCACCTCCCTTTTATATATATATATATATATATATATATATATATATATATATATATATATATATATTATTTTCTGAATTTTGCTAAAAGTACTTTTTGGAGCTAAATAATTAGTCTTAACTTCATGTAAAACTGAAATGCACTCTCTAGTTTGAATATTTGCTGGTTTTTATTAGCTTACAAATAACATAATTTCTTACTAGTACATCTTTTCAGTATAACATTTTATTTATGTTATTTCTTGCTATGCTCACCAAACCCGTACTTGTTTTTACTAGCATTATGTTATTCTTAAATGTATCAACCTGTTTGCATGTATGTTATTTTTTCATGAACGTCGCATTTTTTTTCCCTTCATTTTTAAAGATAGAAATACATATTTATTGTATTTCTACTATATTATTTGGGCTGAGACATGCAGTAGCTCAAGTGGCTAAGGTATGAAAAAATAATATCCAAGTGGCCGAAACTTTTGAGTGCATGCATCACCTTAATTTATGTTGCGAAAGATGGGCGACGAGGATATTATTGATGTTGTGTGGAATTTTCAGCCTATGTGAAGAATACTTTGTTGGTGCTTTCTTTGGTGCTTTCTTTACATGAAGAGAGCTTGCTCTCAACATACCTTGTAAATTTTAGTCCCACATCGGAAATACACCATGAGTTATCTCAACATATATACTTGGGTGTGTTGTTGAGAGATGCACATGGGGTGGTGACCCTAAGGAGGGAACCATGTGGGTGATTTTACTAGGAGGTAAGAATAAGGCTCCAAGGATTAAGCATTAATGCTTTTGTCATTCTCTTGGATTTATTCCACTTGGAGCTAAGCCCCAACGGGGCTTAGCGACTCGGACTCGGACTCGGGCTCGGGCTCATGGGCTCATGAGGCGTAATGTGGCGTTTTGTTGGCGCACTTAGCACGTCAGCAGTCATGCGGTCCATACGGCTCATGTGGTCCATGCGGCCCAAGCGGTCCATGCGGCCAGGCTGCTGCTGCTGCTGCCGCATGGAGGGCTACGCTGACTGTGCAGATTTTAAATCGGTTATGGAAAGGATGAATCAATACAATTAATTCAGATCCTATCTTTGTGGAATTTGAAGAGGCAGCTAGGGTTTCCACTCTCTCTCTATATATACTCTCTTCTGGCCTCCTTTGTGGGAACGACGAAAATACAAGTCAGAGAAGTAGAAAGAGAGAGAGCTGCTGCCGCCATTGCAAGTCCATCCGAGGAGTCAGAACAGAGGTGACATCGAGCGTTCCACAAGTTCTTCAAACTTGCTGGTTCCTGGAAGCAGATCGTGTGGGACGAATCTTGCTTTGAGCAACGGTGTTTTGACACCCCAGCATTGTTCTTCTTCTCATCTCTCTCTAGTTTATTGTAACTTGTTCTGTCCCAATTGTAACACGTTTGCAAGGAAGAACGAGAGATCTTCTCTTTACTATTTCCCTCCTTCAGATTGTAATTTGGTTATTTGGTTTTTTTGTACCTTCGTAGATCTTGAGTTTGATCACTGCAAAGTTTTGTATGACATCTCAGATCTCGATTGCTTCAGTTTTCCATCTTTGATCAAGCCCCGGGACTAACAATCTCAAAGCAAGATCCGTATAGATGGAAAACATTAATGCTTCGCTCCTCCAATCGGACTTCTGTAAGTTGGAAAAGTTCGATGGAGAGCACTATCAAGTCTGGAAGAGAAAGGTGTACCTAACTCTTCAACTAAAAGACGTTGATCATATTCTGTTGGAGGAAGAATCCTCTGTTCCAGACACTGGATCTACTGCCGCCATCAACGCGGCTGCCAAACTCCAGGCCAAGTGGAGAAGGGAAAATAGCATCTGCAGGCTTCTCATCCTGAATGCTATGGAGGATTCCTTGGCAGAATCCTATTCAAAGAAGGAACTTGCCAGAGACATATGGGAGTCTGTGGAAAATCTGTATAAAGAAGACAAGAACAGGAGCAAAATGTTTGTGGTTGAAAAATATCACAAATTGCTCTTTGAGGACGAAAAGTCCATGTTACCACAGGTGAAAGAATTTTTGAAGCTGCGTCAGAAACTGGAAGACGAAGAGATGCCCCTTCCCGACAAGTTTGTCGTCGGAGGGATCGTCTCAAAACTTCCTGCTGGATGGAGTACCTTCTATGCAAGGATGCACAGAAAGAAGCTAGACATTAGCTTGGGAGATCTACTTCAAGAGATCCATGTTGAGGACGAGATGCGTTCTCAACAGAAGGTGGACACTCTGTCCAAACAGTTGGCTAAAGCCAATCTGGTACAAACGAGGGATCCCAAGGGGAAGCAGGCGGCTTCTCATCCCAAGAAGAAGGACTTCACTAATCTGAAAGTGAAGGGTCCTTCATTCAAGCAACAGAAGACTAAGTCCCACGTGACTTGTTACAATTGTGGCAAAAAAGGCCACTACAAGAGTGAATGCAGATCTAAGCCTAAACAATCAGAAAAAAGTGAGACTAATAAGGTTTCATTGGTTTCTAACATTGTTGCTATGATCGGACAGGTCACAACTGTGGGGGTTGACTCTGACTGGTGGATAGACACTGGTGCGACTTGCCATGTCTGTTCTGACAAGGAATGGTTCGTCACGTACCAGCCGATATCTGAGAAGGTTGTCATGGCGAACCAGGCCCAAGCTGAAGTTCTGGGGATTGGGATTGTGGAGCTGAAACTCACTTCTGGGAATACTCTGACGCTTCAAGGTGTGAAGTATGTTCCTGCGATTGCCAAGAACCTGATCTCTGGGAGCCTGCTCTGCAACGCAGGCTTGAGGATGGACATCAACGATGGTCAGATGGTTATGTCCAAAAAGGGAACATACTTCGGGAAGGCTTATCAAACCGAAGGAATATTTAAAATTCAACTTGTCAACCAGTTTGATGACATTAATGCAGTTACATTTTCTGATTATTCTCTTGAGTTGTGGCATAATAGACTAGGACATGTTTATTGTAAAAGAATCAACAAAATGTCTAGTCTAGGACTTATCTCCAAATGTGGGGGTAAGGTGGAGAAGTGTGAAGTGTGTGCTCAGACGAAAATCACAAGAAAATCCTTTCATCGGGTCAATCGAAGCACAGATCTTCTGGAGTTGGTGCACTCCGATATCTGTGACTTCAAACATTTCTCCACGAAGGCCGGAATGAAGTATTTCATAACCTTCATCGACGACTTCTCAAAATACACGTTCGTCTACTTGCTCAATTCCAAAGACGAAGCTTTCGAGAAGTTCAGAGAGTTCAGGGCCGAAGCTGAACGGCAGACCGGACAACAACTCAAGAGGTTGAGAAGTGATCGAGGTGGGGAGTACAGGTCTCATGAATTCGCATCGTTCTGCAAAGAATATAGAATCATATGCGAGACTACTGCTCCATATTCTCCTTAATCCAACGGAGTAGCAGAGAGGAAGAACCAAACATTAACAGAAATAATGAATTCTCTGCTGCTCACTGCAGGTCTTCCAAAATGCTACTGGGGAGAAGCTGCATTAACGGCCACTTTCATTCTGAATAGAGTGCCATATGCAACTTCGGAAGTAACTCCTCATGAACTCTGGTTCAAAGTCAGACCAAACTTGAATGTCATTCGAGTGTGGGGGTGTCTGGCGTATGTGAAGCTTCCAGATCTGAAGATTCAGAAGCTGGGGACAAGGACTACGAAGGCGATCTTCTTGGGGTATGCCGAGAAGAGTGATGCTCGGAGATTTCTTGATATTGAATCAAATCATATCATCGAATCTCGCGATACTGAATACTTTGAAGACAAGTTTGCAAAAGACAAAAACATTATTCTTTCGGACATTCCGAAAAATGATGTAGGTGCAAATGAGACTGAAATCTCATACGAGCCAGTAGTCCAAGAAGAAGCTGTTGTTGATGAAACAACTCTTGTACCAGAACTCACAGAGCCGTTAGCTAAGCGAGCGAGGAGACCGAAAGATTTCGGAGATGACTTTGTCACCTATCATGTGGAAGCAGATCCGCTTACCTATGATGAGGCGATGAAGACCAGAGATGCTATCTTCTGGAAGGAGGCAGTGAATGACGAGTTTGACTCTATCACCTCCAATAACACATGGGTGTTGGTAGATCTACCTGAAGGAGAAAAGCCTATTGGATGTAAATGGATCTTCAAGAAAAAGATGAAGACAGATGGAACTATCGACAAGTTCAAGGCCAGGCTGGTCGCCAAGGGATTTTCTCAGAAATAGGGGATAGACTACTTTGACACGTACGCTCCAGTAGCTCGGATGACCACCATCAGGATGTTAATCGCTCTAGCAGCTATACATAAGTTGGTGATACATCAGATGGATGTAAAGACAGCATTCCTGAATGGGGAGCTGACCGAAGAGATTTACAAGCAACAGCCAGATGGATTTGTCATCAAAGGTCTTGAAGACAAAGTCTGCAAGTTGGTGAAATCATTATATGGTTTGAAGCAAGCTCCCAAGATGTGGCATGAGAAGTTTGACAAAGTTATTAGGTCAAACGGCTACAGAGTCAGCGAGACGGACAAATGTGTTTACACAAAGTTCACTGATGGACGAGGTGTCATCGTTTGTCTGTACGTGGACGACATGCTAATCCTAGGTACGGATATAGGCTGTGTCACAGATACAAAGAAGTTCCTCTCAACCAAGTTCAATATGAAGGACTTGGGGGATGCAGATGTCATCTTGGGAATAAAGATCATCCGGACAGACACTGGAGTAGCGCTGTCACAATCTCACTACATTGAGAAGATGCTCACACGATATGGGTATAAGGATCTTCCAGGGATCGATACGCCATACAGGTGTGATCAGAAGCTGAAGCTAAACTCGAGGGAAAGCGTCAGGCAGCTGGAGTATGCAAGCGTAATCGGGAGTTTGATGTATGCTACTACTGCCACAAGGCCTGACATAGCTTTCGTCGTGGGATTGCTGAGTCATTTCACGAGCAATCCAGGCATTGAGCACTGAAAAGCTGTGAAACGGGTTATGAGATATCTCAAGAAGACTCAGACATATGCACTGCACTACAACGGGTATCCGACAGTAGTGGAAGGTTTCAGTGATGCTAGCTGGTGTTCAGAAGTGGAAAGCAAAAGATCCACATGTGGATATGTTTTTCCTTGGGTGGAGCTGCTATATCATGGAAGTCGAAGAGGCAGACAATACTCTCTCATTCCTCCATGGAATCTGAATTCTATGCACTCAAAACTGCAGCAGATGAAGCAGAATGGCTTCGGAAGCTCATGTATGATCTTCCAGTGGTTGGAGCTCAGATACCGGCGATACCGATATACTGTGACAACCAGGCGACTGCGGCGGTGGCATCAAATGACCTCTTCAACGGAAAGAAGAGGACTGTGCGGTTGAAGCACAGGACAGTACACGATCTTATCAAAAGAGGTGTAATTGCAGTGGTTGATGTTCGGAGTCAGGAGAACCTGGCAGATCCGTTCACAAAGGGCCTCAAGCGCCAGTTGGTCGATGACACAGCTTGTAAAATGGGCTTGAAGGCATGCTGAAAGTGTGTCTTTGTAATCCTACCATAAAAGTTTTATGCTATTAGTTCAAAGAGAAATCTACTAGGCATCTAACTTTTGGTTCAAAGAAGGATCACTGACTGGGAAACTATCAGGTAACGGTGGATACTTGTTCTATGGAACATGGAAGGGATACGGACCCATAACCACTGTTGTCTACTATGTATTTTTCTGCGAAAAAACAGATCCTGTGGAAGGTTGGCTTAAATGCCTTAATGAGTTCTCAGGCAGAGTGAATGTCTGGTGTGCTTTACAGGAAGCACGGTAGAGCAGCACTACAAGGAGTGAAACTCCATGCTACAGTGGGATGACTCCACCATGAGGTTCCCAGGTAGGGATAATGCCTCGGCTTTGCAAGCCAAGTCATAGCGGCGTAGCACCGCAAATAGGCAGGTAGCCTAATGCTGTATAACGTAATTAAAGAGTTGTAGACAGCACTACAAAGGGGAGGATGGCCCCATGTTACAGTGGCACGACACCACGATGAGGTACCCAGGAAGGGGTAAAGCCTCGGCATTGCAAGCCATGTCGTTGCGGCGTAACACCGCAAGGAAGCCTTAGGCTTCATGCTGGGTAGTTTGGCACTACAAAGAGGCTTGTGACCTCATGCTACAGTAGTATGACACTACGATGAGGTTCCCAAGTAGGGGTAATGCCTCGGCTTCAGGCCATGTCATAGCGGCGTAGCACCACAAGGAAGCGCAAGGCTTCATGCCATATCTCTTTAATAAAGAACTCACCTATAGTGTATGGAAAGAGATATCAGGCCGTCTCTTGAGGGTAAACTTGTAGACGTCTAAAATTATACACTGAAACCAGGCTGGCACAGGGCCTTTAATGTGCAGCCAGAAGCACACGTAACTACACTTTGTGAGTGGGAAGAATTACAATTGTGGTACAGAATTCAAGGCGTAGTCCATTCTTGTATCACATTGTTATTTAACCCATGCGGGAAGATTCAAGTCGTCAGCGACATCTATCCTAATGCAAAATGGACAGTTACTGTAGGGAACGCTCAACCCTGGACACATATATATGTTGTGATATGTGGGGGATTGTTGGTGCTTTCTTTGGTGCTTTCTTTACATGAAGAGAGCTTGCTCTCAACATGCCTTGTAAATTTTAGTCCCACATCGGAAATGCACCATGAGTTATCTCAACATATATACTTGGGTGTGTTGTTGAGAGATGCACATGGGGTGGTGACCCTAAGGAGGGAACCATGTGGGTGATTTTACTAGGAGGTAAGAATAAGGCTCCAAGAATTAAGCATTAATGCTTTTGTCATTCTTTTGGATTTATTCCACTTGGAGCTAAGCCCCAACGGGGCTTAGCGACTCGGACTCGGACTCGGACTCGGGCTCGGGCTCGGGCTCATGGGCTCATGAGGCGTAATGTGGCATTTTGTTGGCGCACTTTGCACTTAGCACGTCAGCAGTCATGCGGCTCATATGCGGCCATGCGGTCTTATGCGGCATGCGGCTCATATGCGGCCTCATGCGGCTCATGCGGCTCATGCGGTCCATGCGGTCCATGCGGCTCATGTGGTCCATGCGGCCCAAGCGGTCCATGCGGCCCAAGCGATCCATGCGGCCAGGCTGCTGCTGCTGCTGCCGCATGGAGGACTACGCTGACTGTGCAGATTTCAAATCGGTTATGGAAAGGATGAATCAATGCAATTAATTCAGATCCTATCTTTGTGGGATTTGAATTAATTTCGTTCCCATCTTTGTGGAATTTGAATTAATTTAGTTCCTATCTTTGTGGGATTAGAATTAATTCGTTGCTATCTTTTTGTGATTTGATTCAATCTTACCATAACTGAAGAGGCGGCTAGGGTTTCCACTCTCTCTCTATATATACTCTCTTCTGGCCTCCTTTGTGGGAACGACGAAAATTCAAGTCAGAGAAGTAGAAAGAGAGAGAGCTGCTGCCGCCATTGCAAGTCCATCCGAGGAGTCAGAACAGAGGTGACATCGAGCGTTCCACAAGTTCTTCAAACTTGCTGGTTCCTGGAAGCAGATCGTGTGGGGCGAATCTTGCTTTGAGCAACGGTGTTTTGACACCCCAGCATTGTTCTTCTTCTCATCTCTCTCTAGTTTATTGTAACTTGTTCTGTCCCAATTGCAACACGTTTGCAAGAAAGAACGAGAGATCTTCTCTTTACTATTTATCTCCTTCAGATTGTAATTTGGTTATTTGGTTTTTTTTGTACCTTCGTAGATCTTGAGTTTGATCACTGCAAAGTTTTGTGTGACATCTCAGATCTCGATTGCTTCAGTTTTCCATCTTTGATCAAGCCCCGGGACTAACATACTTTAGATCACGACGAACGTCATTCGTGTATCGAAAAAGTTCTGGGAGTCGAAGGCGACAAAAGGACACATTTTCAACAACGTATTGGAAAACAACAGTCTCACAGGTATATCGTTGGTATATCGCCAGTGTACTGGTTTTGTTGTAGCTTTTGCTATTTGTTCCTAGAAATTTTGGATTCGCCAGTAAAGTATTCCGCTATTATACAAGCTATTTTTAGAACCGTTTTTCTTTGGAAAACAGCCTACCGTGGTATACCATTTTGCTGTTTGAGGATCAAATTTGAGTGTTTTATGTACATCGTTAGAACCCAAAAACGATCCATATTTGCTGCAGCTGATTTTAGGGGGCTATATATAGTTTTTTCTAACCCTAAAATTCTATCATATCTACATAGAAAGATCAACAATCTTACAACTCTTTTAGAAGAGAAAGAGGAATTTAGTGCTATTTCGAAGGAAGATAGTTTTGGGTAATTGTTCTCGTCATCTCCGTTCTTTGACAACCATTGTAATATGTTTCTATTGCTTCAAGTAGTGGTGATCAGATTGAAACGGTGGAGAAGTTTGTATAGAGGGTGTAATCTTCTAATTTATCGGTGAGATTTCTTCTTCTTTCATGATTGGACTCTAATCATTTTGTAGTTTTTCCTACAAGAAATTTCACGTTAAAGTTGTTTGTGTTTTTGCTGTACTTTGTCTGTAATTTTGACACATTAATTTTTGTACAATTTATTTTGATTATGTTACAGTCTTTTGATTTGGGAGGTTATTTTTTTTTTCGTTTCTCGATTCCAACAGATATTTTATTGGAAAAGTTATAGACTTCGTTTTCCATTGTAGCCTTGTAGGCAACCAATTCCAATAATTGGAGTGGGCATACTGACTCTTTTGTATCTAAGTGGATCAAGCAACTTGGTAATCATTTATATATATATATATATATATATATATATATATATATATATATATTAATGGAACCGTTATCTTTATTGGAAAAAGAGGATAATGAGTACATCCGACCTCATAGGTAACAAAAAAAAAAAAGAAAAGCAAACAAAACACTAATCGAACGCCTAATGCGAAATAGGCGGAAGGTGACGACAATCCGAAAGCGACTTCCGAAACTGCTGCTTCACCTCCCATATATATATATATATATATATATATATGTATATATATATATATATATATATATGAACACATGGAATCGGTTGCTGCACGAATGATCGCCCGAGTCTAATTAGGGTCAGATATCATGTTGCATTCAAACACGTACAACATGCATACGTCCCCATTCTTTCACTGAAATCTGAAAGTGTGTGTAATTTGAAGCATCCTGATGATTGCAGCCGTTGGGGCCATCAATACTACTCATGCATCGATTGGTTGTGCGTCTATTTCGATTCCATTAGAAAAGGAACAGGCAACTATTATGTTTGGACGTACGTGCAGCTCTCCAAAGAGGAAAGAAAACCGAACGTCAACATGCAGGTCGAATTGAATTTTCTCTATGCCAATTGCAGCCGCTTGTGGAGGTTCAGGTTGATGGAATTGACATTGCATGCAAATAACATAACCAATGGTTTTGCATAGAAAGAGAGCCTCAGACTTCCTATTCACGTAGCACTCATCCTATTTGGATTACAAAAAATAATGGATGCTATGGATTTTTGTTGGGTTTTTGGCTTTCCTTTTAGAAACTTTAGTCCCACATCGAAAAAATCAAATAGGTTGTATCTTTATATATTAGTTTTGCTAGTTTAAGAGATGCACATGTGGTGCGTAGGTGCACATGGGTGTGCCATGTGGGATTATTTTCTAAATGGGAAAAAGGCTAAAATTAACAATTAAAGCATTCATGCTTTTTGCTCTTGGGAAATTTATTTCCATAAGAGCTAAGTCCCGTAGGGACTTAGCGACTCGGACTCGGGCTCGGGCTCGGGCTCGGGCTCAAGGGCTCATGAGGCGTAATGTGGCGTTTTGTTGGCGCACTTTGCTCCATGTTCGGAGTGGTTACTACCACGTCCCTAACATTGTGCTAATCGGGCAGTTGTTGCAGGGGCTTATATAAGGCCTCCTCCTTCTCTCTCACAGGTTACAAGACTAATACACAAGTAGTAGACAAAAAGTTTACAAGTGCTTAGAGGCTGTGAGAGAAAAGAGAGGTATTGTACCAGCGTTGCGTTTTGCACAGGAGTTCAAGTTCATCCGAGGAATCAGAAGAGCAGAGTGTTCCAAGTTCTCCGACGAACTTGCTGGTTCCTGGAAGCTATTCGTGTGGGGCGAATAAAGCTTTGAGCAACGGTGATCATTCACCCCAGCAGGAGTTATTCCATCATTCGTCAGTCATCTTCTTTGTTGGTATTATCAGGATTCTATTAGCGCACCTTCGGTAAAGTGTTTGCGTTGATGTTCTCAGGATTCTATTAGCGCACCTTCGGTGAAGTGTTTGCGTTGATATTATCAGAATTCTATTTGTGCACCTTCTGTGAAGTGTAGCACTAGTGGAATTTCATTTACGTACCTTCTGTGAAGTGTTACGTTCTATGCACCTTCTGTGAAGTGTAGCACTAGTTGAAATTTCTATTACGTACCTTCTGTGAAGTGTTACGTAATAACGATTGTTTCTACAGTAGTTACGAAATTTCAGTTTTCCATCGAAAAATTGTGCCCCAGAATAACAATCTCAAAGCTTTATCGCTACGATGGAAAACGTTAATGTTTCACTCTTCAATTCTGACTTTTGTAAGTTAGAAAAATTTGATGGAGAACATTACCAAGTCTGGAAGAGGAAGGTGTATCTCACCCTTCAACTCAAAGACGTAGATCACGTGCTTTTGGAGGAAGAACCTGCTGTTCCAGATGTTGGGTCTGCTTCCGCAATCACCGCGGCTACTAAACTGCAAGCAAAATGGAGAAGGGAAAATAGTATTTGCAGGTTGCTTATCCTGAATGCTATGGAAGATTCCCTTGCAGAATCCTATTCTAAGAAGAATATCGCTAGAGACATATGGGAGTCTCTAGAAAAACTCTACGAAGAAGACAAGAACCGCAGTAAAATATTTGTGGTTGAAAAATATCACAAGTGGTTTTTTGAGGACGAAAAGTCTATGCTGCCGCAGGTGAAGGAGTTCCTAAAACTGCGACAGAAGTTGGAAGACGAGGCGATGCCCCTCCCCGACAAGTTTATTGTTGGAGGGATTGTCTCAAAGCTCTCCGCTGGGTGGAGCAAATTCTATGCAAACATGCATAGGAAGAAGCTGGAGATCAGCCTTGAAGATCTCCTGCAGGAAATCTATGTTGAGGACCAGATGCGGGCTCAACTGAAGGTGGACACACTGTCCAAGCAATTGGCTAACGCCAATCTGGTTCAAACCAAGGAACCAAGGGGAAAGCAGGCGGCTTTCCACAACAAGAAGAAGGACCCTGACAATCTAAAAGTCAAGGGAACTTCTTTCAAGAAAAAGAAGCCAAAATCTCAGATGCCTTGCTTCAAGTGTGGCAAGAAGCACTACAACAAATATGGCCTACAATAGCATGCGTAGAACGCTATAGAAAGCCTTCTATAGCATATTCTGTCTGCTATGATCGCCCACGCTATAGTATGTCCAGACATGTGAACGCTATAACATTATAGCGTTCATGAATGCTGTAGAAGGTTTATAGCGTTCATATATGCTGTTGATGGTTTATAGCGTTTATGAATGCTGTAAATACTTTATAGCATTCTAGAACGCTGTAGATAGTTTATAGCGTTCGTGAGTGCTGTGGATTACTTATAGCGTTTATGAATGCTGTGGATTATTTATAGCGTTTGTGAATGCTGTGGATGATTTATAGCGTTTGATGGTTTGATTTATTATAGCGTTCATCATATGCTATCGTGGTAGCAGCAATTTAGACGTTTTGAGTGCTATAAACCTGCTACAGAATTTCATATTATTTCATATCTACTACAGAATTTCATATTTGATAACCTGTTTTGTATCACATATAAATAACAATAATCGCAAACAATTTCAATCGCAACTAGCATTTCGATCAATCAAGATATAGTAAAGATTTGTCAAAATATGAAATATTTCATTAGAACATTCAAGATGTACAAAAAGTAGTAGTCATTAAAACATTCAAGATGTAGAAAAAGTAGTTGTACACCAAAATAAACCATTCCATTTACAAAGTATCTGTAGTCCAAAATAAACCATTCCATTTACAAATATCTATAGGCCAAAAAATAGCTCGATCGCCTCTTTCCTTCTAGCAGCTATCCTCAACCATCAAAAACATATACGCCAACCTACACAAAATTGAGAAGAAAACACATTATGATATAAAAAATAAGATAGAAATATTTGACACCATGAAATAAACTAAGAGATATCTAGCCGATACCTAGCAGTTTTTATAATAGAGTACTTAGATTTCATACACCATGAAATGAACTTAGATTTTGACAGCGTTCCATGGAGTTGAAGTCTGTGGAACATCGCAAAATCTTTAGCCGCATAGTCGGCTCACTCTGCGGAGCAGACATTATAATGACTTTATGTCATTTGAAATAGCCTTAATGAGGCAGATGGTCTATAAATAGACTGTTAGATGGTTAGAGAGTTTCTCTTTCTCTTGTTTTCTAATTTACATAACTCAAGTGTTCTTCCTCTCCTTTGAGTTTTTTTTAAACATTTTGGTCTTCCTTCCTAACGACCCTAAATACGTAATAGCGAATACAATATGTTCAGTGGCTAAGGAGGCATGCAGTGTGTTAAATGTGAAGTTGCAGGACAGTAGTGTTATGTAAAGCAGTGTAATACATGAAGTAAAGTGCAAGAATGTTTTACTGGACAGAGAAATTTCTGATACTCAAGTTGGACACATGTATACCTCATTGCACTGGCTATTCAACTTAGGCTGATATATCACGATTGGATAATCTGGGACAGAGCAGAAGTAATGAGGTTGAACCATAACTATAAGTAAAGGGGTCAAATAGGATGTTAGGATATCATTAATAATCACACATTCATACAGCAACGGCTGCATCAACCAAAAGAGCAAGCAGTAATGAATGGCATCTAAAATGGTCTGGATAACCTATCTCCAAGTGAAATGGACATGCCAAGGGAAAGTTCACTGTACCTAGTAGACTAAACAGGGATAGACTACCCAATGGGGACTGAATTTTAAGGGAAAGATACTGGACTTAAAATGGTGACTGGTCACTTGATTCAATAGGGCAGGAGGGATTAGGGTTTGATCATCACAGCCTATAGACATATCCAGGGGCAAACCGATAGAAAAGCTAGTGGTGCCCAATGGATTTTAGGAAAAGACCAGAAAACTTCTATCAGTTTGCCAAAACTATATATATATATATATATATATATATATATATATATATATATATATATATATAACACGTAAATGTGACATGTATGCCGACTTTCCATATTCTTGTCCGAAGTCATTTATGCTTTTCGTCCGAAGTTAGACATGTGAGATTACAAATAGGTGTTCTTGTCCGAAGTCATTTATGCTTTTCGTCCATCAAGAAGTAGAGAAAGTTCTTTTTTTTCCTATCTATTCTTCCAATTCCTT
The DNA here is from genome assembly GCA_029216955.1 of Iris pallida. Classification (NCBI taxonomy): domain Eukaryota; kingdom Viridiplantae; phylum Streptophyta; class Magnoliopsida; order Asparagales; family Iridaceae; genus Iris; species Iris pallida. Next base: position 15,248,972 of record JANAVB010013000.1, on the reverse strand, counting down.
CTACTCCACAAATTAAGCCCATAAGGAATACAAGTACACATACATGAACTGGAAAAAATATTTGATAAGAGTTTGACCTCCATGGTGACAATGAAATTTTTGGTAATTGAAATGGGACATAAATGGATCATCCTGAGTACCCATTAGGCCTCTTTGGTTCGCGGAAAGGAAAGGAAAGGAAATCAATTCTTTGCTTCATTAATGATAATATAGAAATCTTTATGATAATAGAGAAGATTGGCTGCTATGATAATACTATTGGTTGCTATATGATATCAAAGAATTTTACTTAATTCTTTATGATAATTCTTCTATTTTATCATAGCAACCAATCATAAAGAATTATCATAAAGAATTAAGAGACATTCTCAATCTTCAGTATTATCGTAGCAGCCAGTCATAAAGAATTCATGGCTCATTACTAATTGAGGGCCAATTATAGCAGCAAGGCAAATTAAGGTTGACAATCTTATGTATTATCATGAAGGCAACAAAATATATGAAGAGCCCATGACTCACTACTAATATTATGGCAGCAGATAAAAAAATAAATTATCTGCAGGGCCGTAGAACAAACCTTTTGCAGCCATTTAGGAATTTGTGGATGATAATCCTGTAATAAATAGCTTGAAAGGAAGAGAAAGTAGTTAAAAAAGAAGAGCCAAAAGCATAGTGCAAGTCCACTTGATAGAAGGAAATAAATTAGCTACTGACCTTCTTGATTATACAATATAGTAGCGTCCTTCTAATCAGTTGGGAGCAAAAGAGTCTACAGGAGTGGAAAATCATGTCATTAATGTTTACATAAATAAGAAGATAAAATCCCCAGTAAGATACTAGTGATCATATAAGCTAAGAATAACATTATGTTTACATAAATAAGAAGATTCCATAAGCTACCACATATCTTACCTCTTACACCAGCCTTCCACACTGTATTTGTGTATTTGAGCCCTGCAACAATATTGTTGGAGACGGAGAAAGAGAATTTGAGAAGATATTTGCTACCATCTTTGAGTGACGTTAGGGACAAAACGAATTGGTAAGACAAATTCCAAACGATCATGAGTCATATGGTAAGGCTAAAAATATATACTTCTGGTTCCAGAACCTCTAAACAATTTCATATTAAAAATCGATAAATTGACGATCATGAGTCAATTTGATTGCAATGAAGATAGAGTTGGTCAAGACGAGTTACGATAAAATCATAAGCATATATATCAAACCCCAGATATAATAAAGCAAAGTATTCATAAATTGACAACAAACATATCATTTGCATATAAGATACATAAAGACATAGATAAATTTACTTGGGCCACAATTTTACATACAAAAGAAAATCATTTATCAAAATTCCACCAAACGCAAAGTTTATTCATTCGAATAGCCACTCCAATTTAAATAAAATTAAAGAGTGTATTTGCATTTATGTATATTCTATATTTCTATTGGAGAGAACACTAGCTATGTTAAACATTTTGACGTTCTTTGTAGTAGGATATTATATCCCACAGGCTATGCCAAGTTAATATTCCTTCAGTCGAACAAAAAGAGAGAGAGGTATATAATGAAACTTGTTTGAGTTGGAATATTATGAGTATATCCAATTCAAATTTCTTAGAACATTCCATCTTCCCCACCCAATCTGTTTCTTCATATTGTTCTTTTTGTATAGAACTATTTTCTTAAGAAAAATTTATGGAAATATTTGCTCACTAAAAAACTTACAGTACAAAGGCATTATAGGGCTCTTATCAAACAAAACTAGTCCAAAATGACAAACACAACATATAATTGACTATATTCAGTAATTTTCCTACACAAATTAGCCCCATCCTCCAAAGACAGGGTTTTTGCTGCCACAAATAAACTACTAAAGAAAGTCTCATAAAACAATACATGTAAATAACTATACTTAACAGTTTTCTTTCACAAAATACCCCAATCTCCACAGAGTATAGGTTATCATTATCACAAAGCCAATTCCTATCGTCCATGTCATGCTGCCTCACCACTTTAGCTCATTGTTGCTCCAATATATTTATTTTCTAAATGCTTATCTTTGTGGTTCGTTGAACGTGTAGACATTTGTTGTGTATTTTTAACATTTGGTTTTTGAAGATGACACTATTTCACTCAATCCAAATTTGTCGATTTGTAGAACCACATTGACATTCAGAGAATACTAGAAAACTTTCATCATGATAAACTAAGGTTCAACTTAGCAAAGAGAAGCACTACTAAATGAAAGCCTACGCAATTGGCAAATTCCATTATTTTCCATTAGTTGGATCAAGTTAATCCAAGACCAACAATTCTTGATAATTAAGAAATTTCATCATTAACATAATAAGTATGCACTATCTGCTTATTCTACGAAACAAAACCGAAATCTAGAATCATGGGTAATCTACAAATGTCACAAGTCCTAGAAAATTGTTCATAATTTATAAGCGTACCCAAAGGTTAAAATCCAATCTTGCATCGATTCAGCAAGTGGGACCAAAATTAGTAGTTCTAAAAACTAAACCTAGCTTTGTTTAGCATGGGAAAGTGTCGACCCCAAATGCTATCAAAATTAACATCAAATTCTATCAAAACCCTAAATATCAAAATTAACAAAAAAAAATCTCACAGTGAACAAATGAGAGCCCCTTCAAATCGAGAGCACCTTGGACGAATATCCCCTTGTGACGAAATCCTTTAGACGAGATCTCCTTGAGAATAGCCTTCAAATGAGATCCCCTTGTGATTATGATGGTGAATATGATGATCTATAATGAGCGATGGTGGAACGACTACGTAATCAAATCCTAAGAACCAAGAATTTAGGATTTAGAAAGTCAGATAGAAGCAAATAGAAAAACCCTATAGTTGACGAAAAGAGAGAGAGAGAAAGAGAGAGAGTAGTCCTTACGTACGGGGATCCTTTTATCTTTGTTTCCGGCGAGTTTTTTTCCCCTTGTTTGCCCTAAAATTAGAAAAACCCTATAATTCACCTAAAATTTATGCCCTAAACTTATTCCCTATTATTTGCCCTAAAATTAGATTTTTTTCAAAAATCTGTTGAAAAAAATAGAGAAGGAGGAACATAAGGAAGAGCTGGAGAGCTCTTCGGAGGAGAGAGATTTACCTGGGGCTTCACCTGCTCGGAGGAGAAAAAAATAGAGAATGGTCCTCAGAGGAGAGTGAGGCTTCACCCGATCGGAGGAGAGAGAGAGAGAGAGAGAGAGAGAGAGAGAGAGAGAGAGAGAGAGATGAGAGTGAGGCTTCACCCGTTTGTTGGAGAGCAGGGGGGTTTCATCATGAAAGTTGGATGAAAAAAAGAGGGAAACGAAAAGTGTTCCCCCCCAAAACACATTTCTAATGTATCTATGTCACGTGAAATACACATGTTAAATTTTTATTAAATGTACTAATGGTTTAATGTGTTACAAAATAAATAAGAAGTATTATTTATATTAAATTTTAATTTTTTTCATTTATACTAACACTTTTTTTGTGTTGCTAACAGTTTTTTTGTGTTGCTAACGATCAATGTACGATGTAAATTTGTGGGATGCATGGGTTAGTTTTTGTGGGAGATTCTTCTCTTAACTGGAAAAAAAATTAAGGAGGAGGGAGAGAGATACTTGAAACTCGGCGAGAGGGATTAGGGTTTGATCAGCAAACCCTATTGTCCCTAGAGCTTCCTTCGCGCGCAGGAGGAAAAATTTTCGTGGGGCTTAAAAAGAATGTGTGGGATGCATGGGTTAGTTTTTGTGGGAAAACTTTTCGTGTGAAATAGTGGTGGAAGCTAACACTAGGATTAATAACAAATCTACCGTAAACTAAAACAAGTGGGCTGTAGAGGAATTGGTTGGGTCATTGAGTGCTTATATGGAAGGTTAAAGGTTCGAATCCTTTTGCTGTGTGTTGCTAGGTTATATAATTTGTTTTTTTTTCTTTTTTGAAAAACAAAGGCTGTGTTGTTAGATTACATAATTTTTTTTAAAAATAGGGAAGAATGCTATTAATGCTATATAAACTAACCAAAGTATAAAATAGGAACCTACAACCTTTGGTTGTGTTGTTAGATTTTTTTTTAAATAGAGAAGAATGCTATAACTGCTATATAAACAAACCAAAGAAATTTTTCTATGCTGCTTCTCCAAGCATTCGAACATGAGATCTGCATTGACATACAAATATGAATGTTAAACGCTATAGATTCAACATTTTTATAGCAATGCTGAAAGAACGCTATTGTTGATAACATTCTATAGCGGGGACACCTGAACGCTATCGAAAAACTGCTATCGTAGGCCATATTTGTTGTAGTGAAGGGCCACTTTAAGAATGAGTGCAAAGCAAAGACCAAGCAATCGGAGCAAGGAGAGCCTAGTAAGGTATCTATGATTACTGATGTTGTTGCTATGATTGCGCATGTTGATGCGGTAGGGACTGATTCTGACTGGTGGGTAGACACTGGAGCCTCCTGCCATGTCTGCTCCAGTAAGGAGTGGTTCATCACCTACACACCTACTTCTGAAGTGGTTATGATGGCGAACCAGACACAAGCTGAAGTGCTCGGGATTGGGACGGTGGTATTGAAGCTGACTTCTGGCAAATCTCTGACACTTCACGGCGTGAAGCACGTACCTGCTATCGCCAAGAACCTGATGTCAGGAGGCCTACTCTGCAACGCAGGCCTTAGGATGGACATCAATGCTGGCCAAATGGTGATGTCTATCAAGGAAACATATTTCGGAAAAGCCTTTTATACCGAAGGAATGTTCAAGATTCAGCTTGTAAATTAGTCCAATGTAATTAATGTAATTAATGAAGTCACTCCTTCTGCTTATACTCTTGAGTTGTGGCATAATAGGATAGGACATGTTCATTGTAAATGGATAAACAGAATGTCTAGTCTAGGACTTATCTCCAAGTGTGGGGGTAAGGTAGAGAAATGTGAAGTTTGTGCTCAAACTAAGATCACAAGGAAACCCTTTCCTCGGGTTATTTGAAGTATAGATCTTCTGGAGTTAGTACACTCAGATATCTGTGACTTCAAACAGTTCTCTACAAAGGCCGGGATGAAGTATTTCATAACCTTCATCGATGACTTCTCAAAGTATGCGTTCGTCTACTTGCTGAAGGCTAAAGACGAAGCATTCGAGAAGTTCAAGGAGTTCAGAGTCGAAGCTGAGCGGCAGACTGGACAACAACTCAAAAGAATAAGAAGTGATCGAGGTGGGGAGTACAGGTCTCATGAATTTATATCGTTCTGCAAAGAACATGGAATTGTTAATGAGACTACGGCTCTGTACTCTCCTCAATCTAACAGAGTAGCAGAGAGGAAGAACAAAACGTTAACAGAAATGATTAACTCAATGTTGTTGACTGCTGGCCTTCCTAAGTGCTACTGGGGTGAAGCTGCATTGACGGCCACTTTTATTCTAAATAGAGTGCCTCATGCAACTTCAGACGTTACTCCTTATGAACTCTGGTTCAAGGTCAGACCTAACTTGAATGTCATTCGAGTGTGGGGGTGTCTGGCATATGTCAAGCTTCCAGATCTGAAGATTTAGAAGCTTGGGACAAGGACTACTAAGACGATCTTCTTGGGGTATGCCGAGAAGAGTGATGCTCGGAGATTTCTTGATATTGAGTCAAATAATATCATTGAATCTCGCGACGCAGAATATTTTGAAGACAAATTTGCAAGGTACAAGAATATTGTTGTTGCGAATGTACCGGAGAACAATGAGGGTGCGCAGCAAACTGAAGTCTTCAATGAAGATGTGTCCAAGAAGATGTTGTTGAAACAACGATCGAACCAAAATATGCTGAGCCGTCAGCTAAGCGTATGAGGAGGCCGAAGGAGTTTGGAAGTGACTTTGTCACCTATCATGTGGAAGCAGATCCGCTTACATATGATGAGGCGATGAAGACCAGAGATGCAGTTTTCTGGAAGGAGGCAATTGACAATAAAATTGATTCCATCACCTCAAATAACACTTGGGTGTTGGTTGATCTTCCTGAAGGAGCTAAACCCATCGGATGCAAATGGATCTTCAAGAAGAAGATAAAAGCAGACGGAACTATTGATAAGTTCAAGGCTAGGTTGGTAGCCAAGGGGTTTTCTCAGAAGCAGGGGATTGACTATTTTGACACGTATGCTCCAGTTGCCCGGATGACCACCATCAGGATGTTGATTGCTCTTGCAGCAATACATAAGTTGGTGATACATCAGATGGATGTTAATACGGCTTTCCTAAATGGCGAGCTGACCGAAGAGATTTCCATGCAACAGTCAGAGGGATTTGTCGTCAAGGATCTTGAAGACAAAGTCTGCAAGTTGGTAAAATCTTTGTACGATCTTAAACAGGCTCCCAAGATGTGGCATGAGAAATTTGACAAGGTTATAAGGTTAAATGGCTACATGGTCAGCGAGACGGACAAGTGTGTTTACATGAAGTTCGCTGATGGAAGAGGTGTGATCGTTTGTCTGTACGTGGACGACATGCTTATCCTAGGTACGGATATGAGCTGTGTCACAGAGACAAAGAGGTTCATCTCGAGCAAGTTCAGTATGAAGGACTTGGAGGAAGCTGATGTGATCTTAGGGATCAAGATCATCCGGACAGACACTGGACTAGCGCTGTCACAGTCTCATTATATTGAGAAAATGATCACTCGTTATGGGTATCGGGATCTTCTAGGGATCGATACGTCGTACAGGTGTGATGTGAAGCTGAAGCCTAATTCAGGGGAAAGCGTCAGGCAGCTGGAATATGCAAGCGTAATCGGAAGTTTGATGTATGCTACTAATGCCACAAGGCCTGACATAGCTTTTGTCGTGGGAATGCTGAGTCGTTTCACGAGCAACCCTGGTGTTGAACACTGGAAGGCTATGAAACGGGTTATGAGATATCTCAAGAAGACTCAGACATATGCACTGTACTACAGCGGAGATCCGCAGGTAGTGGAAGGCTTCAGTGATGCCAGTTGGTGCTCAGATTTGGAGAACGAGAGGTCCACAGGTGGATATATTTTCACAATGGGTGTAGCTGCTATATCATGAAAATCGAAGAAGCAGACTATGCTCTCGCGGTCATCCATGGAATCTGAGTTCTTTGTACTTGATACCGCAGTCGAGGAAGCAGAATGGCTTAGGGAGCTCATGTATGATCTTTCAGTGGTTGGGGCGCAAATACCGGCAATACCGATATACTGCGACAACCAGGCGACTGCGGCGGTGGCATCAAATAACCTTTTCAACGGAAAGAAGAGGACTGTGCGGTTAAAGCACAGGGCAGTACACGATCTTATTAAGAGAGGTGTAATTGCAGTGATTGATGTTCGGAGTCAGGAGAACCTGGCGGATCCGTTCACCAAGGGCCTCAAGTGCCAGCTGGTCGATGATACAGCTTGTAAAATGGGCTTGAAGGCATTCTGATATTGTATTATTGTATTTCTACCATAAAGTTGTATGCTATTAGTTCAAAGATTTATCTACTAGGCATCTAGCTTTTGGTTCAAGGGAGGACCACTAATCGAAAGAATATCAGAAACGGTGGGTACATGTTCTATTGGGGCATGGAGAGGTTACGGACCTATAACCACTGTTGTCTAATGTTGTTTTCTACGGAAAATGGTTCCTGCGGGAAGGTTGGCTTAATTGCCTTAATGAGTTCTCAGGTAGAGTGAATGCCTGGTGTGCTTTACAGGAAGCACGGTAGAGCAGCACTACAAGGAGTGAAACTCCATGCTACAGTGGGGTGACTCCACGATGAGGTTCCTATATGTGGGGTGCTGCCTAGGAATAGGATAAAGCCTCGGCTTTGCAGGCGAAGTCACAGCGGCGTAGCACTGCAAATAGGCAGTTAGCCTAATACTGTATATTAAAATAAAGAGGGATGTAGTCAGCACTACAAATAGGAGGAGTTCCTCATGTTACAGTGGCATGACACCACGATGAGGTACCCAGTTAGGGATAAAGCCTCGGCCTTGCAAGCCATGTCATTGCGGCGTAACACCGCAAGGGAGCTTAAGGCTTCATGCTGGGTAGTTTGGCACTACAAAGAGGCAGTTGCCTCATGCTACAGTAGTATGACACTACAAAGGTTTCCAAAGAGGGGTAATGCCTTGGCTTTAAGCCATGTCATAGCGGCGTAGCACCGCAAGGGAAGCGCAAAGCGCTTCATGCCATGTCTCTTTATAATGAACTCATCTATAGTGTATGGACAGAGATATCGGGCCGTCTCTTGAGGGTGAACTTGTAGACGCCCAAAATTATACACTGAAACCAGGCTGGCGCAGGGCCTTTAATGTGTAGCCAGAAGCACACGTAACTACATTATGTGAGTGGAAAGAATTTCAACTATGATGCAGAATTCAAGGCTTAGTCCATTCTTGTATTATAGTATAATTTTTGACCCATACGGGAAGATTCAAGTCGTCAGCGACATCTCTCCTAATGCATGATGAACAGTTACTGTGGGAAACACTTATACCCATATATAGAGATATGTGGGGGATTGTTGGGTTTTTGGCTTTCCTTTTAGAAACTTTAGTCCCACATCGGAAAAACCAAATAGGTTGTATCTCTATATATTAGCTTTGCTAGTTTAAGAGATGCATATGTGGTGTGTAGGTGCACATGGGTGTGCCATGTGGGATTATTTTCTAAATAGGAAAAAGGCTAAAATTAACAATTAAAGCATTCATGCTTTTTGCTCTTGGGAAATTTATTTCCATAGGAGCTAAGCCCCGTAGGGGCTTAGCGACTCGGACTCGGACTCGGGCTCTGACTTGGGCTCAAGGGCTCATGAGGCGTAATGTGGCATTTTGTTGGCGCACTTTGCACTTAGCACGTCAGCATCGTCGCTAGGCGTATAGTGCGCTTAAGTTGCGCTCGTTGCGCGAGCCACTTGCGCGACCACGTTGCGTGGCCCGTTATGCGAGCCCAGTTACGCTGGCCCAGTTATGCAGTCCAGTACGCAACCCAGTACGCCCAGTACGCCCAGTACGCCCAGTACGCACAGTACGCGCAGTGTGCACAGCGTACACAGCATGCGTAGAGTGCGTAGTGTACGCAGCGTACGCAGTGTACGTAGAGTGCGTAGTGTACGTAGGGTGCGTAAAGGGGCTGTGTGCGTAAAGTACAAATTACGCTGGTGGCATAACTTCCAGCAGAATGTGTCCTCGCATGTTCTGAGCGGTTGCTCCATGTTCGGGTTGGTTACTACCACGTCCCTAACATTGTGCTAACCGGGCAGTTGTTGCAGTGGCTTATATAAGGCCTCCTCCTTCTCTCTCACAGGTTACAAGACTAATACACAAGTAGTAGACAGAAAGTTTACAAGTGCTTAGAGGCTGTGAGAGAAAAGAGAGGTATTGTACCAGTATTGCGTTTTGCACAGGAGTTCAAGTTCATCCGAGGAATCAGAAGAGCAGAGTGTTCCAAGTTCTCCGACAAACTTGCTGGTTCCTGGAAGCTGTTCGTGTGGAGCGAATAAAGCTTTGAGCAACGGTGATCATTCACCCCAGCAGGAGTTATTCCATCATTCGCCAGTCATCTTCTTTGTTGGTATTATCAGGATTCTATTAGCGCACCTTCGGTGAAGTATTTGCGTTGATATTATCAGGATTCTATTAGCGCACCTTCGGTGAAGTGTTTGCGTTGATATTATCAGAATTCTATTTGTGCACCTTCTGTGAGGTGTAGCACTAGTGGAATTTCGTTTACGTACCTTCTGTGAAGTGTTACGTTCTGTGCACCTTCTGTGAAGTGTAGCACTAGTTGAAATTTCTATTACGTACCTTCTGTGAAGTGTTAGGTAATAACGATTGTTTCTACAGTTGTTACAAAATTTCAGTTTTCCATCGAAAAATTGTGTCCCGGAATAACAATTTTTAAAAGTTTGGAAAACTTGACATGCATAATTCAGGATTTGCGAACAAATATTATATAATTTTATCACAAATAATTATAATGCTCGAAAATCTGAATAATTAAATAAAATTGGAACAAAGTTAGTGACGAATACGACCGCAACGAATACGACTAAGATGGACGTGGCAAAGAGGGATCTTGGCAAAGCCGACGGCGATGACAATTCGACAAGAATGTTGGCCCATTGATCTGGTCACACCCGTCTGATTTTGAAAATTTTGATTCGATATACACAAATAATATACATGTACGGTACTTCTACTGAACGACTACCATCATGCTGGAGTCTTTGCCAAAGATAATCACGTCGCTGATCAAGACATTTTTTCCCTATATTCTTATGTATTTTTCAATTTATTGAGTTTAGAAAAAATATACGGTTGAACGAAATTGGTACATGGCTAAGCTACAAAGTCCACTTAGAAAATAGCCTACCCAATCTATTCCTTGATTAGTCCACATATTTAATCCAGTCCTTAAACTCAAATAGTCCCAAAATCCAAAGCCAAAATTCTTCATGTTCAATTTTGATATAGGACAACCGAACTCGGACCAAGTTCTGTCCGAACTCGGACCTAGTTCTATCCGAACTCAGACCGAACTTGGTCCCTCTGACATAGTCCCCGAGGGACATGGCCACCCTGAAAAACAAGCTTATAACGTTCAATATTTTAAACGTTGGACTACCAAACTCTGTCCGAGAGAACATTATAAATAGAGAGGATCTATCCATTCAACTCACTCAATCATCTCTTTTCTTCTCTATTCATTCAAGTGTTCTTAAAGAGCTTTTTCACTTCAAATAAAAGCTTTACAACTCCTAGCTAAGTCGGTGTCAGTTTTAGTTCAATCTAGAAGTTTGGTCGAGTTGTACAAAAGTCTTGAAAACTTCTTTGTTTTTATCATGTTCCGAAAGTCAACAAGTCCTCGGATTAAAGGCTTACAAGTTGAGGTAGTGCTTTTCGGATAAAAAGTACGTGTTGTAAGGAGCTACAAGCGCTTCAAATTCAAGGGTTTTATTTCACGAGATAGTGGATTCAATATAAAACGGAGTAACTGGACTAGTTCTCTCAGAGAAAACCAATATAAACCTTAGTGTTTGAATTTGTTCTCTCTGATCTCCTTACATTACGCATTTATTTAGATACTGTTTACTTCATATTTGGTACTACCTTAAAATATTTAAAGGTGATTTTTATTCCGCTGACACATGCACTCAATTCACCTCCTAGAGGTGCTCAACAGTCTTACAAAGAACACAAAAGTAAAACTCAAAAATTGATTGCTATACATAAATTTTCATACAAGAGTTTCTGGAGAAATATGTTGCGAAATAAAATTAATCAGGTTTGGCTTTTCCAAAGCTCAAATTTTTATTCTCATAACTCAAATCTCTCTACCAAAAGAGAGGCATACATTACTATTTATATAAAACTAGACCCAAAAAAGGATAATATAAAAAAAGACAATAAGATTATATCAAATGATAGCAATTGTATCCAACCAAAGGGTCTGATTGGCAAATGTAAATTTTAGAAACTATGTAAGTTACTTTCTTCAGGTTTCTAGAAACTTATTAACGTATCTTTGCTCCTTCTCTAAATGGATAACATATACTGGTGAGGGTGAGACAAATTACCCCCACACTCTATGGTCCACAGGAGGATTCGATAGTTGAGGCTACTTTGGAGGAATTTCAGGACCTGGAGAGCATCCAAGAGGAGATTTAGATTCTTTTATATAGGATGTTATATGAGATTTGAGGTTGTATAGAGTTGAGATGTCTTTATCATTCACCGGATTTATCTCCGGATATTACTTGCAAAAGGACTTGTAATAAAGATAGTGGAATCTGTGATGATTGTGTGACAGGGTACGTACATGATAGAGCTATGATGAGTAGATTGATGAATTGCATTTTGATGATTTCTAAGGTTTAAACGACTGATTATTGCTGTCGACAACAATATAGCTCAGATGTAGTTCGACTCACACCCAATTATTCGGGAGCAGGTCGTCACAATGCGCTTGAAAAGATCCTTTGTGTATTTGGCTTGATTGATGAAGATTCTGTAAGGACCTTGCTTTATTCACTACTACAAAAGATCTTTTTATGACAGCTAAAATGCGTCATAAATGACATTTTATAACTTTTTCTGTAAGCCGTCAGGCGTTATAAAAATCAGTATTATAAATGTTTCTAAAAGCATTTTAAATGTTCTCTACATATATAACACTTTTCTTTTCTTCCTTAAAAAGTTACAAATAAAACGAATATATATAACAATTACTTTCCAAAGTGTTATAAATAAGTTATATATATATATATATATATATATATATATATATATATAAAATATATATATATATATATATATATATATATATATATATATATATATATATATATATATCAACTGAATCATCTATTCATAAGTAAGGCACAAAAAGCCGAAGCCTTTACATGTAAGAACCAAAGAAAGAGAAGGAGCCTGGTAGGAAAACCTGCTCTAAAACAAAATAGCTCCGAGTGGTCCTCAGACACCCTGAATAAGGGAAGTCCAAAAGCTCTCACTAACGTGCTTACAGTGGGTCCTAACTTTAAGGATCTGTCTGATGCTCTCTCGAATTAGTTGCTCAGAGTTGAACCGGTACTTTTCGTATCTATATTTGTTGCGGTTCTTCCAAATAATCCAAGTAATGGCCGCTGCAATGATATGAAGGCCGTGAGAAGCTTTACCCCATTTGGCTAAGAGATCGTTGAAGCCCCGATCACTGAGCCTTAAAGACAAGAGGTAGAGAACCTGGACCACGCCTCGACGACCAAATCTCTCTCAACGAGAATGTGTTTTGCCATTTCTGGCTGACGCTCCGAGCAACAATGACACGCGGAGGCTAAGCTGTAGCCCAATTTAACTAGGGCGTCATCTGTGGGTAGTTTCTTGTACGACGATCTCTACAGGAAAAATGACCACTTCCTGGGGATGCATGATTGCTAGAAATAGGCAATAAAGGAGGAAGGCGTACCTATGCCTCGGGCGGCCCGTCATATCAATGCCAGAAAGACGGAGCCGGACGCATTCAATAACCACTGAAGAGAGTCAGGGTCCGCGCTGACTATCATACCTGAGGTTACTAAGGCGACGGCCACCTCTGGCCCTAGCCACTGGCAAACTCTATCCCAGTTCCACTCGACGCCATTCCATAGGTCCCTAATAACACAGTCGATTGGGGCTTCTTGGAGAGGGGGAGAAGTTCGTCGCCAACCCATCTTTCCAGAAAGGGGGACGAATCGCCAGTGCCCAGCCGAAGACGGATAAGAGGTCCGGCGAGCTGACGATTGAACATGATGGGTCGCCAAGATGTTGAAGATCTGCTATTGTGGGTAGCGACAGTGGGGTGGGAATGCTTGTATTATATAGCCTTCATGAAATGCGCCCAGATGGATTGGTTTGTGCGAAGCTTCTACCACATCTTCATCGAGCACACATCGACAACATGAGCCAATCTGCTAAATCCTAGACCACCTTCCGAAGTAGATCTCGCCATCGAGTACCAGCTGGCCCAGTGGTGCTTATCCTTGCCATCACAGTGGCCCCATAGGAAGTTGGCGAATAGATTTTCTATAGTGCACAAGACTTTTTTTTGGGGGGGGAACAGGCAACCAGGGTGTAAATCGGGATAGAAGATAGTACGTGCTGGATCATAACTATATTGCCACCGGGTGAAAGAATGGTGTTGTGCCATCCCTCGATCTTTTTCCTGACTTTGTCCACTAATGTGTCGAACATGCCTGTATTAGTTCTTTCGTACGCCAGCGGACACCCTAAATAAGGAAAAGGAGGGTGGGACATAGTGAAGGAAGTGATATTGTGGAGCATATTGGTGTTATCCTTGCCGGTCGAGTGATGGGAGTAGATGACACTCTTTTTCGGGTTCACGCGCTGACCGGAGCATCTGGTGTATCTCGTCAGCGTATTGTAAACCACCTCAATTGACCTCGTATCACCCGAAGCGAAGATAAGGATGTCATCAGCGTAAGCTAGATGTGTAATAATCGGGCAGCTACTCGCAGTATGGTAGTGATGGAAGCTTTGGTTGCCGGGCAAGTGCTTTAGGTTTCTGCTCAGCGCTTCGGCTGCAATGATAAATATGGTGGAAGATAACGGGTCACCTTGTCTGACGTTGCGACTTGATTTGAAAAACCTGTCTTGTTGACCATTGACGACGGTGGAGAACCATGAGTTACTGATCGATCTCCAAACAATGTCGATCTAAGTCTCCGAAAACTCGAAGGCCCTAAACACCCATATCATGAATCGCCAGTCAAGTCTGTCATACACCTTCTCCATGTCCAACTTTATAGCAATGTTGCTGCTCCTAGATGGCAATTTCATGCAGTTGATCATCTCTTTAGCCAACAAAACGTTGTCTAAGATATTTTAACCGTAGACGGACCCACTTTGCTCTTCCGAGATGATGGTAGGAAGTATGTCAGTCATACGATTGGCTGCTATTTTGGAGAATATCTTATTTGTGAAGGTGCACATACTCAGCGGACGAAAATCTCTGAAGGGGTCCGGATTGTTCTTCTTGGGGATCAGGATTAGCACTACAACAAAAAGACCTATTAATGACGCTTGATAAGTGGTTTTCATGACGGCTGATGTGGAAGCGTCATCAAAGTTCAGCAAGACTAGAATCTATAACGGTTTACATTAAAAACGTTATTGATAGTGCTCCAGTGATACGAGCGTTATAAAAAAGTACAAAAATTTAAGTCGAAACCTCGAGTCCCCCGCAATTCTCCCGCACTTAAGAAAAATTCTAAACCCTCTCTCTTTCTCCATCTCCTTCCGTTCCCCAACTCCCCTCAGCCCACTCCTCGCTCCCCAACTCCCCTCAGCCCACTCCCCGCTCTCCAACTTCCCTCAGCCCGTTCCTCGCCTCCCTCGGTTACAGACTCCACCGCAGAGGGAAGGTTGCCACCGACGTAGCCTTCACCACCGATTTGTCCTAAAATCTCGATCATTGCTTATTTTATGCCCTAAATTATGCCTCGACATGATTTTAGTAAAATCTTCTAATTTTTGACAACCATACATGCATCCAACTCTCCAAAATTAGGGTTTTTTTAGGATTTTTCGACGTCTCCATCCACGTCGACGATGATCCGAAAAAGGCTGCATCATCGTTGACTTCTCTTGATTAAGTGAGTAATTTTGATTTGGATTTATTTCTAAAAAAAGATTTTGCTGGGAATTATTCTATGTGCGCTTCATGTTCGATGAAATAATTGTAAGTACCAAATGCTTGTGTTCTTTGATTTTTTTTTGTTTGTTCTTGTTCAAGGGAGTGTAATTGCATTTGGGGAGCCGAGTTCAAAGCCTCTCCACAGTCACAACCGTGACCCGACGAGGTGTTGTGCGTGCCTGTGAGCCGAGTCCGAAGTCTCCCTTCGGATTCTGACACTAAATTATGGGGTATAAATTCTAAACTCTTGATTGATTTCAGTTTCTGGGTTTATTTTGTTTATCGATGATGTTGTTGGATCTCGATCCCTACATAAAAAGGATTTCGATCGACTGATACGTGTTGGGTTCGATTTTGGCTTGACGATCCTACGATTGTCTTTGTTTGTGAAGCGCGAATGATCTTTAGATCATGTTCGGTTCTTTACTTGCTGTTGGATCATTTTCGATTTCGGGTTACCTAGCTGCTGTTGGAATTATTTGTGATGCATGTATTGTTGGTTTGGGTTTCTTGTATAAATTGTTGCTTGGTTTCTCCTTCCTATACTTGTTGTGGGATGTTGGTTTAGGTTTTCTTTATTATACATGTTGGGTTGGGAAAGATTTCTTTGCTGTAGAAGATATTTTGCTATTTGGATTAAAATTGTTGGTTGGGTATCTATTATGCATGATGGGTTTAAGTTGGTACTGTGGGTGTTTTTGTTGGGAGCTTTTCGATATAAATCACATGCGGGTATATATTAGTTGGGAGTATTTCTATTTCGGGATTGACATCTCCATTAGCATGCATGCGTCGTTGATTTTGGGACTACGTACACTATACCATGCTTGGATGTTTTACTTTATTTGTCGGTTTCGATTTTTATTAGAGTACTCGGATACTCTTGGTGATGGTCGTTCGACCAAATGAACCAAAGCGTTGCAGATCGTATCGGATACACTGGCTCCGTGTCGGGACGTGTCCTACACGTGTTATGGCACGCTAGTACAGCAGATGATGATTGATCCTTATCTGAGACATCTTATATATCTCATTTCGTTTCTTGTCGTTGGTCGTAGTTTGTATGTTGGTACTGTTGGGTTATTCATTCTGGGTGCAGATACGCTCGTGTTTGTACGAGTCGATACGGGACACGGATGTGAGGATACCTTCGTGTCGATGATGTAGCCTCTCCACAGTTACAACCGCGACCCGACGAGGTGCTGTGCGTGCCTGCGAGCCGAGTCCGAAGCCTCCCTTCAGATTCTGACACTAAATTCTGGGTTATAAATTCTAAACTCTTGATTGATTTCAGTTTCTGGGTTTATTTTGTTTGTCAATGATGTTGTTGGATCTCGATCCCTACATAAAAAGGGTTTCGATCGACTGATACATGTTGGATTCGATTTTGGCTTGACGATCCTACGATTGTCTTTGTTTGTGAAGCGGGAATGATCTTTAGATCATGTTCGGTTCTTTACTTGCTGTTGGATCATTTTCGGTTTCGGCTTACCTAGCTGCTGTTGGAATTATTTGTGATGCATGCATTATTGCACTACAAAAATTTGTCAGATTAGCGACGTCTAAATACGTTGCTAATCTCAGCAAAAATATCACTAAATCAATTTAGCGACGTTTAGGGCGATGTTTCAGGAACGACGGAAAAACACGTGTCGCTAAACGAGAAAACGTCGCAAAACGTCGCTAGGGCGACGCCATTTTGCGACGTCAACGACGTCGCTAATTAGCGACGTTATTTGCGACGTTTGTTATTTGACGCTAATCAGCGACGTAAAAGGCGACGTTAGCGCGTGGTCGCCGTTTAGCGACAGTTTTGCGACATTTTGGCGACGATGAGCTGACATCAGATTTGGTGCCAGTGTTGCCACATCAGAATTTAGCGATGCTTTTAGCGACATTCTCTGACGTCGCTAATATGTAGCGACGAATACTAACG
Source organism: Iris pallida (assembly GCA_029216955.1). Lineage (NCBI taxonomy): Eukaryota > Viridiplantae > Streptophyta > Magnoliopsida > Asparagales > Iridaceae > Iris > Iris pallida. The sequence goes on along the minus strand of JANAVB010013000.1, from coordinate 15,231,837 downwards.
TCGCTAAATTAAAAAAATATAAAAAAAGGTTCCAGAAAGCAAATGATGCTGGAGCTGGAGCCTGAGCCAAAATATAGAATACAAAATACAGAATACAGAATCCAATCCCTGGGTTCGCCGACCCCCTCGGTGGAACACTCAACACCGGCACGCACAATACATTCCAGAATATACAAAAAATATAAAAAAATACTTTCCGCAATGAACAATGTCAATATATAATATCCTCAACACAACCAAATCAATATCCGCAAATACGTATAAACTCAGTATCCTCAACGAAAAAACTGAATATCCCCAAATACGTACAAAGTAAAAATATAAAATACAGAATCTAATCCCTTGGTTCACCGAAAATACAAAAACAAAGATTGACACATAGTTCTAATTCATATGTGTTTTAAGTGTGAGAACGGATGGCTCAGAACACAACCCAAAATTTATTCTAGCATACATTAGTGTGAATCATCTATGTTTATCTGAAGAATGTAACAAAATCAATATGAACTCACATAATGTAATACTAAGACATCATCTACCACTATATAAGATATAGTGATAGGTTGTCGTATCATCATTGCCGAGGGATGAGGGTCACAGGACAGTCAACTTTATCTACGGCTACATAGTTTCTGCCTCGCCAGTCGAATGGCTGCAGGGACTATGTCCTGATCACCATGTCGTACCATAGTTTCTGCCTCGCTAGTCGAATGGCTGCAGGGACTATGTCCTGGAGCTGGAGCCAAAATACAGAATCCAAAATACAAAATACAGAATTTAATCCCTGGATTCCCCCACCAATTCATTTCCCTCCATTTTACTCTCTCACTCTCTCTCCTCCCCCCTCCGGCGCTCTCACTCTCTCCGGCGCTCTCACAGTACTAATTCATATCTATTTAAGTGTGAGAACGGATGGCTCAAAACACAACCCAAAATTAATTTTAGCATACATTAGTGTGGATCATTATGTTCTGTACATATGGTGTAGTATATGTTCTTATCGTATCTAGTATCTGAAGAATGTAACAGAATCAAGATGAACTCACATAATGTAATACTAAGACATCATCTACTACTATATAAGATATAGTGATAGGTTGTCGTATCATCATTGCCGAGGGATGAGGGTCGCAGGACAGTCAACTTTATATATCTACGGCTACATAGTTTCTACCTCGTCAGTCGAATGGCTGCAGGGACTATGTCCTGATCACCATGTCGTACCATAGATTAATGCAAATGGAGCTGGAGCCCGAGACAAAATACAGAATACAAAATACAAAATCCAATCCCTGGTTTCGCCGACCCCCTCGGTGGAACACTCAACACCAGCACGCACAATACATTCCAGAATATACAAAAAATATAGAGAAAAAATTCTATCCGCAACGAACAATGTCAATATGTAATATCCTCAACAAACCAAATCAATATTCGTAAATACGTACAAACTCAGTATCCTCAACGAAAAAACTGAAGGAAGGATCAGTGCTTTCTAGTTCTCTTCCATCCACCCATTCCTCCGTTCTGATCAAGCCTCTTCCTTTCTCCTCTAATCCACCATGGCACTGGACCCATCTGCTCCTCCCTACTTCCCTTCTTCTTATTTGACTCTCTCAGCCACATATGATATCCAGCTCAAGTGTAGAGGCGGAGGAGAAGAAGTGGACAGGAATAGGAGGTCGGGGAAGCAGCACAGCCGCGGCATGACCTAGAGGAAGTACATAGGTTTTCTTCAACATCCGTAGGAGAACTATAAGGATATATCTTTTCACAACATGTCACCTTGTCAAAGACCCTTAATGTAAATATCACGTTACCGCGGTGTCGGAAGACCAACATGTCATAATTTTCTAAGCCGTGTGCTTCGACATAATCCTCCCAAAATTCATTCTAGCATAAATTAGTGTGAACCATCTATGTTCTGTACATATGGTGTAGTATATGTTCTTATCGAATCTAGTATGTAGTATCTGAAGAATGTAACAAAATCAAGATGAACTCACATAATGTAATACTAAAACGTCATCTACTACTATATAAGATATATTGATAGGTTATCGTATCATCATTGCCGAGGGATGAGGGTCGAAGGACAGTCAACTTTATCTACGGCTACATAGTTTCTGCCTCGCTAGTCGAATGGCTGCAGGGACTATATCCTAATCACCATGTCGTACCGTAGATTTATGCAAATGGAGCTGGTGCTGGAGCTGGAGCCAAAATACAGAATCCAAAATAAAAAATACATAATCTAATCCCTAGCTTTGCCGAAAATACAAAAACAAATATTGACACACAGTTCTAATTCATATGTATTTTAAGTGTGAGAATGGATGGCTCAGAACACAACACATTATAGCATACATTAGTGTGAATCATCTATGTTCTGTACATATGGTGTAGTATACGTTCTTATCGAATCTAGTATGTAGTGTCTGAAGAATGTAATAGAATCATGAATGAACTTACATAATGTAATACTAAAACATCATCTACTACTATATAAGATATAGTGATAGGTTGTCGTATCATCATTGTCGAGGGATGAGGGTCGAAGGACAGTCAACTTTATCTACGGCTACATAGTTTCTGCCTCGCCAGTCGAATGGCTGCAGTGACTATGTCCTGGTCACCATGTCGTAGTCCAATACAATCCAAAGATTGACACAATACTAATTCATATATGTAGTCCAATACAAATAGTCTATTACAAAAACAACCCACAATACAAATAGTCCAATACAAATAAGTACTAATAGCTAATGAGAGCCACGCAGCTCATGCAAACGCTCAGTGATACGATCACGCAACCACTTCAAAAAAGTGGGATCGATGGCGTTTGGATGGATGTAGTCCCTTACAAGTGCTGATCAATAGAACTTCCGGTCTCACTAGGTACCAGTGCTGGATGAATAGAACTCCCGGTCTCACTAGCTACCGGTGCCACTTCCTCCTTAACAGTAGGAGGAGCCACCTCAACATTCACTGTTTCCCTCAAACGACGTGCCGCTCCTCGGGTCATGGGTGCCATCTGGTAAAATCAATATTCACAGGGGAGAGCGGTTGAAAATGAATCAAAGAACTATCAGAGAATCACATAAAACTAGAACTGAAATACAGTAATTAAAAAACAAATGAGAGAACTATCAGATGTGATACTTAAGTATCAATACGATACTCGAGTATCGGTATTGTGATTGCGATACCGATACACATAGGAATGGTATAATACTCAGAGTATCGGTATATATCAGACCATTCCGTATTACTCAGAGTATCATTAATATAAAATGACAAAAATATAATAGTATAAAGAATTAGAAAACTTACATAAGCTTTGGCAGCCATCTTCTTCGTCATCTCTGTCCAGAAATCTGCTCTGAGTCAATCCTTTGCCCCAGAGCTCTAGTGGATATCCTTGAGTAGGACGTATACTCTGAGAGATCACCTTTACAAGAATGATATCAGTAGTGAAATTGAGTGTTGGAGGAGATATTATCAGAGTATACGTCCTACTCAGATGGGTCTCTCACCTTTACTATTTTTTTTGACAGCATGGTAGATGTGCTCCGTCAACAGATTCTTGCTTTGAGCCAAAACTTTGTCCCGGAGCTCAATTGGACATCTTTCGTGTAGAGCTCGAGTGAAAGGTTCCTGACAGCATGGTGGTCTCCTTTGTCAAAGGATTTATGCTCATCCCACAAAGGTTGTAGGACGAGCAAGAATCCTTTGACAAAGGAGACCACCATGCTGTCAGAAACCTCTCGCTCGAGCTCTACACGAAGGATGTCCAATTGAGCTCCGGGGCAAAGTTTTGGCTCAGAGCAAGAATCTGTTGACGGAGCACATCTACCATGCTGTCAGAAAAAATAGTAACGGTGAGAGACCCATCTGAGTAGGACGTACACTCTGATAATTTCTCCTCCAACACTCAATCCCACTATTGATATCATTCTTGTAAAGGTGATCTCTCAGAGTATACGTCCTACTCAGATGGATCTCTCAGAGTATCCTCTCCGGTTGGTTGTCCTAATTTATGTATTTTAAGTGTTAGAACGGATGGCTCAGAACGCAACCTAAAATTCATTCTAGCATACATTAGTGTGAATCATCTATGTTCTGTACATATGGTATAGTATACGTTCTTATCGAATCTAGTATGTAGTATCTGAAAAATGTAACAGAATCAAGATGAACTCACACAATGTAATACTAAAACGTCATCTACTACTATATAAGATATAGTGATAGGTTGTCATATCATCATTGCCGAGGGATGAGGGTCGCAGGACAGTCAACTTTATCTACGGCTACATAGTTTCTGCCTCGCCAGTCGAATGGCTGCAGGGACTATATCCTGATCACCATGTCGTACCATAGTTTTTGCCTCACCAGTCGAATGGCTGCAGGGACTATATGTCCCGATCACCATGTTACCAATTAACCAACCAACAAAACTACTTGTTACAAATATCGGCACTATCGGTGCATTCGAATCGTAGTATCACATTTTTCGGTGTCGGAAAATAAATAATTATTACTAAATTATCAGATTTTTCGGCACTATCGGTGCCCCTGACCAAGCCACCCCCCTACACCACCCGTAGCCCTAACCCGAACCCTACTCCTAGCTCCCCTTCCCCAGCCGCCCTCGTCCTTCCTGCGCCGGAGAGAGTGAGAGTGCCGGAGAGAGTGAGAGAGAGGGAGAAGAAGAGTACCATGTACCGTAGAGGGAGGAGAGTCGTCGGAGAGAGTGACAGCGTCGGAGAGAGTGAGAGCACCGGAGGGGGGAGGAGAGTTGCCGGAGAGAGTGACAGCGCCGGAGAGAGTGTGAGCGCCGAATGAGAAATTGACCCTAACCCAAACTCTAATCCTAGCTCCCCTCCCCCAGCCGCCCTCGTATCCCCTACCCCACCCCCCAGCCACCCTCGCTTACCCCCAATCACCCGCATCCCCCCTGCACCTCCCTCCGAGGCATCCGTACCCACCCAAACCACCAACAACCAAAACAAACAGAGAGAGAGAGAGAGGGAGGGGGAGAGTCACGTACCAGAGAGGGAGGAGAGTCGCCGGAGAGAGTAAGAGTCGCATCCGGAGAGAGTGAGAGCGCCGGGGAGGAGAGAGAGTGAGAGAGAAAAATAGAGGAAAATGAAACGTTAGGGCGGGGATATAATTAGAATTTAGCGACGTTTTGCGACGACTGGGTCATGTGCTTAATGTACGTCATTGTTACATCGCTTAGGTCATCGCTAGTAGCGACTATGAGCGACGTTTATGTAAAACGTCGCTAATGTACACAATTTAGCGACGTTAATCTAACGTCGCTAAATATACGTCGCCAATTGAGCAGATTTTAGTAGTGTTGGTTTGGGTTTCTTGTATAAATTGTTGCTTGGGTTCTCCTTCCAATACTCGTTGTTGGATGTTGGTTTAGGTTTTCCCTATTATACATGTTGGGTTGGGAAAGATTTCTTTGTGTAGGAGATGTTTTGCTATTTGGATTAAAATTGTTGGTTAGGTATCTATTATGTATGATGGGTTTAACTTGGTACTGTGGGTGTTTTTGTTGGGAGCTTTACGATATAAATCACATGCGGGTATAATCACATGCGAGTATATATTAGTTGGGAGTATTTCTATTTCGGAAATGACATCTCCATTAGCATGCCTGCATCGTTGATTTTGGACTACGTCCACTATGCCATGCCTAGATGTTTTACTTTATTTGTCGGTTTCGGTTTTTATTAGAGTACTCTGATACTCTCGAATTTTTGATATAAAGCACAGACTCTAAAAGTGAGGGTTTTGCTTTCTTTTTCAGGATTTTGCTATACGTACATGTGCTATGGACAGTCTTCATGTGACCAAGTTGAAGCGTTATAAGTGTGCTTCTTCGCTACAATATCTGTGAGATTTTTGATGTCGATAGTTTTGATGTAGCTAAAGTGTACTCTATATTGGATACTCTATATATTTTGAGAAGATGTATATAATGAAATGGAAAAATGTATAATGGTAGCTAGAATACTCTATTTTGAGACAATAAATGGAGAATGGTAATTTATATTACATTTCAATACTTTGTTGTGAATATGGTTCAAAGTGGTTGTTTTCGAATTGAATTGAGCAGCGTTTGGAATGTCATACAGTATAGAGCGTTATAAATGTGATACAACGACCATATACAGCGGTTTTTCATAACTATCCATAACGTTTTGAAAATAAAACGTAGCAGAAATTCAACCTATTAATGACGGTTTTGGATGAATTATCTATAACGCTTTTAAAAACATTTATAACACCCGATTTCATAACGCTTGGACTGAGAAAAAAAAGTGTCATGGTTTCCAATTAATGACGCTTTTTAGCCGTCATTAAAAGGTATTTTTGTTGTAGTGCAGGTTAGCGCTAGAAATAGCTTTAGGGTACCTGGCTCCTTGAAAGAAGGTAATTACTACCTCGTTTATGTCAGCTATAATGATGTCTGTCACGCCCCGCTCCCGTAGGAGCGATCGTCCTCGCTAAGGCGTGATGCCGCACGAGCCTAGATTGCGCTCGTATAAGGCAGGTTCCATAACGGTCGATTACAGCGGCGGCGACGGGGTCGTCGCACAGAAGTCCCAAGCAGATACATTGAATATGCAGCAGAAATTTGAAATAAGAACACATGAACACAAGTCATTCAAAAAAAAACTCTTTTATTGATATTGAATACAAGATTACATTTGTGGGCGCAAGGCCGAATTACAAGTCACTCGTGCTCACTTTTCTCTCATTTATAATTCCCTCTGCTCTCTCTCATCTCTCGATACAATGTTTGATGTCAGCGAAAGCTTCGGAAGGCGATGTCCATACATTATGTCCTGTATAAGTCTTCAATCTACGCGGCGGCACGCTTCGAGTCGCCAAGGAACTCCGTGCCTCGACGCATCCAAGCGAGCTCCGCGCCATGAGCTTCTACCTGTGCCTGCACATGAACACTGTGTGGGTGTCAGTACTCAACTGTACTGGTGGAGTGAGCTTCTCGCCCATCCATACATAACCGACACGTTCATTTACTTTGTGCAGCTTAAACCCTTTCGATTGTCTTTCTAGTCTTGCTTTAGGATCAGTTTTAAGACTTGACGTCTAACCAACTCGACGTGCAACGACAGGGTCGTGCTACAATACCGTGTATTTCGATCGAGGCAGTGCCTCATCGCCTAGGTACTTGACCAAACTTCAACTCGGGACGGTAGGGTCGTGCCACATTCTATTCGCAACTTAGATATATTCAAGACAACGCTATGCCGAGGAGCAACTTACGCGAACTCGACCGTGCCAAGACCTTTGTTTAAACTCAAGCGCCTCTAGACCAATCCTCGTGCCAACGATTCAAGTGCCAAGGACGGCAATGGGACGACTCGTACAGGCCGTACCGCTAGACTTGATTCGTACCTTAAGATTTGCTTAGACATGTACATGCTTCAAGATTGAGGGCGTGCCTCGCAACTTATCAAGACTTATCCTGCTACTGCCTTGCGGCCTTAATGTTCAACTCATTTGTTAACTTAGACAAGACTTATGAATCGTAGTGACGAATCCATGAACATTTCGACGCCATCTAACGTGCCAAGCACGGTACCTATGCTGCAGCCCAGTCTTAGGCCCAGACATTGTATTACAGACTAGACCAGCATTCAAGTTCTAGACTCGATCTAAAGGCATACACGCGGTGTGCCGCTATCTGCCGACACATCTATAAGAGGAGGTCACTAGCAATTTCAAGCTATCTTGGACATGGCTCATGGGATATCGGCCTGTACCAACATGGGTAGCTAGCCCGGTGGGGTCGAACTCTCCCATGCGGTCATCCAGCATCCTACTTTGAGCCACACTCGCTTCTCCCGGGCCGAATGATCTCGGCGCCCCGATGATCACTCGAGAAGACTACACCTTGTCGACAAGTTATCCAATGACCATGCAAGTCTCAACTCGATCTAACCAATCCTTTCTTAACATGACCATACATTCCTTCTTTCTATCAAGACTTAACGAGACTCCCAAGCCGCGGGACCGATCTCGTGTGCGGGACATAACAAGACTTAGCGAGACTCCCAAGCTAGGGGACCGATCTCGTGTGCGGGACATATCATGACTTAGCGAGACTCCCAAGTAGCGGGACCGATCTCGACGACAACCAGTCGGGTGGACTTTCTTTGTTCGTGGAAAGCTTTTCACTAAACCGACCGTAGCTCGTGCCTTAGACAGGCCTGGTTCTATAGGCGACTCTAACGCTCAAGTCGTATACTTATACGACGAGCCTTGTTTTCAAGGGACTACGCGACTTGACAACCGCAGCTAGAGCGGGACAGTGCTAGAAATGGCTTCGATAGCCCAGCACAACTTTTGTCTAACTTATTCGGGCAACGACTCGATGAGCAAAGGCTACGCCGAGCTTCGCATCGAGGGAACGTGCTAGGCACGGGGTCGACTTGGACAACAAACTTTTCGGGTGCCTAGACCTAAGCCAACGAGCCGTGCGAGACGACTTAACTTGCGGGACGTGCGAAGACTATGCCAAGCCTTGCAGGATAGGACCGTGCATGCTTTGTTAGGCATTCATGCGGGCGACGCCTATGACTTAGGCTAATTCGAGTGTCGGGACAAATCGACGGGACCGTGCATGCTTTAACAAGCATTCACGCAGGCAACACCTAAGGCTTAGGCTACTTTGAGTGTCGGGGCAACTTAGCAACTTGAGCCAACTTCCTTCTCCCAAGCCACGGGATCGAAGGATCGAGTGTCATTTGAAAGTGCGCTGAGCCGACTTCTATGAAGACCGTGGGACCATTTTCCATGTTCTAAGACATTCCGACGGGTCGGAATTATTCCCTTAGTTTTGTGCATTCGTAGCTTTTATATTAGCCTACTTGTGCAAGTTGAAAACATTGCGAGTTATTATGTGAAGGCTAAGATGAGGCAAGTTCATCGAAACTACCCCACATGTGCGAGGAGTCGCCTCGGACGAGCGAGCCTTCGAGCAGCCGTTGCAAGGCTAAGTTCCAACGCCGTCGGCATTTCGATTTCTCCGATTGACTTTGTGGGACGGGGCACTACATCATAACCACTCAGAACAAGTCTCGTCCTCGAGACTTTCCTGAAGGTAAGCCATCCTACCATTTCTATGGCCAAGACTTAATCGAGCCTAGACACGGGACTATAACAGTCGAGCGAGATATGTCTACGCGTTTTCTTGTGTCCGAGCCACGCTTACACTATTATCATTCTTTCCTTCAACACGATTTCGAATTCTCGATACTCTTTCATTCCCCAAGTCTTGCTTGAACTCATCGTATCATTTGGCTGGATCGTGCACACATTCCAAGCGTCCCCAAAATACATGCATTCAGCCAAGCTGCATGATAGAGAATTTGTCATTCTCACTCAAGTCGCATCGTGCACATACCCAGGCGTCCCTGAAATATATGCATGTCAGCTGAGTCTCGTGAGCAGGGTTTCCTATGTTCGTGATTCATGCTATCCATTCAAACCAATCCTCCAGATCAATCTTTTTCGATTGCTAACGCTTGAAACAGGGCGTCTCGCCTAACCGCTAGGCTATTTCTTTTCGAAGCTAAGTCAATGTCAGGATTGGAATCATAGTTCCCCAACAATAATGCCAACACTGACCCCAATCCTAGGGTCAAACCATAATCGGTAGTACGGGTTTTCTACCCAAGCTCGCGTCACTCAGATTTTTAAACATCGAGCATGATCGCCTATTCGCATCAATGTATTCATTACGCGTATTCAAATCCATTCAAATCACCAATTCTAACCAATTCATGTATTCGATCACGAGGTCATCTAGCTTTGACAATACGTTGTGCTCCAATCTCACGCGAGTCCGATTATCCACGGTGGTTCATGAATCACCATGCAACGCTCCCGCAGAATAATCATCCTCATCGAGGCATAACTCTTGTTTGAGTTTAGACTAACTCATTCTCGATACGCGGATTGGACCTACTCAATCCTCAAGTTCAATCCTTCAAGCACCCAAATTCATTCTCGAGTCACCTCTGTGTCAAACCACAAGTCAAAGCAATCAGATTGCCACGCCATCCAAGTTCAATCACTCCCGTTGTATGAATCACCATACCAGCGCTCACACGGAGTGATCGCCCTAATCGGTGCGACGCATGTGCGAGGCTGGGGTTGCGCTCGCATAAGACAAGAATGTCGAAGTTGTGGTTATTGACGAAGCAAATCCAACCATTTTCATTTTTCATCCAATCCAAGTTTGATAGTCCGACCGTCATTCATTCAGCTAGAAAATCCTCGAGCCAAGTTTTATCTTTTCTTCGACACATTTCAATATCCCGAGTATAGCATCTGTCGGAACAATGATATTTGCACGATCATCATTCGCCGAGTCAGAGTACCCCCGAGTTATCACATATCGATCTTTGATACGCCTCAATACCATCGACGATATGCGTAACCTGACGATCTTCCTCTGCAACCAATTTCGAGTCGTGCATTGATGCTGTTGTCCGAGTTGTATATTCTACAATCTTCTCGATATTCAAGATTAAGTTCGATCGCTATTTCTCAAGCTCGTTTCAAGATCGTTGTTCGAAACTCAAGTCACATTTTATTTGCATCAATCCGATATCGTGCGCGCGATCCTCTAAGTTTCCTCGATCAAGACCATTCATTTTCATTCATCGTTCCGAATCATTTCGATATCGTTTTCTAACTCGCGTTGTCTATTCGTAAGTTGTTCGAACGACATCTCGTTCGGGACATTCGAAGTCACGACCAACTAAGCGTGACGCGTTCTAAGGCTTTGCGCGATCGTATCGCCTCGCCGATATACTCGTAATCCTCAATATTTGCTTGAATGATTTACAAGAAAATCCATACACCACTCGGATTCGAGCCATCAGCTCTAGCCTACAATCACGTTCGCGTCATTTGCTAAGACATCTTTCAGATCCGTTCGACGAATCTCTAGCGTAATCGCTCACGTCGTATCGACGTACTAAGTTGTTCGTACTATTTCCTCGAAATCCAAGTCAACCCTCCGTGTACGCCTAAGTGTTAACTTGATAGCGTTCCTATCGATAGACACTCTAAGTGCAGCTTCGCTCCCGACCGAGCGGTACTTGATAACGCTCGCAACTCGTTTGCACCAAACGTCGAGGTGCACGATACGCGATGCAACTTAGCCAAAAGGCCGTACGCATGGTTATCCCGTGCGGACTATATTCGAGTTTGCACGCTCAATTGCTAGGGTCAACGCATGACTAGTTAGGCACGCACGCGACATGTTAACTTAGCATGTGTTCTCTATTGAGTCAAGTTTAACATCGTTCGGCACAAAGGCCTACAGATGCGTTCTGCGATAGCCTACCGATGCGTTTGGTTGAACGCTTGTACGAGCTTTTGAAAATATTTAGACTTATTGTATGGACATGTCGAGGGACATTTGAGAGAGAGCGCACACTTCTTTTTCCAACAACGAGCTTTCAAAACAGAGAAATTCGACGTGAAGTCCAATGACGTAAAGCCGTGCTCGGATACCATTATGTCACGCCCCGCTCCCGTAGGAGCGATCGTCCTCGCTAAGACGTGATGCCGTACGAGACTAGATTGCGCTCGTGCAAGACAGGTTCCATAACGGTCGATTATAGCGGCGGCGACGGGGTCGTCACACAGAAGTCCCAAGCAGATACATTGAATATACAGCGGAAATTTAAAACAAGAACACATGAACACAAGTCATTCAAAAGAAACTCTTTTATTAATATTGAATACAAGATTATATTTGTAGGCGCAAGGCCGAATTACAAGTCACTCGTGCTCACTTTTCTCTCATTTACAAGTCCCTCTGCTCTCTCTCATCTCTCGATACAATGTTTGATGTCAGCGGAAGCTTCGGAAGGCGATGTCCATACATTATGTCCTGTATAAGTCTTCAATCCACGCGGCCGCACGCTTCAAGTCACCAAGGAACTCCGTGCCTCGACGCATACAAGCGAGCTCCGCGCCACGAGCTTCTACCTGTGCTGCACATGAACACTGTGTGGGTGTCAGCACTCAACTGTACTGGTGGAGTGAGCTTCTCGCCCACCCATACATAACCGACACGTTCATTTACTTTGTGCAGCTTAAACACTTTCGATTGTCTTTCTAGTCTTGCTTTAGGATCAGTTTTAAGACTTGACGTCTAACCAACTCGACGTGCAACGACAGGGTCGTGCTACAATACCGTTTATTTCGATCGAGTCAGTGCCTCATCGCCTAGGTACTTGACCAAACTTCAACTCGGGACGGCAGGGTCGTGCCACATTCTATTCGCAACTTAGATATATTCAAGACAATGCTATGCCGAGGAGCAACTTACGCGAACTCGGCCGTGCCAAGACCTTTGTTTAAACTCAAGCGCCTCTAGACCAATCCTCGTGCCAACGATTCAAGTGCCAAGGACGGCAATGGGACGACTCGTGCAGGCCGTGCCGCTAGACTTGATTCGTGCCTTAAGATCTGCTTAGACATGTACATGCTTCAAGATTGAGGGCGTGTCTCGCAACTTATCAAGACTTATCCTGCTACTGCCTTGCGGCCTTCATGTTCAACTCATTTGTTAACTTAGACAAGACTTATGAACCGTAGTGACGAATCCATGAACATTTCGACGCCATCTAACGTGCCAAGCACGGTGCCTATGCTGCAGCCCAGTCTTAGGCCCAGACATTGTATTACAGACTAGACCAGCATTCAAGTTCTAGACTCAATCCAAAGGCATACACGCGGCGTGCCGCTATCTGCCGACACATCTACAAGAGGAGGTCACTAGCAATTTCAAGCTATCTTGGACATGGCTCGTGGGATATCGATCGGCCTGTACCAACATGGGTAGCTAGTCCGGTGGGGTCGAACTCTCCCATGCGGTCATCCAGCATCCTACTTTGAGCCACACTCGCTTCCCCCGGGCCGAATGATCCCGGCGCCCCGGTGATCACTCGAGAAGACTACACCTTGTCGACAAGTTGTCCAATGACCATGTAAGTCTCAACTCGATCTAACCAATCCTTTCTTAACATGACCATGCATTCCTTCTTTCTATCAAGACTTAACGAGACTCCCAAGCCGCGGGACCGATCTCGTGTGCGGAACATATCAAGACTTAGCGAGACTTCCAAGCCAGGGGACCGATCTCGTGTGCAGGACATATCATGACTTAGTGAGACTCCCAAGTAGCAGGACCGATCTCGGCGATAACCAGTCGTGTGGACTTCCTTTGTTCGTAGCAAGCTTTACACTAAACTGACCGTAGCTCGTGCCTTAGACAGGCCTGGTTCTGTAGGCGACTCTAACGCTCAAGTCGTATACTTATACGACGAGCCTTGTTCTCAAGGGACTACGCGACTTGACAACCGCAGCTAGAGCGGGACAGTGCTAGAAATGGCTTCGATAGCCCAGCACAACTCTTGTCTAACTTATTTGGCCAACGACTCGATGAGCAAAGGCTACGTCGAGCTTCGCATCGAGGGAACGTGCTAGGCACGGGGTCGACTTGGACAACCAACTTTTCGGGTGCCTAGACCTAAGCCAACGAGCCGTACGAGACGACTTAACTTGTGGGACGTGCGAAGACTATGCCAAGCCTTGCGGGACAGGACCGTGCATGCTTTGTTAGGCATTCATGCGGGCGACGCCTATGACTTAGGCTAATTCGAGTGTCGGGACAAATCGACGGGACCGTGCATGCTTTAACAAGCATTCACGCAGGCGACGCCTAAGGCTTAGGCTACTTTGAGTGTCGGGGCAACTTAGCAACTTGAGCCAACTTCCTTCTTCCAAGCCACGGGATCGAAGGATCGAGTGGCATTTGAAAGCACGCTGAGCCAACTTCTATGAAGACCGTGGGACCATTTTCCATGTTCTAAGATATTTCGACGGGTCGGGATTATTCCCTTAGCTATATGCGTTCGTAGCTTTTATATTAGCCTACTTGTGCAAGTTAAAAATATTGCGAGTTATTATGTGAAGGCTAAGATGAGGCAAGTTCACCGAAACTACCCCACCTGTGCGAGGAGTCGCTTCGGACGAGCGAGCCTTCGAGCAGCCGTTGTAAGGCTAAGTTCCAATGCCATCGGCATTTCGATATCTCCGATTGACTTTGCGGGACGGGGCACTACAATGTCCCAATAGGACCTAAAGAATACACCGGTGAAGCCGTCTGGGCCGGGGGCGCTGTGCTCATTCAAGGACTAGCAACGTCTTTAAATTCCTGTTCAGAGGGCAGACGTTGCAGCAAGATGTTGTCTCCTTCCTCGATCAGACGGGAAATGGCCTCTAGGAAAGCATCATCCTTGTAGATAGTCTCTTTCGTGAACAGCTTGGAGTAGTAGTCCGCAGCTGCTTGAAGAACAGGTAGGCAACTCTAAAGGGAGGGTGAATAGAGTTTATAACAATAATTACCAAATAAAAATTAAACTCTTTTCACCAACAATAAATAATCAGAGTAGTAAATGCGGAAATAAAAAGATCAAGAGAGCATATGCAAACACAGTCATTTTTAACCTGGTTTCCCTCGTGGAGGACTAGTCCAGGCCTGAGAACCCTAGCTCAGGATTAAATCCACTATTTGTGAAATAGTAGTTACATCCCGTGCCTTTTCTTCAGAAGAGCATGTCAACTTCTTACAAAGATCGCTGTGGCGTTGCTTGGAATTTTTCAAGCGACTTTCTTGACTCTTGTACAAACTCCTAACTGAATAGCACTGAGCACTTTGAGGCTTAGGAAGCTTGTGGCTAGTAGATGAGAAGGTTAAGGCTTGTATGAGACTTATAGAGAAGAGAAGAGAAGATAATTGGATGATTGAAAATGAGAGAATTTAAGGCCTATTTATACTAGTTGGGATAGGCAGAATTTGGCCAGAATTCTGTGTCAAGAATTCAAATTTTTGGTCGTTGGACAACTAGCATACAACAAACCCTAAAAAATAGTGTCCTGTAATTTAGGGGACAGAGTTCGGCCCGAACTCTGTCTCCATAGGACAAAATTGCTCAAATGGACTTTTGTGGGCTAGTTTGGTTTAGTGGAGCATTTGGTTTTGTTTGAAGATAAGGTATAGGCCCAGAATACTCAGTGCTACTCAGTTTAGATTTAGCTAGACTCAATAAATGTAAAAATAGGAAAACCAAAATCTAAAAATGAGAATTTCTCACTTGTAATATTTACAAAGGTTAATTTTTTTGGAGACTTCTGATTTTTAGAACCATATATGAACGTACAACTTTTACATGCTTAGAAACGATCATTTACCTACTTACCCTTTCAGTTAACCACTTCTATCCTATCCACTGCAACAAGTACCCCAACAAACACCTCAAGCTTTTGGTCAAACGATTTTGCCGAAACTTTTGAGTGCATGCATCACCTTAATTTATGTTGCGAAAGATGGGCGACGAGAATATTATTGATGTTGTATGGAATTTTCAGCCTACGTGAAGAATACTTTAGATCACGACGAACGTCATTCGTGTGTCGAAAAAGTTCTGGAAGTCGAAGGCGACAAAAGGACACATTTTCAACAACATATTGGAAAACAACAGTCTCACAGGTATATCGTTGGTAAATCGCCAGTGTACTGGTTTTGTTGTAGCTTTTGCTATTTGTTCCTAGAAATTTTGGATTCGCCGATAAAGTATTCCGCTATTATACCAGCTATTTTTAGAACCGTTTTTCATTGCAAAACAGCCTACCGCGGTATACCACTGGTATACCATTTTGCTGTTTGAGGATCAAATTTGAGTGTTTTATGTACATCGTTAGAACCCATAAACGATCCATATTTGCTGCAGCTGATTTTAGGGGGCTATATATAGTTTTTTCTAACCCTAAAATTCTATCATATCTACAGAGAAAGATCAACAATCTTACAACTCTTGAAGAAGAGAAAGAGGGATTTAGTGCTATTTCGAAGGAAGATTTTTGGGTAATTGTTCTCGTCATCTCCGTTCTTTGACAGCCATTGTAATATGTTTCTATTGCTTCAAGTAGTTGTGGTGATCATATTGAAACGGTGGAAAAGTTTGTAGAGGGTGTAATCTTCTAATTTATCGATGAGATTTCTTCTTCTTTCAGGATTGGACTCCAATCATTTTGTAGTTTTTCCGACAAGAAATTCCACGTTAAAGTTGTTTGTGTTTTTGCTGTACTTTGTCTGTAATTTTGACACATTAATTTTTGTACAATTTATTTTGGTTATGTTACAGTCTTTTGATTTGGGAGGTTTTTTTTTTTGTTTCTCGATTCCAACATATATTTTATTGAAAAAGTCATAGACTTCGTTTTCCATTGTAGCCTTGTAGGCAACCAATTGCAATAATTGGAGATGGGCATACTGACTCTTTTGTATCTAAGTGGATCAAGCAACTTGGTAATCTTTTATATATATAAATGATCACATGGAATCGGTTGCTGCGCGAATGATCGCCCGAGTCTAATTAGGGTCAGATATCATGTTGCATTCAAACACGTACAACATGCATACGTCCCCATTCTTTCACTGAAATCTGAAGGTGTGTGTAATTTGAAGCATCCTGATGATTGCAGCTGTTGGGGCCATCAATACTACTCTTCTCATGCATCGATTGGTTGTGCGTAAGGCTGACGATTTTATCCTGGTGTCCTCTATTCGAGTCGGTACCTTGCACCTTCAGGTACTTACGGTTATCCTCTATTCGAGTCAGTACCTTGCACCTTCAGGTACTTACGGTTATCCTCTATTCTAGGAGGACAAGTCCTATCCTTACCCTCTTGGAATTAGGGTAGGGTAGGAATTTTATCTTGTTACTCTAGTGCACTTACCCGGGTACCCGTCCTACCCTACCCTGAATCACTATCCTATCCACTACCCTTAACCTTCTAAAACCCTCGACCCTACCCTTCTCCCAAACCTGATAACCCACACTCCCATTGCCATAGTATTACTACTACATACTTGTATTTTTTTGTAATTAGTTAGTACTCAGGATTAGGAGAACTACATGGTGCTTGATCCTAAGGAGTCAGGTCTAGCCTCTTTCTTGGGTATGTAGACAGCTTAGATTTCACTATATAACTGGGTTCAGCGCCTTTAGTAAAAAAAATATTTCCCTGTTATTTCTTATTAAGTTGTTATGATTTTTGAATGTTGTAAAAATCTTAAGTATCAAGGTGTTTACTAGCAAAAAAATGATTTTCAAAGTTAAAAAAACTGAAATGGCAAGGGTATTATCCTTACCCTCCCTACCCTGATCCTCAGCTACCCTGTGAGGGTAAAGGAGAAGTACGGGTAATGGGTATTGATTTTTTGGAAGATGGCTATCCTACCCTACCCTTATGACTCCCCTAGGATATCAAAAAAATATCAATACCCTACCATGTCCTGCCCTCTTCTACCATGTCCTGTCCTCTTCCTGTCCTTATCCTACCCTACCCTACCCATCGCCACCCTAGTTGTGCGTCTATTTCGATTCCATTAGAAAAGGAACGGGCAACTATTATAATATTCGTGAGGTTTGGACGTACGTGTAGCTCTCCAAAGAGGAAAGAAAACCGAACGTCAACATGCAGGTCGAATTGAATTTTCTCTATGCCAATTGCAGCCGCTTGTAGAGGTTCAGGTTGATGGAATTGACATGTCATGCAAATAACATAACCAATGGTTTTGCATAGAAAGAGAGCCTCAGACTTCCTATTCACGTAGATTACAAAAATAATGGATGCTGTGGATTTTTAAAAGTTTGGAAAACTTGACATGCATAATTCAGGATTTGCGAACAAATATTATATAATTTTATCACAAATAATTATAATGCTCGAAAATCTGAATAATTAAATAAAATTGGAACAAAGTTAGTGACGAATACGACCGCAACGAAGACGACTAAGATGGACGTGGCAAAGAGGGATCTTGGCAAAGCCGACGGTGATGACAATTCGACAAGAATGTTGGCCCATTGATCTGGTCACACCCATCTGATTTTGAAAATTTCGATTCGATATACACAAATAATATACATGTACGATACTTCTACTGAACGACTACCATCATGCTGGAGTCTTTGCCAAAGATAATCGCGTCGCTGATCAATACATTTTTTTCCCTATATTCTTATGTATTTTTCAATTTATTGAGTTTAGAAAAAATGTACGGTTGAACGAAATTGGTACATGGCTAAGCTACAAAGTCCACTTAGAAAATAGCCTACCCAATCTATTCCTTGATTAGTCCACATATTCAATCCAGTCCTTAAACTCAAATAGTCCCAAAATCCAAAGCCAAAATTCTTCATGTTCAATTTTGATACAGGACAACCGAACTCGGACCAAGTTCTGTCCGAACTCGGACCGAGTTCTATCTGAACTCAGACCGAACTTGGTCCCTCTGACATAGTCCCCGAGGGACATGGCCACCCTGAAAAACAAGCTCATAACGTTCGATATTTTGAACGTTGGACTACCAAACTCTGTCCGAGAGAACATTATAAATAGAGAGGATCTCTCCATTCAACTCACTCAATCATCTCTTCTCTTCTCTATTCATTCAAGTGTTCTTAAAGAGCTTTTTCACTTCAAATCAAAGCTTTACAACTCCTAGCTAAGTCGGTGTCAGTTTTAGTTCAATCTAGCTAGAAGTTTGGTCGAGTTGTACAAAAGGCTTGAAAATTTCTTTATTTTTATCATGTTCCTGAAGTCAACGAGTCCTCGGATTAAAGGCTTACAAGTTGAAGTAGTGCTCTTCGGATAAAAAGTACGTGTTGTAAGGAGCTGCAAGCGCTTCAAATTCAAAGCTTGTATTTCACGAGATAGTGGATTCAATATCAAGCTGAGTAACTGGACTAATTCTCTCAGAGGAAAACCAATATAAACCTTAGTGTTTGAATTTGTTCTCTCTGATCTCTTTACATTACGCATTTATTTAGATACTGCTTACTTCATATTTGTTACTGCCATTTTTAAAGGTGATTTTTATTCTGCTGCACACATGCACTCAATTCACCTCCCAGAGGTGCTCAAGAGTCCTACAAAGAACACAAAAGTGAAACTCAAAATTGATTGCTACACATAAATTTTCATACAAGAGTTTCTGGAGAAATATGTTGCAAAATAAAATTAATCAGGTTTGGCTTTTCGAAAGCTCAAATTTTTATTCTCATAACTTAAATCTCTCTACCAAAAGAGAGGTATATATTACTATTTATATAAAACTAGACCCAAAAAAGGATAATATAAAAACGACAATAAGATTATATCAAATGATAGCAATTGTATCCAACCAAAGGGTCTGATTGGCAAATGTAAATTTTAGAAACTATGTAAGTTACTTTCTAATGGTTTCTAGAAACTTATTAACGTATCTTTGCTCCTTCTCTAAACGGATAACATATACTGGTGAGGATGAGACAGATTACCGCCACACTCTATGGTCCACAGGAGGATTCGATAGTTGAGGCTACTTTGGAGGAATTTCAGGACCAGGAGACCATCCAAGAGGAGATTTAGATTCTTTTATATAGGATGTTATATGAGATTTGAGGTTGTATAGAGTTGAGATGCCTTTATCATTCACCAGATTTATCTCCGGATATCACTTGCAAAAGGACTTGTAATAAAGGTAGTGGAATTTGTGATGATTGTGTGACAGGGTACGTACATGATAGAGCTGTGATGAGTAGATTGATGAATTATATTTTGATGATTTCCAAGGTTTAAATGTCTGATTATTGATGTCGAGAACAATGTAGCTCAGACGTAGTTCGATTCATACCCGATTATTTGGGAGCAGGTCATCACAATGCGCTTGAAAAGATCCTTTGTGTATTTGGCTCGATTGATGAAGACTCTTTAAGGACCTTGCTTTATCCACTACTACATAAGATCTTTTTATGACTGCTAAAATGCGTTATAAATGACATTTTATAACTTTTTCTTTAAGCCGTCAGGCGTTATAAAAATCAGTATTATAAATGTTTCTAAAAGCATTTTAAATGTTCTCTATATATATAACACTTTTTTTTCTTCCTTAAAAAGTTATAAATAAGACGAATATATATAACAATTATTTTCCAAAGTGTTATAAATAAGTTATATATATATATATCAACTAAATCTTCTATTCATAAGTAAAGCACAAAAAGCCGAAGCCTTTACAAGTAAGAACCAAAAAAAGAGAAGGAGCCAGGTAGGAAAACCTGCTATGAAACAAAATAGCTCCGAGTGGTCCTCAGACACCCCGAATAAGGGAAGTCCAAAAGCTCTCACTAACGTGCTTACAGTGGGTCATAACATTAAGGATCTGTCTGATGCTCTCTCGAACTAGTTGCTCAGAGTTGAACCGGTACCCTTCGTATCTATATTTGTTGCGGTTCTTCCAAATGACCCACGTAATGGCCGCTGTAATGATATGATGGCCGTGAGAAGATTGACCCCATTTGGCTAAGAGATCGTTGAAGTCCCTGATCGCTGAGCCTTGAAGACAAGAGGTAGAGAACCTGGACCACACCTCGACGACCAAATCTTCCTCAACGAGAATGTGTTTTGCCATTTCTGGCTGATGCTGCGAGCAACAATGACACACGGAGGCTAAGCTGTAGCCCAACTTAACTAGGGCATCATCTGTGGGTAGTTTCTTGTGCGACAATCTCTACAGGAAAAATGACCACTTCCTGGGGATGCAAGATTTCCATAAAGGGGCAATAAAGGGGAAAGGCGTTCCTATGCCTCGGAAGGCCTGTCGTGTCGATGCCAGAGAGAAGGAGCCGGACGCATTCAATAACCACTAAACAGAGTCAGGGTCCGTGCTGACCGTCATACCTGAGGTTACTAAGGCATCGGCCACCTCTGGCCCTAGCCACTGGCGAACTCTATCCCAGTTCCACTCGACGCCATTCCACAGGTCCCTAATATCACAGTCGATTGGGGCTTCTTGGAGAGGGAGAGAAGTTCGTCGCCAACCCATCTTTCCAGAAAGGGGGACGAATCGCCAGTGCCTAGCCGAAGACGGATAAGAGGTCCGGCGAGCTGATGATTGAGCAGGATGTGTCGCCAAGATGCCGAAGATCTGCTATTGTGGGTAGCGACAGTGGGGTGGGAATGATTGTAGTATATAGCCTCCATGAAATTTGCCCAGATGGATTGGTTTGTGCGAAGCTTCCACCACATCTTCATCGAGCACACATCGACAACGTGAGCCAATCTGCTAAACCGTAGACCATCTTCCGAAGTAGATCTCACCATCGAGTACCAGCTGGCCCAGTGGTGCTTATCCTTGCCGTCATAGTGGCCCCATAGGAAGTTGGCGAATAGATTTTCTATAGTGCACAAGACTTTCTTGGGGGAGGGAACAGGCAACCAGGGTGTAAATCGGGATAGAAGATAGTACGTGCTGGATCAGAACCATCGTGCCACCGGGTGAAAGAATGGCGTTGTGCCATCCCTCGACACTAATGTGTCGAACATGCCTGTATTAGTTCTACCGTACGCTAGCGGACACCGTAAATAAGGAAAATGAGGGTGTGACACAGTGAAGGAAGTGATATTGTGGAGCATATTGGTGTTATCCCTGCCGGTCGAGTGATGGGAGTAGATGACACTCTTTTTCGGGTTCACGCGCTGACCGGAGCATTTGGTGTATCCTGTCAGCGTATTATAAACCACCTCAATTGACCTCGCATGACCCGAAGCAAAGATAAGGATGTTGTCAGCGTAAGCTAGATGTGTAATAATCGGGCAGCTGCTCGCGGTGTGGAAGTGATGGAAGCTTTGGTTATCGGGCAAGCGGTTTAGGTTTCTGCTCAACGCTTCGACTGCAATGATAAATATGGTGGAAGATAACGGGTCACCTTGTCTGACGTCGTGACTTGATTTGAAAAAACTGTCTTGTTGACCATTGACGACGGTAGAGAACTAGGAGTTGCTGATCGATCTCCAAACAATGTCGATCTAAGTCTCCGAAAACTCGAAGGCCCTAAACACCCATATCATGAATTGCCAGTCAAGTCTGTCATATGTCTTCTCCATGTCCAACTTTATAGCAATGTTGCCGCTCCTAAATAGCGATTTCATGAAGTTGATCATCTCTTTAGCCAACAAAATATTGTCCAGGATATTATGACTGTAGGTAAACCCACTTTTCTCTTCCGAGATGATAGTAGGAAGTATGCCAGTCATACGGTTGGCTGTTATTTTGGAGTTCATCTTATTTGTGAAGGTGCACATACTCAGCGGACGAAAATCTCTGAAGGTGTTCGGATTGTTCTTCTTGGGGATCAGGATCAGGTTAGCGCTGGAAATAGCTTTAGGGTACCTGGCTCCTTGGAAGGTAATTACTGCCTCGTTTATGTCAGCTCTAATGATGTCCCAATAGGATCTAAAGAATACACCGGTGAAGCGTCTGGGCCGGGGGCGCTGTGCTCATTCAACGACTAGCAACGTCTTTAAATTCCCGTTCAGAGGGCAGGTGTTGTAGCAAGATGTTGTCTTCTTTCTCGATCAGACGGGGGATGGCCGCTAGGAAAGCATCATCCTTGTAGATACTATTTCGTGAACAGCTTAGAGTAGTAGTCCGCAGTTGCTTGAAGAACAGGTAGGCAACTCTAGAGGGGGTAAATAGAGTTTATAACAACAATAATAACCAAATAAAAATTAAACTCTTTTCACCAACAGTAAATAATCAGAGTAGTAAATGCGAAAATAAAAAGATCAAGAGTGCATACGCAAATACAGTCGTTTTTAACCTGGTTTTCCTTGTGGAGGACTAGTCCAGGCCTGAGAACTCTAGCTTAGGATTAAATTCACTATTTGTGAAATAGTAGTTACATCCCGTGCCTTTTCTTCATAAGAGCACGTCAACTTCTTACAAAGATCGCTGTGGCGATGCTTGGAATTTTTCAAGCGACTTTCATGACTCTTGCACAAACTCCTAACTTAATAGCACTGAGCACTTTGAGGCTAAGGAAGCTTGTGGCTAGTAGATGAGAAGGTTAAGGCTTGTATGAGGCTTATAGAGAAGAGAAGAGAAGATAATTGCATGATTAAAAATGAGAGAATTTAAGGCCTATTTATACTAGTTGGGATAGACAGAATTCGGCCAGAATTCTGTGTCAAGAATTCAAATTTTTGGCCGCTGGACAACTAGCATACAGCAAACCCTAAAAATTAGGATCCTGTAATTTGGGGGACAGAGTTTGGCCCGAACTCTGTGTCCATAGGACAGAATTGCTCAAATGGACTTTTATAGGCTAGTTTGGTTTGGTAGAGCTTTTGGTTTTGTTTGAAGATAAGGTATAGGCCCAGAATACTCAGTGCTACTCAGTTTACATTTAGCTAGACTCAATAAATGTAAAAATACAGACTCAAAAATCGAGTACGTTGTAGGAGAGAGCCAACGTCCGTCTTGTACTGAGTTCTGTCTTGATGTGTCATATTAAATTATGACAAGTATCATATTGTCAATTTTATCAATATTTGGTTGACTGTGATTTGGGTCAATAATCTCCCCCATATTGATAATTGACAAAATAATATTTGTATATTCAATGTTCATACCTGGACATAAGTAGTAGTCATGCATAGAAGCAGTAGCTCCCCCGTAAAAATAGCTCCCCCATAAACATAGCTTCTTTGTAAGCCAATCTTCCAAAACATATTTATCACAGGATAGGATAAAAATATGAATATCAAATAGATCTCCCCCTTTTGTCATTTAGCAATGATGCATAGCAAATATGAGTGTCAAACTCAAAACAAACAGAAGACTATAGAAGAAATTAACCGGCAAGCACACCATAGTAATGATAAACTGCAGATAAAGTCTAAAGATCCACGAAACATAGAGTGTACTCATACAAGATAATCAACTACATAAATAGAAGTCCATAATGCATAAAAACTAAATAAGATCATCAGTAGCAGCAGCAGGTATGGAACCACATCCATCATGGAGCGCGAGATGGTCCAGCGACGTCAGATGGATCAGTATCCGAACGACGAGGATCTATGAAGGCTGCATCCGGATCCAGATATCGCATAATCCAAGGGTCGTCGATACGATACCCGTCGCGAGATGGATCCCGCTCCATAGGAAGTGGCATAGAAGGATGCCGAGACATAGTGTATCGGATGTCATACAATGAGTTGCTGATGGCACTCATCTGCAAGGTGGTACGATAGTCGAGCTGGGTCCAGCAATCGTCCTCCAATATGAAACGATCACAAAGCATGGTCCGGATAGACTCGAGAGTAGCAGGAGGTACGGGCGCAGGTTGTCCAAGAGCAGGTGCATCAGCCTGAGCATCAGAACCGGAATACTCGGATGCAGCATGAGATCCTACAACTACCTAAAGCCGCCTTCCCTTAGATAGAAAGGCAGAGGCTGGAAGGAATTGGCACTCATCGAGAGGGATATGAAATTCACAAAAAATTATAGGCAAATAGAGAGCATAGACCAAAGATCTTGGCCTCTTCCTTGCATTGATCATCCAGTCCATCATAGTACGTAGAAGGTTGAATGGGACATGGAAGTGAAGGTGATACAGAGCAAAAATCTCAAAATATAAAACTTTATCAGTCGATCCTGCTTTGGGCAAGATCGTGGAGAAGACAATACGATGAAGCTCATAGAAATAAGGGTTAAGGAATTTTACAAGTAACTTGCATGGACGTGTGTTTGGGGTACACAAATCGTCCTTGAAACTCTCAAGGGACGACCCATCGAGAAATTGAAACTTGCGTGCATCGACAAGCTTCTCCTAAGAGTTGGGTTTCGGAATCTCGAGATATTCCGCAAGTTCAAAATCATCGAACGGGATGTCAATTCCAGCAACACGAGAATATAAACGTGTGTCATCAAATATGAGATTGCAATAAAATATTTGAATTGCATTCAAGTAAATAAGTGAAGTTATAGACACCAACTCATCAAGACAAAGATCGGGAAATAATGAGACATAACTAGAAAAAATGGTGAAGTTGATGGGATGACCCGCACACACGGGCCATGATCGAAAATCATTGAACCATTCATTTGAGGCATCCAATGACACAAATATTTGATCATCGAATGTGTTGGGGTCATTGGGTCGTGGTAGATTGAAAAGAGGATGAATAGGTTGATCATCACGAGGAGGAGGGTTCGATGAGGAGCACCCTCGGTTCTAGCCCTCTTTCCTCTATTAAACAACCTAGGTGCCATTGAACAATGAAGGAAATTTTAAAATTGAGATGGAGAAAAGAAAGAAGTTATACCTCAAGAGAATTGTGGAATATGGAAGAGAATGATGCAAGAGCTATTCTCCTTAAGTTTGGATAAGAAATCCACACTAGATAGAGAATTCTAGGGTTATGATTTAAAGAGGATGGAGTTTAAGAAGTTTTAGAGGTGGCAATAGAGAGGAGAGAGAGGGGGAGCCCGAAAATATGAAGGAGGGTTCGGATGGTCGGGTGAATCCTGAACCGTAGGATTAAAACGGATAGAGGGCGGAGAGCAACTGGAAGTTCTAGAATATACAGACCGAATTCGGCCCAAACTCTGTGTGAGCCAGAGTTCGACCCGAGTTCTGTGTTCTAGAACTAGAACTGAAAATAGTTTAAAACCAGTTTAAAAAAATTGCTAAGTGGGAGAAAATGGATAGGAGTTAAAAAAATGGCCAAGAAGCTTGCAAATCAAAAAAATAGAGTAAATGAAATAAAGTTAGAAAATTTAAATGCATCAAGTTATAAATAAAATTGAACCATATAATAAACAAGGATTTATGACACAAATCAGTACAATAAAACTGCCATAGGGCAGCTGCAGGGGCCGGATCCTAGCTAGCGGTAGTCCGAAGACTAGTGCACCGTGTCGCTTAGGCTTTTACGCCTTTTTGTCAGAAGGACCCTTTCGGCTTGTACCCATAGCAAAGTCATCATAAAGAACCGTGACATAATCGATATTTACGCAGGCCAATTTAATGAATAACCGCTTCATCCAAAATTTTTAATTCATGATAAAGAATGTTGAATCGCTCTTCGAATAGTGGTTTAGTAAAAAAATCTGCCAGCTGATGATCAGTGTCAATAAATTCTAAATTTATAGTGCCATTTTGTTGATGATCACGCAAAAAGTGGTGACAAATTTTAATGTGTTTCATGCGTGAGTGACATATAGGGTTTTTAGTAAGGTTGATAGCACAAGTGTTATCACAAAATATAGGAATATGCATAAAAGATAGCTTGTAGTCTGTAAGGTTTTGCTTTATCCACAGAATTTATGCACAACAACGACCAGCTGCGATATATTCAGCTTCTATTATGGATAGTGCGATAAAATTCTGTTTCTTGCTAAACCATGAGACTAGAGCCTTGCCTAATAAATGACACGTGCCGCTCGTACTTTTACGGTCGACTTTGCATCCCGCAAAATCAGCATCCAAATAATCAATAAGGTCAAAGGATGTGAATTTGGGATACCACAAGCCCACTGTAATAGTACCCTTAAGGTATCGAAAGATACGCTTAACGGCAGACATGTGAGATTCCTTAGGACTAGCTTGATAGCGATCACACAGACAAACACTAAACATGATATCGGGACGACTAGCAGTTAGGTAAAGTAGACTACCAATCATACCTCGATACTTACATTGGTCAACAGGTTTGCCGCTTTCATCAGGTTCCAGCTTGGTCGTAGTAGCCATAGGGGTGCTGATTGGTTTGACATTGTCAAGATCAAACTTCTTTAGCATATCCTTTGTATATTTTGACTAGCTGATGAATGTTCCTTACAAAGTTTGTTTGACTTGCAATCCAAGGAAGCAGGCGAGCTCCCCCATCATGCTCATCTCAAATTTGTTCTGCATACACTTAGCGAAATCTTGGCATAGATTTTCATTAGTGGACCCAAATATGATATCATCAACATAGATTTGTACTAAAAGAATGGTGTCTTAAAAACTTTTGATAAAAAGTGTAGTATCAATCTTCCCTTTTGAAAAACCTTTATCGAGTAAGAAATTGCTTAGGCGTTTATACCAAGCTCTGATAGCTTGTTTGAGGCCATATAGCACTTTTTTAAGTTTGAAGACATGGTCAAAAAATTTATGATTTTCAAAACCAGGGGATTGTTTTACAAAAACTTCCTCCTTAATAAAACTATCCAGAAAGGCACTTTTGACATCCATTTGGAAAAGTTTAAAATTTTAAAAGTTTGCAAAGGCACAAAGCATCCAAATGGATTCAAGTCTTACAACATGAGCATACGTCTCATCGTAGTCGATACCTTCCTCTTGGTTGTATCCTTGATCTACTAGACGAGCTTTGTTGCGAGTGACTGAACCATCTTCATTTACTTTGTTAAGAAAAACCATTTAGTACCAATAATCGAATGATTAGCTGGTTTAGGAACAAGTTCCCAGACCTGGCTTCTTTCGAATTGGTTGAGTTCTTTTTGCATAGCTGAGATCCAAAACTCATCATTAAAAGATTCTAAAACAGTTTTAGGATCAATTTACGAAATGAAAGCAGTACTAGCAATATAATCTCTTAATGATGATCGAGTACCTACTCTGCGTGATACCTCACCTATTACCAAGTTTTCTGGGTGTGACGGCTTGAATGCGAACTTCTTCGGTAAGCCCTCCAGAGAATTGGTTTCAGGGGTGGTAGTCATCGGCATGGAAGTTGATGGTTCAACATCATCGTCGGAGATAGCTGCTGCACTATTTTCCTCATCAAAAGTCATATTAGTAGATTCTTCTACAATCATTGAGCGTTTGTTGAATACTCTATATCCCTTATTCTTGGCAGCATAGCCAAGAAAAATACCATCTTCAGCTTTGGCATCAAACTTGCTTAAGTTGTCTTTGGTGTTTAGGATAAAACAACGATAACCAAACAGTCTAAAATATGAGACATTAGGAGTCCTATCAAACCAAAGCTCGTAGGGTATTTTCTTCGAAATAGGTCGAATAAGCACCCTATTGAAAACATGGCATGCTGTACTGAAAGCTTCTGCCCAAAACTATTTCGAAAGTGAAAATTTATTCAACATGACTCTAGCCATATCGCCAAGAGTCCTATTCTTTCGCTCCACAACACCATTTTGTTGAGAAGTTCGAGGACAAGAAAACTCATGATCAAAACCATTTGTTTCACAAAACTATTCAAAATCAGAATTTTCGAATTCGCCTCCATGATCACTTCGGATTTGAGTAATTATGTAGCCTTTTTTCGTTTTGAATCTTTTTGGCAAATATTTTGGAAACTGAAATCGCATCTCTTTTGTTTGAAAGGAAGAAAACCTAAGTAAATCTAGAAAAATTATCTACTATAACAAAAGCATAGAGTTTTCCACCAAGACTGGCTACTCTATTGGGACCAAATAAGTCCATGTGCAGTAATTGCAAGGGTCTAGCAGTACTTACAGTATTTATGGAATAAAATAAAGATTTGGTTGCCTTATTCAGTTTATATTTGGCACATACCGTGTCCTTCTTGAAAGTGATGTCATGCAGACCTCTTACTAGCTTCTTTGTCGATAGCGTGGATATAGTATCCATATTGGCATGAGCAAGACGCTGGTGCCACAACAGTCTTCTATCCTTGTGGGTATAGAGGCATCTTTCTGTATTGTTAGTATTTTTAGATAGATAGAAAATATAAATGTTATATTCTCTTATCCCTTCAAAAATAATGTCTCCTGTTGACCTATCATAAATATAGCATTTATTTTGTCCAAAGTTAATATCATATCCATGATCAGCAAGATGATTTATGTTGAGCAGGTTATGCTTTAACTCGGTCACTAAGCAGACATCCTTTATTACAGGAGAAGGAAGATAACCAATAGTACTATTACCTATGATGTAACCCTTTAAGTTATTGCCGAAGGATACATATCCTTCCCTCTTCATCGATAGTGATGCAAAAAGATTTACGTCTCCCGTCATATGTCGCGAGCATCCACTATCGAGAATCTAGTTGCTTTTAGTTAAGGAAGGAAGGTCCACCTACATCATGAGTAGATGTGACCTTTGGTACCCAAGTTCTTGTGGGTCCTGAAATGTTAGTCTTCGGTACCCATACATATAGATTAATATCAACTAATTTCTTAATTCTATAATGTGGTGAGATATGACCATGTAATCCCCAGTATGTACAAGTAGCATGCCTATTTATGTCGAAAGCAGGTTGATAGTGATGTCTATATGTAGTATGGTGATAGTTGTGTGGAACAGCAGGATAGTGACTATATATAGCAGCAGGATAATGGTTATATCTATGTGCAGCATGGTAATAGTTAGCAGAATAGTGACTATGTGTAGTAGCAGGATAATAGTTATGAGTAGATTGAGAATGATGTCTATGTGCATGTGGTTTACGTATTGCATGGGAGTACGTGTACATATAAGCATGGTTACGTGCTGCATGGGGTTGACGTGTTTTACTATTATGAGTGGTCTTGTGTTTTGTTTGTGTTTTGTGACTGTGTGATTGGGTTTGAGGTTGAGCAACCTGTTTCTCCAATCTAATCTCTAATTTCTTAGAGGCAGCATTCAGCTCATTACACTTAGCATTTAGACCATCAATCTTAGCAATAGAGACCTTGTGTTTATTCTTTTCTTCAGCAAGCTCTTTGTTGAGTACTGAGATCTCACGTGTTTGCTTTTCAATAAGTGCTTCGACATTATGTAGGCTTAACTTAAGCTTGGACACCTCATCAGTGACTTTCGTGGGTGGAGTGTCTCTAACATTATCAAGTAAAAAAGAAAGATTTTGAATCTCTATTTCATAGCATTTGATTTTCTCCTTGGCATGCTTATATTTACTAATGACTTTCTTGTGGTCATTTAGTAAATCATTAAACACATCGCCAAGTTCATCAAATGTAAAGTCATCGAGAGTTTCGCTAGTTACCTTCTCGGATGTTGCCATTAGGCAGACATTTACGGTGTCTTGAGCAGAGTCATTTTCTTCCTCAGAATCACTTGCTTCACTTTTGTGCCAAATACTAGTGTTGGCATAATTTCTTGAGGAAGGCTTCTTGTAGGGCTTCTCATATTTGTTGCATTTCTTTGCGGAGGGACAGTCCTTTCGAACGTGTCCAGTCTTTTTGCAGCCGTAGCACGTTGGTTCTTCCTCGTCGTCTTCTTGTTGTTCCTTCTTTCTTCGATTGAAACGAAGGAACTTCTTGAAGTTTCAGACTAGAAGAGGTTGATCATCACCTTCTGAATTGTCATCGTCAGTCTCTTCAGGATCATCCCTTCGACGATGAGCTTTTAGGGCAATCTTTTTTGCCTTTGGAGCAGGTTCGTCGAAGTCTTTGAGGTCGAGCTCGTGGGTTATCAAATTTCCCATCAAAGTTTCCATCGACATTTTGGTGAGATTATTGCATTCTATAATAGCTGTTACCTTAGGGTTCCAGATCTTAGGTAGCCTCCTAAGTAACTTGCGGATCTTCTCATGATTTGTATATTGTTTGCCAAGAGATGACAGAGGGTTGATGACGTCAAGGAACCTTGTGAACATTTGGGTAATCGTCTCATTCGACTTTATCTTGAATGCCTCGTATTCTTGAGTAAGACGACTAATTTTAGATTCCTTGACTTGAGTGGTTCCTTCATGCGTCACTTCTAGAAGCTTCCATACTTCGTGAGAGGGAGTGCATGTCGAGACCCTGTTAAATTCATTACTGTCTATTGCACAGAAAAGAGCATTAATAGCTCTAGCATCTAGACACGCCTATTTTTTCCTCGTCAGAATATTTGTCCTTGGGTTTCTCGATGCGATCTCCTTCGACAACTATTCTGGCGGGCTTTTTGTAACCATCGGTGACAATGGTCCACAGGTCGAAGTTGTCACGCCCCGACCCGGGAAATCGCTCGTCCTCGCTAGATTTAACCCGAATCATCGTCCTCGCTGGGGCGTGATGCCGTACGAGCCTGGATTTGCGCTCGTACAAGGCAAGATAACAGGTTCACGTAGAATTATCTCAAATCGATAACATAAGCAGCGAAAGTAAACAAAGAATAACATAAGAATCTCTTTTATTCATATTGAACTGAAGGTTACAAGGCTCTGAATAGCCCAACATAAAATGCCAATTGGCTACAACGCTCATGATCTCTCTAGCTCACAAAGGA
The DNA here is from genome assembly GCA_029216955.1 of Iris pallida. Lineage (NCBI taxonomy): Eukaryota > Viridiplantae > Streptophyta > Magnoliopsida > Asparagales > Iridaceae > Iris > Iris pallida. The sequence goes on along the minus strand of JANAVB010013000.1, from coordinate 15,200,671 downwards.
TTACATTGTTCCATACATTATGCCTCTGTATAGCCACCAAGTAGTCTTCGGCCGAACATCTCCATGTCGCAAGTCCGAACGCATATGCGGAAGCTCCTCTTGAATGCCAAGGACTCCATGCCTCGGCACGTCCAAGCCAAGCTCCGCCCCGAGCTGATCATAACCTGAACCTGCACATAAAGTAGTGGGGGTTTAGTGCTTTCGTCCTCGCTTCGCACTGATCAAGACCCGCTCACACCCAAACCAAACACTTAATCATTTAGTGAGCATGCATCTTACTTCGTGGTCTTTCTATTTAGCCTTAGGATCAATTTCTTAGCAATACTCATGCATAGCAACTTATCTTAAATGTGTCCCATACCGTGTTCCTGCAGCAGACACAGTTAGCCATAACATGAAACATAAACATAGTGTTCGTGCTCATCTCCATCCCGTTACCTTAGCCTGCAGTGGTTAGAACCTAACATAAAATCATCTCATTTACGTAAGCAACCATTCATAAACCTAGACCAATCATAAACGTAAACATATGCATAATGGGTGACAGGCCCTGCGCCTGTACCCAGCTCTCATACTCAGCCCACCGACCCTATCTATATGAAGGTCACGGTGTTTTACACCGTAATGGACTTGGCATCTCATATGTGTAAGCCTACAATCGCTTCGATACGGGTTGCTAGCCCAGTATCCGAAGGATCCCAAACTTACGGATATCATAGCTTATCACAGCACTGGACGGTCGTAATCCGTCCGAATGTTGTGCACCATAAATACCACACATAATTCCCTCCTAGGCCGAACGGTCCCGGCGCCCCGGCGTAACCGTTCGAGGGAAGCCGCACCCGTGCACGGGCAATCCGAGTCCATTGACCATGCAATACGTTCCATAGCATACAATCCATAGTATACCAACCGATCTCGTAATCCATAGACATGGTGTCGCACATAAACGGTTTCCCGTGCCGTAATCATAAACCACCATTCGCATGGGGAGCTCCGTCGGCGTTATGCCCCAACACATCCATATTGATGCACGATGCCCAACGGCTTAGTCGTCTCATACTCATAATCACGTATCCCGTTCATAATGTTATTCGCATAGCCTACCTTCGTATTTACTTAGTCCTTTCATAGCTTAAGTGCACAAAGGCACGCTCAGCACCATAATCAATGTTCTACGCCTAGAGTTCAATGTTCTCGGAGCCGTGCACATGGTGCACATTTCAATATCATCCTTCAATGTTCTACCATCATTGCCTTACTGCGACTCGTGCACTCGATGCACGTCGCTACAATGTTTCGATTGTTCAATGTTCTATCTTAGTGTTCAACGCATACTTAGACACTTACTCGTCGAGCCACGCTCGCTAACTCGATAACATATTATGCAACCATAACGTATTTTATTAGACATGAAGGAATAGGGAGAGAGAGTCAAGAACCCGCCCACCTTAAGCCGATACGCCTTGCCGTCTCGCCGATTGAAGTGCCTCGCTTCCATAACTCGATCGCATAGCTAACTCCCGGACTTAGCCATTCCTTTGCTCGACTCGGTTGATTTAGCCTATCGCGCCCATGCCACAATCCGTTGTAGGGCCTCGATTTGGTTTCGTGGACACTTCATTGCATAAGGCAAAATGCCGACCTCTTATCATCCAGCGTAGAAGCATAGCCTTTGGCCAACGCAACGCTTGCATCGATTCGCATCGATACTTCATCGGGTCAACGCAACTCTTCGAGTCAACGACTCATCGTAATGCACCGATGCGGAGCGGGACATTACATAATATACCAGTCAAAATCAGGTTCGTCCTCGAACCGAAACCAACACTTAATCCAAGTGCCTCGCCTAGATCGCTTCACGATCTCGTGCTACTATCGTTGGAATCATACAACTCAGTCTAGATCATACACATATTTTAGGCGTCCCACCAATATATGCATTTCAGCCAAGCTCAGTTGTAGGATATCGGGACAAGGCTAACATGCTCAACTTACATCCTCATGCACCCATCATTTCGTATTCGACTTAGTCATATCTTAGCACCTATTCCCAAAATACTCTTCGTATGCATCATCCTATAACATGCGATCATCTTCCAACACCTTACACATAACTTAATTCAACCATAACTTCGATCTCGTAAGTTTCTCGCCGGCCACCTAACACTCGCATTGCACAAGTCATTGCGCATCCGATCGCAACAATCTCCCGCAACGCCTATTCGCCCAATCGTTTCCTATCTCTCGTATAACTCAAGCCTTTCATCCAATCATTCATACACTTGGCCTTACTGACATGGACTAAGTCCACATGTCTCCATTATCCTTTACTTATAATCCATACTAAGTCTCGACGCAACTATCCATACGTGATCCACATTCTCTCGCTCTATCCATACGTTGCGTCTGGGGCTACCCCCGCTAGGTAACTTATCCAGACATCATGCTCGCACTCTCCCGACACAAGAGGTCGACTTGAGTCTACGATGCTCAAAGGCAACAATCTTTCCGACCCAAGGTCTCTTAGGATACGCTCATCTCCTATTTTCGACCGAGTATAAATCCTTTACTCAAACTTCGATTCCATCCCGACTAGTTCGTTTCGTAGCATAGATCGCGCGCTCAATACACATAGCCTAACTGTTTCTCAACCGATCTACGACACACTCTTAGGGTCGTTCTACTATCCGTTACTCTCATACATTACAAAATTCTTGCAATCGCCTTACCGCGTCACTACGCTAAGCACGTTCCTCAACATCCACTTGATCCAACATAACTTTTCTGACCATATCGATTCTTAGTACTCGCTAACTTTCGAGACACGATATTCACTCGCTTAGACTTATCCTCAACATGCACTACCTTATTCCTCATCCTCCTTACGCGACTTCTTTAGGGTCATCCTATGGGACTTCAACATTTACTTGATTTGGCGGTCAAGTCTTCTAGGGTCATCTGTCCCAAAACTACGCTCGATAATTGAAGATCATCAACGAAGGACAGTTACGACGAACCATGCTATATCCTACCGCGGAGCCAAATCAATTCCCGACGCTTCCTATGGGACTTTACCCAATCCGACATACCAATCCGAAATTTCCCTACTCCTGCGCAACTGATGCGCCGCTGCTACTCGAATCACTCGTATACTACCGTCAACAACATCGCACAATCCTTAATTTCACCTTCGCATCAAACCACAAGTCCATATCAAATTTGCCACGCCTCACAAGTTCGATCATCCCCACTGGATGAATCACCATACCAGCGCTCACGCAGAATGATCGTTCTAGTTTGACGTGACGCATGTGCGAGGCTGGTGTTGCGCTCGCTCAAGACAAGAATGTCAACATAGTAGTGATCCGCGAAGCAATCCAGACACTTTCGTTTTCATCCGAGCAATATCCTTCGACTCTCAAATTCTCTGAAGCGTTCCTACCGTTATCATCCAAACTGCCATCAACTTAACTTGCATCTTACTCGTCCAACAACAATGCTCAACATAAATTTTCGTTCATTCGATCAGAGTATCCCCGAGTTATTGCATATCGTCTTTGATACGCCTCAATACCATCGTCGACATGCATAACTTGAACATCTTCCTTTCTCATAAGCTCAAACCCGTTGCAATCATTGCCATTATCCGAACTCGAATACGAATCAAGTCTTGCACACATCCATTCTCATATCCCTAACTCGTAGTTCCAATCGTGCTACCGATTCCTTCGCGTTAACCCAAATTCGTTCGTATGATTTCTCCGTACCTACTCAATTCGTTCCGAAGAAGTCTCCGTACTAACTCAACATAAGTTCGACCGGGTCGACCATTTCCTCAACGTAACATTCATTCGTATATGCTCGGCCTATCGTTCGACTTATACTTAGCGAATCCTCGTCCGACGTATCCTCCGTAGGCACGACTTCACGCATACTCATATAACTAATTCACCAAAGCATACTTATATCGACTCCTATCGCATCATTTCCACTCGAGTCTCGGTACCATTCCATCCGTTGCGGACAAACATATCGTAACCACATAATCGTTTTGACGAAACCTATCGCAAGTCACCAAGCGCCTTAACATAATCATCGCTAAGTGGTATTCCATATACCACTCAGGATCGAGCCTATCGTTATCGATACAATACTTCACCACGCTTGCTCGCATAATTGGTATTGCATATACCACTCGAAATCGAGTCATTACTCGACATCACACTTCGCATAGGTCCGACTTCTATCTCAACTTAACCATCCCGTATGGCGATCCTTCCGATCCCAGCTCTAACGTTAGCTCGAGTTTGACATACATTCAATCTAACCGTGTCATGGCGATCATCTCGATCACACCCGCAACATTCGCTTATTCAAAGCTCAACGCGATATATAGCCAACATACACGTTCGCCTACTCAACTCAACTTAGCGACCAACCCGATTCGTACTATCGCATCCACGATCTTCGAATCCCGCACGTTGCAGCTCGTGCAACAATTTAGTTTCGATACTTAAGGTCTTTACTCAATCTCGCACAACATTTTGCTATCCATCCGCATAGCCATACTACGCACATCATACCGTATCGACTCGTTGCACTGATGCAACGAACGATCCACGACTTGCTGCACTCCGTGCAACCGACACATAACCATTTGCCTAGCCACATAACACGCATCGCCTCACATATCGACCCGTTGCACTTTGTGCCACCAACAACACATATCCCCTCGTACTGCGCGCGACTAACAACACATAACTCATCGTACTGCGTGCGACCAACAACTCATATATCATTGCACTTCGTGCAACCAACACCACCATATTCGTTGCACTTCGTGCGACCAGCATTCCATATCATCGTTACACTTCGTGCAACCAACATCCCATAACTCGTTGCACTTCGTGCAACCAACACTCTCCGACGGCACTCGAAGATAACGTAATAGTCACGACATACTTGTGGCAGACGTACGCAACTTAATATAGACTTATTGTATGGAACATCCAATGTAGCGTCGAGCAGATCCATGAGCCATGCGGTTGCGGAAACAATTTAGAGTCAACTGAATTCGATAACGAAGCAACTGAGGGTCAAAGAGATTCACGCACGGTCCAAAGGATGGAACCGCTCTGATACCAACTTGTCACACCCCGACCCGGGAAATCGCTCGTCCTCGCTAGATTTAACCTGAATCATCGTCCTCGCTGGGGCGTGATGCCGCACGAGCCTGGATTTGCGCTCGTGCAAGGCAAGATAACAGGTTCACGTAGAACTATCTCAAATCGATAACATAAGCAGCGGAAGTAAACAAAGAATAACATAAGAATCTCTTTTATTCATATTGAACTGAAGGTTACAAGGCTCTGAATAGCCCAACATAGAATGCCAATTAGCTACAACGCTCATGATCTCTCTAGCTCACAAAGGATTACATTGTTCCATACATTATGCCTCTGTATAGCCACCAAGTAGTCTTCGGCCGAACATCTCCATGTCGCAAGTCCGAACGCATATGCGGAAGCTCCTCTTGAACGCCAAGGACTCCATGCCTCGGCACGTCCAAGCCAAGCTCCGCCCCGAGCTGATCATAACCTGAACCTGCACATAAACTAGTGGGGGTTTAGTGCTTTCGTCCTCGCTTCGTACTGATCAAGACCCGCTCACACCCAAACCAAACACTTAATCATTTAGTGAGCATGCATCTTACTTCGTGGTCTTTCTATTTAGCCTTAGGATCAATTTCATAGCAATACTCATGCATAGCAACTTATCTTAAATGTGTCCCATACCGTGTTCCTGCAGCAGACACAGTTAGCCATAACATGAAACATAAACATAGTGTTCGTGCTCATCTCCGTCCCGTTACCTTAGCCTGCAGTGGTTAGAACCTAACATAAAATCATCTCATTTACGTAAGCGACCATTCATAAACCTAGACCAATCATAAACGTAAACATATGCATAATGGGTGACAGGCCCTGCGCCTGTACCCAGCTCTCATACTCAGCCCACCGGCCCTATCTATATGAAGGTCACGGTGTTTCACACCGTAATGGACTTGGCATCTCATATGTGTAAGCCTACAATCGCTTCGATACGGGTTGCTAGCCCAGTATCCGAAGGATCCCAAACTTACGGATATCATAGCTTATCACAGCACTGGACGGTCGCAATCCGTCCGAATGTTGTGCACCATAAATACCACACATAATTCCCTCCTAGGCCGAACGGTCCCGGCGCCCCGGCGTAACCGTTCGAGGGAAGCCGCACCCGTGCACGGGCAATCCGAGTCCATTGACCATGCAATACGTTCCATAGCATACAATCCATAGTATACCAACCGATCTCGTAATCCATAGACATGGTGTCGCACATAAACGGTTTCCCATGCCGTAATCATAAACCACCATTCGCATGGGGAGCTCCGTCGGCGTTATGCCCCAACACATCCATATTGATGCACGACGCCCAACGGCTTAGTCGTCTCATACTCATAATCACGCATCCCGTTCATAATGTTATTCGCATAGCCTACCTTCGTATTTACTTAGTCCTTTCATAGCTTAAGTGCACAAAGGCACGCTCAGCACCATAATCAATGTTCTACGCCTAGAGTTCAATGTTCTCGGAGCCGTGCACATGGTGCACATCTCAATATCATCCTTCAATGTTCTACCATCATTGCCCTACTGCGACTCGTGCACTCGATGCACGTCGCTACAATGTTTCGATTGTTTAATGTTCTATCTTAGTGTTCAACGCATACTTAGACACTTACTCGTCGAGCCACGCTCGCTAACTCGATAACATATTATGCAACTATAACGTATTTTATTAGACGTGAAGGAATAGGGAGAGAGAGTCAAGAACCCGCCCACCTTAAGCCGATACGCCTTGCCGTCTCGCCGATTGAAGCGCCTCGCTTCCATAACTCGATCGCATAGCTAACTCCCGGACTTAGCCATTCCTTTGCTCGACTCGGTTGATTTAGCCTATCGCGCCCATGCCACAATTCGTTGCAGGGCCTCGATTTGGTTTCGCGGACACTTCATTGCATAAGGCAAAATGCCGACCTCTTATCATCCAGCGTAGAAGCATAGCCTTTGGCCAACGCAACGCTTGCATCGATTCGCATCGATACTTCATCGGGTCAACGCAACTCTTCGAGTCAACGACTCATCGTAATGCACCGATGCGGAGCGGGGCATTACAGAAGTCTAGTAACTTAAGATAGAAACTTATCCTAGTTTTCCAATAGGTGTAGTTGGTTCCATCAAAGAGGGGTGGCCTATGAGTGGTCTGTCCTTCACCATGGTTAGAAAACATAGGTTGTGTGGTTGCCATGGATCAGTTCTAGGATGTTAGTCCTTGTTAAGAGAACAGAGCTCTGATACCAATTGAAGAACAGGTAGGCAACTCTAGAGGGGGTGAATAGAGTTTATAACAATAATAACCAAATAAAAATTAAACTATTTTTACCAATAGTAAATAATCAGAGTAGTAGTGCGAAAATAAAAAGATCAAGAGAGCATACGCAAATACAGTCGTTTTTAACCTGGTTTTTCTCGTGGAGGACTAGTTCAGGTCTGAGAACTCTAGCTCAGGATTAAATCTACTATTTATGAAATAGTACACCCCATGCCTTTTCTTCAGAAGAGCACGTCAACTTTTTACAAAGATCGCTGTGGCGATGCTTAGAATTTTTCAAGCGACTTTCTTAACTCTTGCACAAACTCCTAACTTAATAGTACTGAGCACTTTGAGGCTTAGGAAGCTTGTGGCTATGTAACACCCACTTTTGTAAAATGAGAATAATTTTGAACTTTTGTAAAAGTTTATTATTTAATAATAGGATTTATGATTTATGGGAATTTTTAATTAATTTAATACTATTTAAAATTGGTGAATTATAATTTTCATGTGTTAGCTAGTGAACCCTAGAACTGTTGAGCCTAGAGACTAACCATGACCATGGGAACCTAACCATGTGATTAGAATGACTATTTACAACTTTTTAGGCTAAGGATATTTTGGTCATTTTGTGACTTTTGAATTATTTAGGATTTTGATTAATTGGTAAATTTTAGATTATTTTAATAATATTTAAATTGATGTATTATAATTTTTTTCATTTTTTATATTTTAATATTTTGGGAATTTTTATATTTTAATATTAATTTTACGGGATTTGTTTAGTCGGATTTGAGTTTCGTTTCGTTTCGACTTGTGTTAGTGACCCGGGTAGCTTAGACTGTAGACGGGATCCCAAGATTAGTTAGTTATGGCCCACAAATCCCACTAATTAAGTTAGAGAGTTTAGACTAATCCCACTTATTAGATTGGTTAAGTTAGAGCTTAAATTTAACCCTTTTGATCCCAAACTTGAACCTAACTTAAAATTAACCAAGAGGACTAGTTGAGGCCTTATTGGGCTTTCCCCCAAGGCCCAAATAGGGTTTAACGGCAGCCACTATAGCTAGGTTAGCCTCCCTTCCTTTCATTTAATTCCATCTTGCCTCTTTTTCTTCACAAAGTGTTCTTTCCCAAATTAGAGAGCTTTCCTCCTTGATTTGATCTCCAAATCCTTACCTCCCTCTACCAAAACTTCCATCCAACCTTCTCATACTACCAAGGGAGGGTGCTAGCAAATATTTGGAGCAAAGTGCAAGGAGGAGTGTCATTTTTGGAAGATCTTCATGTCGGAGGTGTATCCTTGGGAGTATCATTGGGATTCCACTCCTAATAGGTAAAACCAACCCTCTAAATTGATTTTCTATACATATTAGTTAGTTTTGAATCCATAGGATCCATCTCCATGCATGTACCCCATTTAGATTCAAATTTGAGGCCATTTGGAGCTCACTTGAGAATTTTAGATATGTGTCTTGTGTCATACTTGATAGATCCCAAATTAGGACACCCCATGTGTATGTATGTTTGATAATAGTTTAAATAGATTTTTAAATTCAGTTTTAGAATGGTTAGAGAGTGGATTGATCTTAGTTAGGATGGTTAGAATGAGTTTCATTTGGATACCTATGTTGGTATCCAAGTATCTTGGCCTACATGTGTTTCTTTTGTCTAAAATAACTCAAATTCGTCATAATATTCATCCACATTTTTATTAACCAAAGTAGCTTAGAAATGTCATAACTTTCATCTTAGAACTCCGATTAATCTTTCGTTTTTTTAAAAGAACCGTGTCGAAGTTAGCTTTCCAAATATAATAAGCCAAAATCATTCTGGAACTTTCTGTAAAACTATAAGTGTCAGCTGTCCGAAAGACAAACACGTTTCGGTGTTTTCGCGATTCCAGAAGCTTCCAGACATGAAAATACGATCCATTTGAAGTTTCGGAAGGCTAACATGAAGGGCTACGACATACTTTAATCGTAGAATTTAGTGAAGGCCCAATTGGTACAGTATTGGTTTTAAGTAGAAGAGTGACTATACGACATAGTGTAAGCCCCCCGATTTTTTGGATTTTATTTTTAATTATTATTTTATTATTTTATATGGATATTTTAATTTATTAAAGTTAATGATGACTATGTTAGTAGTTTACCGTAGCTTTAATTTTTGAAGCACAACAAATATTGTTTTCTCAAATCCAGTTCCATATTTGAATTTTAGACTCGTCCACCTTCAGTTTGATATACCATGTCCCATCCAAATTTACTTTTCAACATTCTTTTGACTTCGCGCAACTTCTGGCCAACTTAGGCCAATTTGAGCCATTAACGTAATTTTAAGCCAACTTCTAATTTAATTTTGGGACTAGACATAGATTGAAACCGTATAACCCAATATATGGTTTTGATCCATTTTGAGTCTACAATGTACATGCTTAGGGTGTACCATCCAATCGAGTTTTCATGTGCTATTTATTTGCAAATGGCACATGAGACTCATTAAATTGATTTTCGGGTCCAATTTGACTAGTAATACTATTCGGACTCTAACCTAGTCAACCCTACTAGTTAGAACCTAACTAGGAGTACCAAAACCAAGTATACATATATTTTAGAAAATTTTAGAGGTTTAATTGCAGCCACATGCAATATTTCCTTATATATTTGGCTTAGTCAAACATCTAACCAAAATAGGAAACATATTAATAATAGTATGATTTGGAGAACCAAATCGTATCCAAATTAGATCAAACCAAAGCCCATGCACTAAATATATATATATATATATATATACATATATATATATATATATATATATATACCTATCAAACCCTAACCATCCCCCTCTCTCATAACCACCCACTACTCCACAAATCCCCCCCCCAAACCTAGCGGCCACCACTCCAAACCTGAAACCCTAGCCGACCCCCCTTTCTTCACAAAATATAAATTTTCCTCGATTTTTGTGCAAACCACCACCACTTGGACATCCATATCAACATCCCCTTCCACCCTAGCAACTATAGGAACAACCTTACGGCCGTTAGAGAGGTGCATGATACGCTACTTGGGTTAAAACTCTGTCGAATCGAAGTCTGAAATGTCACAACAGTTTAGTCGAATTGTAGATGATGTTTCATCTACTTTTTCTCATCTGTTTCTCCTTAAACCAAATCTAAGAGTTACCTTTGTATGTCTACTTCAACCTCTAATCTTCGGATCTCCTAGTTCCAAGCGGTTTGCCCGTGGTATTGATTCTACGACAGGGTATCCAGAACTGACAAATTCTGTTATAGACCACTTTTTGCCTTTCTGAGGACAGTTTTTAATCTTTTAATATTTTTATTCAGAATCTAGACGTCGATACCTTTCCGATGCATATCTGAAAGTTAGGTTTCGCATCCATTTGCTATTTTTAAAAATTTATGACATTTATCATATCACCAAACTCCGAAAAATTCTATTTTTCTTGTGTCCAAAAGTATCAAAACTCCATGAATCCATATTAAACTTTATGATGTGCAAGGTTTAACATTATAAATACTATTTTAATTAATTTTTGTAATTTTTATAGAATTTATTAATTTTACTTTATCATGGTTTTGGAACTAAATTAATGGGTCGATTTGAGGAAGTCATATGTGGCATTGACATAGGACCTCTTATGAAAGGGTTTTCCTATTGAAAATATAATTATAGCAATATATAAGTATTTATAGATAATTTCCAGAATTTGAATATTTTTTTTTATAATTGTAAAGTACTTACGAGAGGATTTGGTACCTATATGTACCTATAGAATAGATACAGTGTCGTAACAACGTTATGGCATCTTGGAGGCATAGTTACTCATATAATTTATACATGGTGTATTGATATATAATATAAAATAAAATATATTATTATAGGTGAGCTTGGGAGGATCGACAATGACACCGAAGTTGGACAGGCCTACACGCAGACAGCAGTTACAGGCAAGCGTGCCTTGCCATCGTTACAGATCTTTCTTTTCTGTCTTGTTGTTTTTTATTAGCATTGCATGACGTAGAACATTGATACTTAGTGTCCATTTATAGACGGGTGCCGATGTAACGATAGCGACATCGAGTATTGACATTAGGTATTAGGTACATACTGATATGTCCATTGACACAATTGACCACAGGACACCGACACATTCATGATGCGAGATTTACATGACTATTCGTGGTATTGATCTCGTGTTAGCATTCTAGATTTCTTTATCAGGATTGCTTTTACTTTCCAGATGATTGTACAGACTTGACATTGCTAGATTCTAGACATGAAAATTGGGGAGAACTTGACTACAATATCAGACCTATTATCGTGTGGCCCGTTGTTTAGTGACCTTTATCTCTATAGCAGAGTAAGGGATTATCACTGTCGAGAATTGATTGTCCTTGGAGCTATGATACAGGTACTGGAGACAATACCCTGCTGAGTTGCTAGCGAGCCTTAGTGGAATGGGTCTGGTATTCTAGAAAAGTATCTCACTTACATGGCACATAGACGGATATAGTAGATTGCCCTAGTTCATATTTTTATTTCTGTACCTTGGCATGTATATTATGCACCTTTCTAGTCCTCTGAGGAAATGGCTACTTCCCAGGATTAGACGAAGTTGAAGACTACCCAGAGGTTTATGGTTCGGAAGCTGAGACCGGAGGCGTACCGACACAGGAGGACGAGATAGTGCCAGAGGATTTTTCGTGATCATGTTATAATCATATTTAGTCTTGCTACATTATTTTCTTTTCTTTTCATTAGACTTGTAGTTGATTTGTACTCCTTTCTATTTCTGTGGTTTCGGGATGTTTCACCCGCGCATATTTTATTACTTTTATTGCTGGATATTTGAGATAATTCCTTATTTATCCTTGATCTCTTTGTGGACTCTGTGGATGTGATTAGATGTATATTCCTGTGGACTATTTTGTATTTCTGAGTGTTATCATGATTTACAGCTTAAGTATTTTACTAATGGGCTTGTTGTGTAGCTTGGCCCATTAGTAAAGTACTGCTGGCATGTATTCATATTTCTGGTCCTACGTATTTTGGGACTGGGGCGTTACATATTTTTGTGGTGGCCCATGCAGGTCTAAGTTAATCACTTCGGTTACGTTATTGTACCGACGTGAGCATGCAATTAGAATAGGATAGAGAGACCCATAGGATCACATCCACATGCTTGATACCTTCTTTGACTTCATTTTGAACTCCCACTTGACTTCTTGATTTGCATCCAGTTTGATTATGTTCTACCGTAATCCTTATTTATTCATGCTAGCAAGACAAATATTCATGATGGATGTATCTTCCCTTACTATCACATCTGGAAAGTAGAGGCATAGACACTAGAAGTCATAGGTGCGGGTAGAGTCTTCGTAAATTTTGCGAAGTCGTAGTGATACCTAGGATAGTCGTACTACTACGAGCCTGCAACCAATTAAGGAATAGGACTTGAGGATACATCCACAAACATAATTATAGCCTTTTCTCAGACTCTTTAGCATGATTGCTTTCATGTTATCTTATTTCTTAATATGATTGCTTTTGTGTTCTTCCTTACTCGAGATTTGACTAAATCCTTTTCTGTTGACTTCTTGAGTAAATCTTCTCGTTTCTTTTCGCTAATTTGTTGGAAATTGCCTTATGGATTAGTCCAAGGAAAAGTTTAAGAAATTATATTTATCCTTGTATTACGGAATCAAAGTTTTTGCAGCCTGAGAGATACTGGCGAGGTAGGACATCAGATAACGACATCATGGCTACATATGTTTCTCAAATTCTACTTAAACTATATCCTATGCATGTTGATATTTTTCCTGTATTTTCGTAAAAAGTTAAGTCGAAAATATTTTATGGATTTGTCCAAGATAAGCTCAAGAACCTGTATTACCTGGCATGGTAGATGTGCACTACAGCCATCCGTCGTATTATGGAACAAAAAAGTTATTTGCAGCCAGATGCACACTGGCGTGGCAGTAACTTTATGTGACATAATTACGGAGATATATGGTTCTCGAGTCTTACCTAGACTACGTCATATGCATCTTGTTTGGCCTTATACCGTTCTTGGAGATTATTCGACAAACCTTCCTTCTTTGCTTGACCCTACCGTTGTTTGAAGTTGGTATATAGGTTTGTTTGACCCAGTCATTGGTTCCGTTACCTTCTATTTATTAAATGAATAAAATAGACAAACCTTATAGTTATATTATAGAATATAATTAAGCTAGATATTGGTTTTATTGTGATGTTGGATAGCTAGAAACGGGTTAGTTTCTTAGAGATGGATCCTAGTGAGATTATGAGTCAAGTATGAGTGTCTGGATATCGGATGAGTAGAGCCTATTAGAAGAAATTGCTAGGAGTGAATTGACGAGTATCATTGAATAGGTTATAATACTATACCTACGATAGAGTGAGTTGTATTGGGAGTATTGAGGAAGGAGAAGTGATAGCCCAAGCTTAGTAGGTGTGAATTCTGCTTTGATAGAGTTCCATTCCTTGGACACTTTATCTTGGGAGAAGGACTTTCAATGGATCCGGAGAAGATAGCTACCGTAGAGTCTTGGCCGACACCAACATCAGTTGCAGAAGTTAGGAGTTTTCTCGGACTTACAGGGTATTACCGCAGGTTCGTAGAGAATTTATCATGGATTGCAGAGCCGATGAAACGGTTGACCCGTAAGGATCAGGAGTTCCAGTGGACAGAAAATTATCAGAAAGCTTTTGAAGAGTTGAAGAAGAAGTTGACCTTAACACCTATTTTGACGCTTCCTTCTGGATCGGGAGGATTCGTTGTATACAGTGATGCGTCGGGTAGTGGACTTGGATGTGTTTTGATGCCACACGGAAGGTCATAGCCTACGCATCGAGACAACTAAGGGCACATGAGAAGAATTACCCTATTTATGATTTGGAGTTAGCAGTTGTGATCTTTGTATTGAAGATGTGGAGTTATTAATTGTACGAAGAGCGTAGAGGCATTATTTGTACGAAGAGCGTGTGGAGATATTTACGGATCATAAGAGCTTGAAGTACGTCTTCACGCAAAAGGAGTTGAATATGAGACATAGGCGGTTGTTGGAGCTTATGATATAGACTTACAGTACCATCCTGGTAAGGAAAATGTAGTGACAGATGCTTTGAGTAGGAAGCCTACTACATATTTCTTGACATCTCAGCCACAATTATTAGAGGATCTTAAGGAGCTTGGAATATAAGTCATTATGCTGGGACAACAATGAGTACTTGCCAATCTTGAAGTATAGTCGTCACTTGAGGATTGAATAAGGCAGCATTACCTACAGATACAACATTTTGGAAGACTTCGCGTGAGGATAGAGGATGGAGAGCAAACAGGACTTCGTATTTATGAGGATGGAACATTAAGGTGCGAGAATCGCCTATATATTCTGAATGGAGAGTTGAAACAGGAGTTGATGAAGGAAGCACTGTATGGAAGGAGGTGTCGATCACCAGTACGTTGGTGCGATGTTGGAGAGAGGCAAATACTTGGACCAGAGCTTGTGACGCAGACAGTCGAGAAAGTGAAGCGAATTCAGAGTCATCTTCAGGCAGCTCAAGACCGACATAAGCATTAGGCCGATACGCATCGTCGACCACTAGAATTCAAGAAGAGAGAGCATGTATTTATGAGGATCTCACCGACGCTGGGCACTATTAGATTCGGGAGTAGGAGGAAGTTGAGTCCAAGGTATATTGGACCATTCAATATCATTGAGCGTGTAGGAGAGGTGGCATATCGTCTTGCATTACCCCCATCACTATAGGGAGTGCATGATGTGTTCCATGTCTCACAGTTGAGGAGGTATGTGATTGATCCCAGTCATGTGTTAGATCACTCTGAGATCACAGTGGGATCCAGTTTATCATACGAGGAGCAGCCGGTAGGTATCTTGGATACGAGTGAGAAGACGCTTAGAGGGAATATGATTAGACTGGTTTGAGTTGCATGGAGGCACCATTCTCCGAAAGAATCAACTTGGGAGCGTGAAGATTCTATGCGTGTGCGATATCCCTACTTATTCGAAGATGCCGGTAAATCTTAGCTTAATTATTCATATGATAAGATTTTTCTAAATAATTGTGTTATTTTTAATTTCAAGGACGAAATTTTCTAAGGAGGGTAGGTTGTAAGCCCCCTAATTTTTTGGATTTTATTTTTAATTATTATTTTATTATTTTATAAGGATATTTTAATTTATTAAAGTTAATGATGACTATGTTAGTAGTTTACCGTAGCTTTGATTTTTGAAGCACAATAAATATTATTTTCTCAAATCCAGTTCCATATTTGAATTCTAGACTCGTCCACCTTCAGTTTGATATATCATGTCCCATCCAAATTTTCTTTTCAATATTCTTTTGACTTCGCGCAACTTCTGGCCAACTTAGGCCAATTTGAGCCATTAATGTAATTTTAAGCCAACTTCTAATTTAATTTTGGGACTAGACATAGATCGAAACCGTGTAACCCAATATATGGTTTTGATCCATTTTGAGTCTACAATGCACATACTTAGGGTGTACCATCCAATCGAGTTTTTATGTGCTACTTATTTGCAAATGGCACGTGAGACTCATTAAATTAATTTTCGGGTCCAATTTGACTAGTAATACTATTCAGACTCTAACCTAGTCAACCCTACTAGTTAGAACCTAACAAGGAGCACCAAAACCAAGTATACATATATTTAAAGAAATTTTAGAGGTTTAATTACAGCCATATGCAATATCCCCTTATATATTTGGCTTGGTCAAACATCTTAACCAAAATAGGAAACCTATTAATAATAGTATGATTTGGAGAACCAAATCCTATCCAAATTAGATCAAACCAAAGCCCATGCACTAAATATATATATACCTATCAAACCCTAACCATTCCCGTCTCTCATAACCACCCACTACTCCACAAATCCCCCCCAAACCTAGCGGCCACCACTCCAAACCAGAAACCCTAGTCGACCCCCCTTTCTTCACAAAATATAATTTTTTCTCGATTTCTGTGCTAACAACCACCACATGGACATACATTTCAACATCCCCTTCCACCCTAGCAACTATAGAAACAACCTTGCGGCCGTTAGAGAGGTGCATGGCGAGCTACTTGGGTCGAAACTCCGTCGAATCGAAGTCTGAAACGTCACAGCAGGTTAGTAGATTTGTAGATGATGTTTAATCCACTTTTTCTCATCTGTTTTTCCACAAAACAAATCTGAAAGTTACCTTTGTATGTCTACTTCAATATCTGATCGCCGAATCTCCTAGTTCCAAGCGGTTTGCCCGTGGCGTTGATTCTACGACAGGGTATCCAGAACTGACCAATTCTGTTGTGGACCACTTTTTGCCTATCTAAGGTCAGTTTTTAATCTTTTAGTATTTTCATTCAGAATCTAGACATCGATACCTTTTCGATGCATATCTGAAAGTTAGGTTTTGCGTCGGTTTTCTACTTTTAAAAATTTATGACATTTGTCGTATCACCGAACTCCAAAAAATTCTTTTTTCTTGTGCCCAAAAGTATCAAAACTCCATGAATCCATATTAAACTTTATGTTGTGCAAGGTTTAACATTATAAATACTATTTTAACTAATTTCTGTAATTTTTATAGAATTTATTAATTTTATTTTATCATGGTTTTGGAACTAAATTAATGGGTCGATTTGAGGAAGTCATATATGGCATTGACATAGGACCTCTTTTGAAATAGTTTTCCTATTGAAAATATAATTATAGCAATATATAAGTATTTATAGATAATTTCCAGAATTTGAATATGTTATTTTTTTATAATTGTAAAGTATTTACGAGAGGATTTGGTACCTATACGTACCTATAGAATAGATGCAGTGTCGTAACAACGTTATGGCAACTTGGAGGCATAGTTACTCATATAATTTATACATGGTGTATTTATATATAATATAAAATAAAATATATTATTATAGGTGAGCTTAGGAGGATCGACAATGACACCGGAGTTGGACAGGCCTACCCGCAGACAGCAGTTACAGGCAAGCGTGCCTTGCCATCGTTACAGATCTTTCTTTTCTGTCTTGTTATTTTTTATTAGCATTACCTGACGTAGGACGTTGATACTTAGTGTCCATTTATAGACGGGTGCCGATGTCACGATAGCGACATCGAGTATTGACATTAGGCATTAGGTACATACTGATGTGTCCATTGACACAATTGACCACAGGATACCGACACATTCATGATGCGAGATTTACATGACTATTCATGGTATTGACCTCGTGTTAGCATTCTAGATTTCTTTATCAGGATTGCTTTTACTTTCGAGATGACTGTACAGACTTGATATTGCTAGATTCTAGATATGAGGATTGGGGAGAACTTGACCACAATATCAGACCTATTATCGTGTGGCCCGTTGTTTAGTGACCTTTATCTCTGTAGCAGAGTAAAGAATTATTACTGTCGAGAATTGATTGTTCTTGGTGCAACGACACATGTACTGGGGACAATACTCTGCTGAGGTGCTAGTGAGCCTTAGTGGAAGGGGTCTGGTATTCTAGAAAAGTATCTCATTTGCATAGCATATAGATGGATATAGTAGACTGCCCTAGTTCATATTTCTATTTCTATAGCTTATCATGTATATTATGTACCTTGCTAGTGCTCTGAGGACCTGACTATTTTCCAGGATTAGACGAAGCTGAAGACTACCCAGAGGTTTACGGTTCGGGAGCTGAGACCGGAGGCATACCGGCACAGGAGGACAAGATAGTGCCAGAGGATTTTTTGTGATCATGTTATAATCATATTTAGTCTTGCTACATTATTTCCTTTTCTTTTCATCAGACTTGTAGTTGATTTGTACTTTTTTTCTATTTCTGTGGTTTCGGGATATTTCACCCGTACAGACTTTATTACTTTTTTTTCTGGATATTTGAGACAATTTCTTATTTATCCTTGATCTCTTTGTGGACTCTGTGGATGTGATTAGATGTATATACTTATGGACTGTTTTGTATTTCTGGGTGTTATCATGATTTACAGCTTAAGTATTTCGCTAATGGGCTTATTGTGTAGCTTGGCCCATTAGTGAAGTACTGCTGGCATGTATTCGTATTCCTGGTCCTACGTATTTTGGGACTGGAGTGTTACACATAGGCATTTTAAGTAACCTATGAGCCTATGTAGTATGGATATTAAATGAATGTAGAGTATGTAATGCATAATATGTTAGATGAATGAAATGATATATATATATATATATATATATATATATATATATATATATATATATATATATATATATATGATATGTATCCTTTTTATATTAATGTATATATATAGTTGAATGCAAGCATGTAGGAATGCAATTAATGTTATGTATGTAAGCAATGCATGAATGAAAGAATGATATACAATATATGCATGAAAGTATATAATGAATGCTAGATATGAATGCAAGGTATATATGTAATGATAGATATGAATGCATAATGTAATGCAATATATAATGAAGTCATGTATGGTAATATAGAATATATGATGCAAGCATGTATATGTCCACTGTTTTCTCTTTTTCTTACATTTTTCCTTCCCTTCTCTTTCCATTTCAGTTTTCCCCCTTTTTTCCTATTCTATTTTTACATGTCGTATACAATGTATATAATGTATTGATGCATGTAAGTATGTAATATGTATGAGTGACATGTATGTAATGAAAATAAGTATATGTATGCAACTTAATGATATGTGAATGGATGTAATGCCTGAACTGAAGTATGCATGTATATGGGATATGAATGAATGATATATGTTAAGGTACTATAATGTATGTATTTACATATATTTTGAGTTAAATATATGAGTTTGTTTGCATATATTATATGTATGCATGTATGCAGAAATGAATGTAATATAATATAGAGTATACATATATGAATATCATGTATGCAAGTATATAATGTATTTAAATATATATGTATGCATCTATGTACGTATGTATAGGTGCATGAATGAATGCAATTATGCATGTATGATATGATATGTATGTTGGCATGTATGCAATATATGTATGTATACATGATATGTATGTATGCAATGTAAGTATGTATGTATGCATTTCTATAAACTGAGTTAACCTATAACCTTTTGCACACATGCATTCATACACCCTTTGAGACAATGTATCCTATGTCACATACACCTACCTATCACTAAATCTGAGAACCTTAACACATCCTTTCACACACATTGCAAACACACACACACACACACACACACACACACACACACACACACACACACACACACACACACACACACACACACACACACACACACACACTTACTCTTTTACCTCTCCTTATATATATATATATATATATATATAAAATATATATATATATATATATATATATATTATATATATATATATATATATATATATATATATATATATATATATTTATATTTATATTTATATATAAATATATATATGTATGTGCCTATATATAGCTTTCCTATATACATCAATGTATATGAATATGTGAATGTGAATAATATATATACATTATATGACTAAGTTTGTGTGCCTTGTTAGCTTATGGTTTAGTTTTGTGCTTGATTTAGCAAGTGACTTAGGCTATGAGTTAGTAGCTATCTTGGATACTTGATTTGCATAGACTTAGTTTGTTTAGACCTAAAATTGACTAACCTAGACTAGTTGACCATTGTTGACCCAACCCTAGCTAGTTTGACCACAGTTGACTAAAGTTGACCTAGTTTGACTTTATAGTTGACCAGAGTTGACCAAGAGTTGACTTTGACTAGATTGACTTAGACTCATGTAGATTGCATTATAATTTTAATTACCATATAAATTGAACTCTTTATAACCTGTGTTGCTCTAACAAGGTCTCTGTGACTCCAGTTGGTCATCTTTTATATCAGCTGTTCAGAGTATCAGGCGAGTACATTCTCTGACCGTTTCATATTTAATAGGATTTAAATTTATGCTCTAGATTACTTTACATGATGCTCTCACGTTGTTAACATAGATTGGTACTATATGGATCCCTTCATGAGATGTTATCCCCCTCGGGAGCATCGGGTTACAGTATGTCATGTACGTTTCACTTTCATCATGTACTCCGGTGCTTTCACCATTCATGTGCACTCTTGTGATTCATGTACTCTCATGTTCACAGAGCCCCGATGTATACAATTATGTGCACCCATTTATGGGACTTTATGTGATATAATGTGCAATAACATAACCTGTCTGGATCCTTGTGTATTGATTGGGGCACGGGGGAGTACAAATGGTCATGTGAACAATTTCAAAGTAGTATACTCATGTGCAAACTCTTAGATTACTCATGTGCAAATTTAAGCCGTTCATATGTCTATCTTGCACTCTACATCACTAGCCACTGTTAGCTCTTTACTTATAGTAGATATTTCTTTACAGTCATCTCTTTTGCTTCATATATTTTCCAGCATTTTATGTATCTTACTCTATAGCATATTTATATATCCTTTCATATTATGAACCGTGTGAGATGTATTGTGCTCGCTTCCGTTCTGACTGGACCTGTTGATAAATTTTACTGATAGCTTGGAGGTTACATGTTAGCCTAAAGGAGACAAGTAGAGGTTGGAGTAGATAGCTAGAGTTTTTCTTATTTTATTTTCAGTTATCTTGAGTTGTATTTATTTTATACTTATTTGAGCTGGTATTGATGACACCGAGATTTATTTCTCCCTGTTGTATTTCTCTTGTGGATTCATAGTTATCTTATCGTGCTACTTCTAGTTTTGGTGATTGAGTTGTATCCTGCTGTGATTGTCCTCCGTACGGAGAGTATACCATATTGTATTTAATTTTAATTATGACCTAGAACAGCGTTCTACCGTCGATACTATGGCGTAGGCTGAACGTACCCACTTCTCGTGCCCTACACTGGGTGCGGGTCGTGACACGTTTTTAGTGGTGGCCCATGCAGGTTAAGATTCACATTTGTACGAAGTCGTGGTAGTACGACGATTAGTTGTACTGCTGCACACCTGGGATTAGAGATAAGGAATAGGTGTTAGAATGAGAGGATACTCAATCACTGTTAGAATTTCTTGAGAGATTCCTGGGACGACCCTTGAGAATCTTATTTTAACTTCGATTTGAAATATCTTTTTCCCTTGATTTGATTCACCCTAACCTCCTGTTATTTAATTTGATTTTTGATGGATTATTGTTGAATTTTGAATCTTGATATTAGTTGTTGAATTTAAGTTTGTATTTATATATATATATATATATATACACATCTTTTTGGAATTAAGGTATAACCTGATAACATACTCGATAAGGACAGTGAGAAAGGTAAAAGTCTACTTTATTTTTGGAGTTTAGAATTTATCGCAGTCATATTTGCTAGCATGACAAGGACGTAGAGCCTGATTTAGATATACTTATCCTAGTTATGAAATCTAGATTTTCTTGCAGCCATACCAGATGGCGTGGTAAGAATTCTAGATAACATGACTATAGGGTGTATACCTTCGTTATGGACTCTATTGTTTATTACAGCTATGCTTACTGACGTGGCGAAATTATGACAACATGATTTTAGGAAGACGTGTATGGTATCAGATTTTATCTTAAATAGGTTCATTTCTTTTTAACAGTTGATGAAGAATAGATTTTATTATATTTCTTTCTTGCCATTATTTCTTGTATTACCATTTAAAAAAAATAAAACTGTCCTGATTACATCAATCACCTGTCTCGTATATAATTCTGTTAGCTATACTTTGAAACCCTTGAATCTCCATATCTTTTCACCTTCAAAAGGTCGAGGAAGTAACGTAAATCATCTAACTCGGAAAAGACTTGATTTGTTATCTTGTGATAATCTTGCTAGGGGTATAATATGATGGACCTTGATATAGGTTTGGGATAGAGATGCAACTGAATTTGAGGATGAAATCAAGAGAGTTATATTATCAATTTAGGAACAATCATACCTAGAGAAATCTTTTGGGTATGAATAATTCATAGATGTATTTCATAACTGATGAGAATATTCGAGGTCAACTTAGTTTCGAGAACTTGGATAAATTTTGGTTATCGATTCTTGAGACGTTACACTTTAAGGCTATGATGTTAAATTTAGGAATTTAGTAATAGAGAAGAGATTTTAACTATATGCAATGATGATACGAAATTGAATAAGATATTGAAAGAAATGGCTAGAAATAGAAAGAACGCAAAGATTTTGAGTTATATAAAATATAGAGATTTTGTGAAAATTTTAAATTTCAGGAGAATAATATTGAAGGTGTACATTGAAGGAAATATGAAGGTTGAATTTATAATAAAGAATAAGTTTTGTAAGGCCTAGTGGATTTAGATTTAAATAATACAAGAGGAGTAAATTGAATAAGTTCAAAGATTACATAAATCTTGATTTAGAGACTTTGGATCCAATTTAGGACAAGGTGGAAGAATTTAGATTTATGATGATTAAGTGGTCAGTTTTGATTCCTAGTAACAAGGGTATGCTTCATGAATAATGTTTCGAAACATAGAAATTTAGCCTATGGTGATCATGGCAAGGTCAAATCTTTATGACGGAAGGATATAATTTTGATGGTAGTCATATAAAGGTTGATTTTTATATTGGGACTTGTGAGATAAAAATATGATTGGCAAATGATAAACTTGATAGTATCAGAGAGAGATGATTAACTTAACTTTCCTATGAATTTTTTTTCTTGTGTTCCCTTTAAAAGAAGAAATTTGACTTATTCAATATCTTTGAATCACCCTTTAAAAGTTTTCAATATCATTGAATCCTATCTCCCTTAATCACGACCAATCGACTTGGATCATCTTTTCTTATCATATTAATATCTTGGATCATACTCAATTGAATTAAATTAATTGTGACCTGAATCTCCATCCTTGTATGCTCGTGCTCAGACTTCGATGACCTTGTCTTCCATATTGCCCAAATCTTGATTACCCAGAATTGATCAACTTAGATCGTATCGAGACTAAATTTTTTTAATATATATTGTGATTGGATTTCAATGCTATTGACTTTCGTTCTTTAAACTTTTGATTTTGATTTTTCTTGAATAATACCCCTTTATAGATAATTACTAGTTATCTTTATTTTATTTTTGTTAATTACCAGTTTTATATAGGATGGTAGACTTCCTTACAGCCTTAATGATTTGTTGTTTCTGTAACTTTTCCAGTTTAGCACCCCAGATTGCTTGTATGTTTTGATACCCTATGATCGTTTTGGTTTAGCTTGACTAGTATATCTAGATGAGACTTTCAACTGCCACCGTATGCCATGACCCTGTATGCCACTCTTAAATTGTATGATTTAGGTTAGTTTTGAGACTTTGATTGTTGGGGATGAGACTCTAGAAGAAGTACGACCATCTTAATTTTGAGGACAAAATTTTCTAAGGAGGGTAGACTTGTAACACCTACTTTTCTAAAATGAGGGTAATTTTAAACTTTTGTAAAAGTTTATTATTTAATAATAGGATTTATGATTTATGGAAATTTTTAATTAATTTAATACTATTTAAAATTAGTGAATTATAATTTTGATGTGTTAACTAGTGAACCCTAGAACTGTTGAGCCTAGAGACTAACCATGACCATGGGGACCTAACCATGTGATTAGAATGACTATTTACAACTTTTTAGGCTAAGGATATTTTGGTAATTTTGTGACTTTTGAATTATTTAAGATTTTGATTAATTGGTGAATTTTAGATTATTTTAATAATATTTAAATTGATATATTGTGATTTTGGTCATTTTTTATATTTTAATATTTTGAAAATTTTTATATTTTAATATTGATTTTACGGGATTTGTTTAGTCGGGTTTGAGTTTCGTTTCGTTCCGACTTGTGTTAGCGATCCGGGTAGCTTAGACTGTAGACGGGATCCCAAGATTAGTTAGATATGGCCCACAAACTCCACTAATTAAGTTAGTGAGTTTAGACTAATCCCACTTGTTAGATTGGTTAAGTTAGAGGCTTAAATTTAACCCTTTTGATCCCAAACTTGAACCTAACTTAAAATTAACCAAGAGGACTAGTTGAGGCCTTATTGGGCTTTCCTCCAAGGCCCAAATAGGGTTAAATGGCAGCCACTATAGCTAGGTTAGCCTCCCTTCCTTTTATTTCATTCCATCTTGCCTCTTTTCCTTCATAAAGCGTTCTTTCCCAAATTAGAGAGCTTTCCTCCTTGATTTGATCTCCAAATCCTTACATCCCTCCACCAAAACTTCCATCCAACCTTCTCATACTACCAAGGGAGGGTGCTAGCAAAGATTTGGAACAAAGTGCAAGAAAAAGTGTCCTTTTTGGAAGATCTTCATGTCGGAGCCGTGTCCTTGGGAGTATCATTGGGATTCCACTCCTAATAGGTAAAACCAACCCTCTAAATTGATTTTCTATGCATATTAGTTAGTTTTGAATCCATAGAATCCACCTCCATGCATGTACCCAATTTAGATTCAAATTTGAGATCATTTGGAGCTCTTTTGAGGATTTTAGATATGTGTCTTGTGTCATACTTGATAGATCCCAAATTAGGACACCCCATGTGTATGTAAGTATGGTAATAGTTTAAATAAATAATTAAATTCAGTTTTAGAATGGTTAGAGAGTGGATTGATCTTAGTTAGGATGGTTAGAATGAGTTTCATTTGGATACCTATGTTGGTATCCAAGTATCTTGGCCTACATATATTTTTTTTGTCCAAAACAACTCAAATTCGTCATAATATTCATCCACGTTTTTATTAATCAAAGCAACTTAGAAATGTCATAACGTTTAGCTTAGAACTCCGATTAATCTCCTATTTTTTTAAAAGAACTATATCGAAGTTAGCTTTCCAAATATATATTTTAATAAGCCAAAATCATTCTTAGACTTTCTGTAAAACTATTTGAGTGTCAGCTGTCCGAAAGACAAACGCGTTTCGGTGTTTTCGCAATTTTGGGAGCTTTCGGACACAAAAATGCGATCCATTTTTCGGAAAGCTAACATGAAGGGATACGATATACTTTAATCCTAGAATTTGATAAAGGCATAATTGGTATAGTATTGATTTTAAATAGAAGAGTGACTGTACGACATAGGCATTTTGTGTAATCTATGAGCCTATGTAGTATGGATATTAAATAAATGTAGAGTATGTAATGCATGATATGTTAGATGAATGAAATGATATATATATGATATGTATTCTCTTTACATTAATGTATATATATATGGTTGAATGCAAGCATGTAGGAATGCAATCAATGTAATGTATGTAAGCAATGCATGAATGAATGAATGATATACAATGTATGCATGAAATATATAATGAATGCTAGATATGAATGCAAGGTATACATGTAATGATTGATATGAATGCATAATGTATACATAATATAATACAATATATAATGATAGCTTGTATGGTAATGTAGAATATATGATGCATGCATGTATATGTCCACTGTTTTTCCTTTTCCTTCCCTTCCCTTTCCATTTCAGTTTTTCCTCTTTTTTCCCCTATTCTATTTTTACATGTTGTATACAATGTATATAATGTATAGATGCATGTAAGTATGTAATATGCATGAATGACATGTATGTAATGAAAATAAGTATATGCATGCAACTTAATGATATGTGAATGAATATAATGCCTGAACAGAAGTATGTATGTATATGGGATATGAATGAATGATATATATATGTGTTAAGGTAATGTAATGTATGTATTCACATATATTTTAAGTTAAATATATGAGTTTGTATGCATATATTATATGTATGCATGTATGCAGGAATGAATATAATATAATATAGAGTATGCATATATGAATATAATGTATGCAAGTATATAATGTATTCAAATATGTATGTATGCATCTATGTATGTATAGGTGCATGAATGAATGCAAGTATGCATGTATGATATGATATGTATGTAGGCATGTATGCAATGTATGTATGTATACATGATATGTATGTATGCATGTATGCAATGTAAGTATATATGTATGTATTTCTATAAATTGAGTTAACCTATAACCTTTTACACGCATACATTCATACACCCTTTAACACCATGTATCCCATGTCACATACACCTACCTATCACTAAATCTGAGAACATTAACACATATCCTTTGACACACATGCCAAAAATACACACACACACACACACACACACACACTCACTTACTCTTTTACCTCTCCATATATATATATATATATATATATATATATATATATATATATATATATTTTATATATATATATATATATATATATTTCACACACATGCCAAACACACACACACACACACACACACACACACACACACACTCACTTACTTTTTTACCTCTCCTTTTATATATATATATATATATATATATATATATATATATATATATATATATATATATAGCTTTCCTATATATATCTATGTATATGAATATATGAATGTGAATAATATGTATACATTGTATGACTAAGTTTGTGTGCCTTGTTAGCTTATGGTTTAGTTTTATGCTTGGTTTAGCAAGTGATTTAGGCTATGAGTTAGTAGCTATCTTGGATACTTGATTTGCATAGACTTAGTTTGTTTAGACCTAGAATTGACTAACCTAGACTAGTTGACCATTGTTGACCCGACCCTACCTAGTTTGACAACAGTTGGCTAAAGTTGACCTAGTTTGACTTTATAGTTGATCAGAGTTGACCAAGAGTCACTACAAGAAAACATGGTTTCTATGACATGTAAAGTTGTCACAGAAATTATGAAAGTCGTCACAACACATCTTCTGTGACGAGTACAGTGACGACTTATTTTCGTAGCCTATACCTCCGTAGCTAAAAGTATAGGTGACGACCAAAAGTCATTGTCACAGAAAGTTCTCTACTGTGACAAGAATATGTTGTCAGTGATAGTAAACTTTTCGTGACAACAAAATTCGTCACTAAAAATATTATAAGTGGCGCACGATATTGTCACAAAATAGCTTTTTATTATAACTAAAAATAAATAAATATTTTTTTTGACAAAAATAAAAATTATTTTCGTGACGACATTTGCTATCACAAAACAACTTTAGTAACACTTTTATTGTTGTCACAATAAACGTATAAGTTTAGTGACAAGTACATGTCATCATTGTAAACACTTGCAGTAACACATTTATTATTGTCACCATAGTATACACTTTATATGTTTGATGGAAAATCAATTGTCACGAATATTTTTTTTTCCATTGTCATTATACATTAAAAATACAAGGACACAATATAATATCACACAATTTTTGTAGAAGAGGGTATGCATGATTGTGCTCATCTTCCAAGAACACCCCCATCGACTTTCCAATGTAAACCAAAACTAACCTTCACAAATTCTAAAAAGCCTTTATATAGGCGACTAACTCTAAAGTAATTATAGACGACAACAACATGAAAGTAATTATAGCAATTCTCAAAAAGTAATTATATTGCTCCACAAAATTCAGTACATATAACATGAAGAGAAGTAATATTGGTACTTATAAAAAATAAAGAGTATCCAAAGTAGCTGGTACATAAAACCTAGAGTAATCTATAAATATAAATTGATGATCAATTGCATATGCAGCTCCTGTCTTGGTGATGATCAATCTTTAATGACCTGTATGAATTAATAAAGAGATTGTTTAGAATATTACGTAAGCATATATGTATAAGAAAAAAATTGTCAAGAATTTCTACAATAGAAGCAATGAGAATAGAGTACTGCAATGTCTATGAAATGTTTAAAAGAACCAACAAAGTAGTTAACTAGAGATAAGGAATAGCTTATAATTGCTAGAGGTCGAGAATAAATACCTTGCCAGTCGCATTTCGTACTGGTGATATATGAAGACGATTCCAAAATGATCTTCCATCTTTCCTAAAATTTGAAACAAAAAAAAAAATCTAGAACACCACTTTGTAACAAGTGCTAAGAACTATTTTATGAATTATATCTACTAAACTTCATTAAGTTGTGAAATTGCACCTGTAATTTAAGACATTGTATAGTCTTGCATCTTGAAGAATTAAACAAAAAAGTGAATATAAAAGATGAAACAATACACATACATACAATAGGAGACATATATTGACCCTTTACTAGCAAGAAATGGTAAATTAAACAAGCAAATATAAAATGACCACCTATATATAAAAGATATTAGGATTACAATGTCAATAGTACAAGCATCTGTCTCTCATAAAATATGATGTCTTTTGTGTATTGCATATTGCATACATGCACCTTGTTGGGATGATTCTAAACTTTCAGTTTGAAAGTTTCATGAATTCCCGACCATCGGAAACTAGGCACTAATTGGAAATAGGAATGCAAATGAAGAGAACATTTCTTCTTAACAAATTTACAATTAACAAGAAGACACTAGAGAAGTAAAGAAGAAATTGTACTACAATTTCAACAATATTAGATGAACAAATAGTAGATATTCATTCTACATACCTGAACCTGGAAATCTTGTTGGCAATGGACTTCTAGAGTTCAGTAGCTAAAACCATCCAACTCCAGTAGCTAAAACCATCCAGAAGGCAGCTCAGTCAAAACATCTAGATGACTGCAAAACAATTTTAGTCATAAAAGGATCCAGTCCTAACACAAATGCAGTCATAAGAAGGATCCAAGATTGCTAAAAAAATATACAACTCTAATTGCAATGTTACCCAAAATCACATAAATAGTACATTAAATAGAAGATACATCACATGTAAGTTATATGATGTTATAACATGTCAGGATAAGCCAAGTATAGGACAACAAATAGTAACTCTCAAGTAGATGTTGTAAATTACAAGAGAAACATCTGGCTATTGGCTCAAGACAATCCTCTTCAGAATTATCAACTTCAACATCAAGTTCAACATTTTGGGGGTTTACGAGCAAGCCATGAGCTGCCTAAAATCCACCTTTCAGCCAAGTGAAGAGCCAAAAAAACAGATTTATAATTAACAAGAAGACACTAGAGAAGCTAAGAAGACATTGTACTAAATTGTCAACAATATTAGATGAACAAATAATATATAGCCGATCTACATACCTGAACCTGAGAATCTTGTTGGCAATGGACTTCTGGAGTTCAGTATCTGAAATAATCCAAATGGCGACTCATTTAAAACATTCTAGATAACTTCAAAACAATTGTAGCAATAAAAGCATTCAGTCCTAACACAATGCAGTCATAAGAAGGATCCAAGATTGCTAGTAAAATATATAACTCTAGTTGCAAGGTTACCCAAAATCACATGACTAATTCAATATATAGCCATGACCTACCGTGCATTCGCTTCCTACAACATAGTAGGTTATGTTTGGTTGCTAAGTAAATAAGGGGCAAGGAAAGAGGAAATGAATCTTAGAATCCTATGAAAATGAGAACCCATTTCTACATAGAACATTTCCAATTTCCCTACCCTAGTTTTCCACCAAACCAATCACACACTAAAGGACATGACATGTTCTCGTTGTTGCAGGCTGGTTCTCAAATTTTCATGGTTACAACGTACAGTAAACTCCCATTCCTCAACTGACTGAAGAAGCAAGCAAAGTTGCTTTCAGTATAAAAAAAATACAAAAATGTACCCAGTAGGATTTTATGATAGAACACAATCTCCTCAAATGTTATTCCATAGGTTCTATAGTATAAAACATATATAGACTAAGATTCATATATAATATACGTAAGACAATTAAATAAAATAAACAAGAGATTACTAGTGCAAGATGATACTTGGAACTGCAGTATATAAGTTAAAGAACATAACAAGAGATTACTAGTGCAAGTATTTTCTTCTCTTTTTGCGGCAAAGAGAAGCTCTACTTGAGTAACTTGAAAGAAAAAAGAAAAGTTCCATATGAGTACACAAAAAAAGAATATGGCAAATGCGAGAAACAAAGCAAACATCAAAATTCCATGATGTACACTTCTAACAGAAATTCTCTTTCTAGACTCGTACAACACAATCTACAAATCTAACAATCACCAAGCTATATATGAAAAATGAAGGTATTCACGTACCAGCTAACTAGATGTATACTTGGTGAGGAAGAGAATTCCTCATGGCTTCTGCAAATGAGAAATTCTCTTCCTACACTCAAACTTCATGATGCTAACTCCATCTTTGATCCAACCAAACTTCTTGTATTTATGGCATGTCTACTCACCTCGTCGCACAAAACAATAGTTAAAACATTTAAACAGTCCCTTTTAGCTTTGTATGTAGCCTCATCTTACTAATGGGAAGCTAAAAAATTTGATTCCATAGGATTTTTATCTCGTGTTAATCTATTTCATATTGTCATATAGTCTTCATTGTTATCAAATTACTTTTGTTACATGTTCCCAACCCCTGGATACAATTAAGCAGATCACAAACTACCTCATGTATATTAGTTGGAAAGTGCAATCAGACCTAGCGATACCAATATGCGTTGATTTCTTGAGGATGGTAAAGTAGATATCTATGCTTATTTATAAGAAAGGAAAGACCTACACTACTACACACATATACCCAAACAACAACTGTTGCAAGCTTATAAGATGAAATCCTTAGATAGAAACCGAAAGTGTACATTATCGCCTAATAGTGAATAGAAGCATCCTCAGATATAAGCATGAGAATCAGGATAGGTAGAGCATTACATTCTACAATCTGCAATCAGGATAGGCAATTAATAGTTATTTGAGGAAAAAAGAAAAAGAAAACTTAAGAAAATGTTTCTTACTAACAGAAAGAAATCTCCTTAAGTTATGCATAATGTACAAGTGGTATAGATCAGCAAAACAAGATATGGTCTCACTGATGGCTACTCTTGAAAACAAAGACTCCATAGTCAATTTAATAAGTTGTGAGCTAGCTAGACAATTAAGGGCATTAAAGAAATAAAGAACACTTAAATTGATGCTTGATTTCTGGTCTGGAGATTCTAGCTTTTTGTATAACTTTAGGATTTCATTTCTAGTTTTCATCAAAAGAAACCAAATATGATTACATTGAATAAGTCTCCCCTGCAATTGATACAATAGCACCAAAATAGTCCAGTTTACAATACACACGCAAAAAAATCAATTTTGTGTGCATGTTGTGTATCCGTATCGTATCATATTAGTGTCCATGCAACATAGGTACTACACTAAAAGCTCAGTTGCGAGTTTTGAGACAAATAGTTATAAAGTCCAAACTGATTAATATTATCCAATATCACCTAAAAGATGTATTCTGACTATATTCATGATTTTTCCAAACACCAAAATGAAAAATTAATGAAAATTATAATTTTTCACTTCACTCAGTTCTTTCGTACAAAGATGGTTAAAAGAGTATTAAAATTGCTACACTTCCCAATCAAATTGTGTGTGCATGCGCTTTGTGAAGTGTAACACAATTTGAATTCTCTACTTTTAGCCATGTTTGTTAAGGAAGAACTGAGGAAGTAAATGGAAGAGAAAGTAAGTCAACAAACTGGTTTCAGCAGTTACATTACAGAACTGTGGAAGAGGTTTTCCCCTAAACTCGATAAAAAGTCACAGGTTCATAAGTAGTTAAATATCCTATCACAATCATTTAAAATAGATCTTTTGCCTATTGCATTTGATATAAATAGTATTGCAAATTTTACTGTGAATTAGAAATCGGCAACTATTAGTATAGATGTGATTCTATAATGATGTAAAATTGTTCATCAGAATAAAATTTCTGACATACTGAATAGGACCATAAGATGCCTGCTTATTTACTATATGAGGTGCAAGTCAAATGATCAGATTTTGAAATTGCGACAAGGCACTACAACTCTAGAACCATGCTTCTCATTATGATTAAAAATTCATGTTGTATGAGATTAACTCCATATAGGAAATACTCAATTTAGTAATAGCTACTTAGGGTAAGATAGATTAACCTTAATTTAGTTAATAAGCATCAAAACATTTTCAAGAGAAAAATCTGAAATAAGGTACCTCACTTTCGTTCTTTTCTATGAAGGAAATATCAGGAGGCACCTGCAAATTGTTCAGACAAGCATATTATCAATCAAAATTTTGGCAGTTACTTTCTTGCTCCTCCATAAATTGGAAATCGCTTCAGGCAGACAATATTTGAAAGAGAAATATGGTAAGAATTAGCATGCTCAAAGAATAGAAAAAGTTAAACTATTTATTATTATGTTAACCAATCGGCGAACGGTGGATTTCATTTCCTGTAACATGTTAACTTTTCTCTGACACTAAAATCGAACTACGGATTCATAAGGTTAACTTGGTTTAGTTGGCTAAAGTGAATTTACCCTATCGTACATGAACTCAACTCCTATGGATTAAATTTCAAGTTAATTGTAACTATCAACATCTTAAGTATTGCAGTATGTAACACTTGCATTCCAGAATAAGTTAACTCAGTATCTATAGTAATTTGTTTATGCAATTTACATCTCTACAGTTTGAGCATGATTGATCCAGAATGATAAGACACCACATTTTGCCCAATAAACAAAGAGTTTTCCTCTGCACATGGTTTTTATGTTTTCCCCTTGAGTTGTCTGCCACACTTGGTCCGAACAAAACATACCAACCGGCGATTCATTTTTTGATGCTCGCAAATTGTTGAACCATATAAACTAGAATATTTGCTAAATACATGATGATAGAAAAGTTCAGTCTACACATCAAACTGATCTTACATGTCCATAACCAACTTGGTAAGCGAACAACGGTTCTTCTATGTAGAGAGGGTAGGGTATGTTAGTGCCGGGGCACAATTTTTCGATAGAAAAACTGAGAAGATGAAACAATTGTAAGAACAATATTTCAACGCAACACTTCTAGGAAGGTTACATAAGTATAACGAAGATCTAAGAAGATCTCGTTATGATATTACGAGAATCTAAAAAGATTTCGTAATTCACAGCAGCGAAGAAGATGACAGGCGAAAGATGGAAGATGGCCTACTGGGGTGAAAGATCACCGTTGCTCAAAGCTATATTCGTCCCACATGAATAGCTTCCAGGAACCAGCAAGTTCGTCGGACAACTTTGGAGTACTTCCGCTCTTCTGACACCTCGGATCATACACGGACTCCCGTGCAAAAGCAACGCTGGTGCAAAGCTTCTCTTCTCTCTGACAGGCTCTGTTTACTTGTGTTAAGAAACACTTGTAAACTTTCGTAACTCTCTGAATATGTTCTGTCTACTGTGTGCTGTGAGAGAGAAGAGACCTTATATAGGCCCGAGTAGCAACTGCTCGGTTAGCACAACATTCGGGACGTGGTAATAACCACTCCGAACGTGCAGTAATTGCTCAGATCATGCACAGGCACGATCTGAAGCAAGTTGCGCCACTCTAGCAACCCGTGCGCCTTGCACCTTGCGCACAGAGCCACTTGCGCCACACGCCTTGCACACCTTGCACCGCCTTGCACACCTTGCGCCACATGCACAACGCGCACATTACGCCACTTGCGCAACCTGCGCGCAACCTGTGCGCAACCTGGCACAACCTGTACGCAGCCTGCACGCAACCTGGCGCAACCTGTGCGCAACCTGCACGCAACCTGGCACGTACCCTGGCACGTACCCTGGTCGCGCAACCTAGGTCGCGCAACCTGTGCCGCGCAACGTGGCACGCAACTTGGCCGCGCAAGTGGCTCGCGCAACGAGCGCAACTAAAATGCACTATGCGCCTAGCGACGATGCTGACGTGCTAAGTGCAAAGTGTGCCAACAAAATGCCACATTACGTCTCATGAGCCCACGAGCCCGAGTCCGAGTCCGAGTCCGAGTCCGAGTCCGAGTCCGAGTCCGAGTCTGAGTCGCTAAGCCCCTACGGGGCTTAGCTCCCATAGAAATAAATTTTCCAAGAGCAAAAAACATCAATGCTTTTAATTGTTGATTTAGCCTTTTTCCATTAGAAAAATAACCCCACATGGCACACCCATGTGCACCTCCACACCACATGTGCATCTCTAAACTAGCATAGCTAATATATAGAGATACAACTTCTTTGGCCTATCCGATGTGGGGCTAAAGTTTCTAAAGAAAAGGCCAAAAACCCCAACAATCCCCCACATATCTCTATATATTAGTATAAGTGTACTCACTTGACTCTTCTAACTCAATTATGGCTCGATTCGGTTATAACTCGGCTCAACTCAATGCAGCTCGAGTCAATATTAGTATATGAGAATGATGCAAAATGGACCAAAATCTACAATCTAAGCCCTAGCAGTAGAGTGTCAAGCCATTAATCAAGTTCAGTATTAGTGAACCACTTATTACTATCCGAGAGTCGAGTTGTATAATCGAGCTTGGCTTGAACTCGTGCAGCTCGCAAGATCTTGCCAAGTCAAGCTGAGCTGCTCGATAACCAATTTGGGCTCGAGTTTGAACATGACCCTCAAGCTTGTGCTTAACCTCGAGCTCGTCTTGTTAGTTTTTTGTTTCCATAAATGAGCCGAGCTTGAACATGCTAAGCTCGACTCGGCTTGGTTGCAACCTTACCTATCAAGTTCCCAGACTAAGTTCCAAAGTAAAATTCAATAGAGTATTATATTGCATCACATATTTAGTTTGGCTTAGTAATTAGGTTAATTACGCATGTATTTTGCTTAATATCATATACTTTCACTGTTGGGCTCAAGCCTGGAAAAAGGAGGAGAATTGGCTTAGGTAACTGGAAGTACACATAACTTTGTTGGATCTCTATGAATAAATCCTTAAAGATATATGTCGGAGCATTCCTCAATATAGAGGAGTTGACCCTTGATCTAGCAGATTGGAATAAAAGGATTCATGTCGCCGACACCAAAATTGGCGATAACTGGTTTGTTGGTGCTGGTGTTGTTATATGTTTATACTTTCAGTCCATAAAGATGTTTCAAATAATATGTAAGATGTTAAAGATAGGATCATCCAGAAAGAACTAAGGATCAAATATAGTTTAAAAAATCTGAAGCATGCAATAAATATAAAATAAAAGCCTTCATAAAATTAAACCATGGATATAAGGACTAGCATAAATACTCACAATAAACCTAGGACTGGAGCTTTTAAGGAATGCACATCCTACCCGACTTTTAACTAAAGCATTTAGAAAGTGTATGAACTTTTAAGGACTACGCCCAAATGCATTAATTACAGAACGATCAAAGCAGTTAACAACTAGGTGATATGAACCAGTAAATCAAACATCAATAGAAAATGAGAAAATGACTTCGTAAAGGGTGGTCAGGAAGGGATCAAAATAGCGGGAGGATATATGCTACTGAATAAGCAGAATTCGGCCGAAAAATTTAAAATAGTTCTTCAAAAATTTAGATAGCAATTTGGGCATATGAGAAAAGTAAAGCTACATTCGAGCTGTTAAGAGATGTTACTCCCCACTTCAAGCAAAGCTCATGATGGTCCCCAAATCCATATGTTCCATAAAGTACTTATTGAACAACTACACATTATTAGAAGTAAATAGAACTTTACTAAAGAAGAAAGAATAATGGCTAACACGGAGAATACAAGAATTAACGACATTTAAAGTGTGAAATAGAGGAAACATTTGAATAGTCCTAATGCATAGGGTAAATGAACGTATCTCCAATTTTAAAATAACCTTTGGTTAGGAAGATACTTAAGTTGGATATATATTTTGCCAAACAAATAGAATAATGAATAAAGGTTTGTACTCAATGATTATAATAGCTAGATGCACTTCAATTATTTTACATGAGATAATGATTGCATTAATCAAAAAATTCATGTGGACATACTTTTAGGTTGTGACTGAAAAGGAGAAAGGACAAAATGGATTATTACTAAAGGGTATTTCTAACCTGAAGCAAATAAAATTACAGAATACGAAGAACAGCTAAAGAGCAAAATGATCCTAGAGAACTTACAACACAAGAATTATAGATGCGGTCTGAATGATGTAGACGTATGAAGTCATCATCAATGGCATGTCCAAACAAAACTGGGACAAAACAACACTTCGCTACCTACACCAAGGTCATTTCAAATTAGACTTCCATCATGGGAGTATCAAGTAGGTAAGAGATATGTCACAAGATGAAAATAGTCAAACATATGCACTTCATGTAATCATCAATATATATATATATATATATATATATATATATATATATATATATATTAAACTTCAAACCCCCTCCAGAATCTGTAGTTAAGAACAGAAATACAGGTTCTGCACAAACAATATATATATATATATATATATATATATATATATATATATATATATATATATATATATGCCCATGGAAAGAGCAAAGAATTGATTTCCTTTCCGCACATCAAACGAGGCACAAGAGTAAACAAGTAATTCTTTTTTTGTTTCATGATCTTATCATATGTTTTAGTTTTCATGAGCAACAAGTATTGTTAATATTGTCTACAGTCAATTTTTGTATAGTACAATCAGCCAGAATATTTCACTCAGTTTTTGCAACACCATAGGTTCCGTACGGCATATAAACAGGACATCCTGACTCCTCTATGCACCATCCAAAACTTTGCTTATCAATGCAGGCAAAGAAAACAAGAAAAAGCACCAAATTTTGCATGATCAGAAAAACAATTAGTACTCAAAATGCCAATTGCCGTGAGAAGAAAATGAGGTCATGGCAACTTACAGAAAGCTACTACTTCTTGACTATAACTAACTCTACCACCTATATATCATTACACGCATATATCATTAAATGAACAAAACAAGGTTGTCTCTTAATAGTCATGAACAGAAGATACAAGTATTAATCTTCAATAATGAACCAAATTGCGCTACGACAAAGGAAAGCAGAGGTATGATCACGATGGTCTGTAAAAGAAGTCTAATTGTCAGCAACAATATGGGTGTCGCTCATGAATAAAAACATGTATCAATGTGCAAATATAAATAATTGACCAACGGTCTAAATTTACTATTTTTGTGAAAAGGATTTTATTGTTAAAAAATGGTTTTAATCCCATACCACATCCCCTTCCACGCCTGAGTCGGTCCGATATTTCCTCAAACACCACAGCTTCACCGACCCCTAGATCACCAGCCTCATTACCAAATACAGCCCCCATCCTCTTCGGAGACCTCGACCGGACCATAGAGCCCATCCTCCGCGCCATCTACGACATGGGCTCCGACGAACCCGACCTCCACAAGCTAGTTATCTGCGACATCATCGCCCACGACATTGAAAGACACCTTCTGTTGAGAGTAAATAAGGGACTTTAGTCCCACATCGGTTAGATGTAATATGAAGAGGGGTTGGACCCTCTATAAGTAGTAGGCAGTAGCCCTCAATAATATTATCTGAGAAATTACACTCATTTCTACATGGTATCAGAGCCATAACTCTCTCTCTCTCTCTCCACAAAAAAAAAAAATTAGCCGAATCCTCCCCCCCGACCCCCCCCCCCGGAGCAGCAGCGCCCCCCCGACCCCCCCCGGAGCAGCGCCCCCCCCCCCACGACCAGCACCCTTCCCCTCCTCCCGCCACCCACCAGCACCCTCCCGTCCCCCCTCCTAACCCTAGCCTCTCTTGCAATGGAAACCCTAACCCTAGCTCTAGCAGCCCCTTCCAAACCCTAACCCTAACCCTAGCCGTCAAAAAAAAAAAATAGATTTCCTTCTCTTTAGAAGATCTCTGTAGTTGCCTCGAGAATCAGTACCTTCTTTTTAGAAGCTCTACTACGAATACGAAATCTCTTTAGATTTTCGTATCTCAGAAACGTTATCTTTACAATAGTTTCTGCACGGCTGGTATACCTCTGGTTTGTCTCATGCAAGGAGGCACAACTACGTTGGTTATCCTTGAGCCGTCCGAACGCGTTATCATGACGCGGTTCTAGTTGGTCGTATAAACTACGACATATCAGTGAGGGATCTCGTTTTGTTGTTTCCCCCCGATAGCTGACTAAGACGAAGACGACTCACAAGAAGACGACTCAGGAAACAACAACACCTCACTGATTGCAGTTGAAGAAGTCATGGATTCTATCTATAGGAAGTTGACAGCAGAAGAAATGAAGGCCCTGGTCGAGGATCTCCTGACCAAGAGATTACCGGAGGCAACCCCACGCGTGACCCATACTGATATGGATCCGTCACCGTACAAAATGGGGAAGTTGGACAAGCTGGTGACGAAGTTGGAAGGCACGACCAACTACTTGAAATGGTCGCGGTAGGCGATGCAGACGCTGAAGGGACGTGGCTTGGTTGGTTATGTAGATGGCCACACCAAGGCCCCTGTCGATCACTCCTCGAAGGAGTTTACTGTATGGGACATTGTCAACAATGTCATGGCTGGTTGGTTGACAGCCTCTTTGACCGACCAAGTGTCGGGTAACGTTGAAGCAATGGAGGGAGCTGCTGATATCTGGAGAACATTGAAAGACATGTACTCCGGTTCGGGTAACCCCATGCGAGTCTTCCAACTGCAGGATGAGCTCGATCGGGTAATCTAAGACGATCGTACCATCTCTGAGTACGCTGCCTTGTTGAAGAAGTACTGGTCTGATCTTGACCATTATGATCCTCTTGGCATGGAGAATGCTCAGGTTGAACCGACTTTTGCAAAATATTTCCAGAAATTTCTGGATTATATCTCGCGGCAACGGATGATAAAGTTTTTGAAGGGGCTCAACCCTGCATTTGAGCAACGGAGGAATGTACTTCTCGTACAACCGTAGCTGCCGACATTAGAAGACGCCATAGCTGCCATGGCACAAGAAGAAGCACGGTTGAAGCTGATGCCTACCAAGGGTATCTCCCAGGGGGAGCAGGCCGGAGTTGACACATCTGCTCTTGCCACTTTCATACAGCCTCCTTCTATGGGAGGCGTTTGCCACAACTGTGGTAACACAGGGCATTACATCCGCTTTTGCCCAAAATCGACACGGCCTCCCTCGAATGGTCGAGGCCGTGGTCGCGGTGGACGACGAGGTGGTCGAGGCAGCTACAGTGGTGGAAGGGGCACTTACTCTGGAGGCAACAAGGCACATCTGGCAGATGAAGGTGGGGACAATCAGCTGGCGGACATCACTCCATTTGAGAGAGAAGTTCTCGAGAAGATGCGCGGCTCAAAGCTTGGTTCTGGTGAACGACAAGTCATTCCTGGGGCGCCGTCCACTACAGAAGATTACTGCACTTACTTCTCCCAAACCAGTGCCGGTATACCTTCGCGTGCTCTTGCATCTGTCTCTCAGCCAGCTTGGATTATGGACTCTGGGCATCTTGCCATGTCACGGGGTCCCGAGGAGAGTTCCGGGAATACTCTACTCTAACGCCGCCAGAAAGCATTCAGACTGCTGATGGTACCTCCAGGCCTGTTACGGGTAAAGGCACTGTTGATTGCACTCCTTCCATCACTCTATCTAATGTATTACATGCTCCTTCCTTTTCTGTCAATCTTATATCCATTAGCGCCATTATCCTTGATCTAAACTGTATTGTTTCCTTTGATATTCCTAAGGTAACTTTTCAGGAGAAGGGAACGGGGAGACGACTAGGCACTGGCACATGGCATAAGGGTCTATGGTACTTGGACAGGAATGGTCTGGATAGAGCACTGGCATCTTTGGTTGCAGACGCACAACCGAAAGTCCGAAGTCGAAGTGTCGAAGCCGAGCTGCTCCTCCACCATCAGCGTGTAGGACATTCTTATTGTCCGTTATTAGTCGACTGTATCCGTCCTTATATCAAAAAACAAATAAAGAGTTGTTAGTTTGTGATGCTTGTGAGTTGGGGAAATATACCAGAAGCTCCTATGTGAGTTCTGGGCATCGATGTTCTGCTGCTTTTGATATGATTCATTCCGATGTGTGGGGTCCTTGTCCTACAAATGGTGTTAACGGTTATAGATGGTTTGTTACTTTTATTGACTGCTCTACCCGCGTAACGTGGGTCTACCTGCTGAAGAATAAAAATAATGTTTTTGAGGTATTTCAAAGCCTCCATCAACGGGTGAAGACACAGTATAATGCTCGTATTAAGTGTTTCCGGTCGGATAATGGGACGGAATATACCCACAAGAGGTTTGCTGCGTATTTATCCTCTCATGGTATACTGCATCAAACCTCTTGTCCATATACACC
The DNA here is from genome assembly GCA_029216955.1 of Iris pallida. Lineage (NCBI taxonomy): Eukaryota > Viridiplantae > Streptophyta > Magnoliopsida > Asparagales > Iridaceae > Iris > Iris pallida. The sequence continues at coordinate 15,159,996 of JANAVB010013000.1, read as the reverse complement.
GGCTGAAAATGGTGTTGCCGAACGAAAGAATAGGCACCTGCTGGAGGTAGCTCGGACAATGATGCTGGCTATGAATGTCCCTAAATTTTTATGGGGGCAGGCTGTCTTGACAGCCTCTTATCTCATCAACAGGATGCCCTCTCAATTACTGAACTGGAAGACGCCTTTAGAAATGCTCACGGGGACAACTGCGTACACCGTTCCTCCGAAAGTATTTGGTTGTGTATGCTTCGTCCACAATAACAGGCCTGGCGTCGGTAAGCTGGATCCTCGAGCAGTTAAGTGTGTCTTTGTTGGGTACACCGGGACACAGAAGGGTTACGTATGCTGGAGCCCGGTTGAACGGAAGCTGTTTGTAAGCATGGACGTTGCATTCAGAGAGCTGGAACCTTATTATGGTTCGGACGAAGGTTCTGCGTTTGGGAACACACCTCACACAGCGGGTGTTGGATATGAGGGGGAGGTAGTATGCCCAAACGTAGTTGTCGGATCGGTACCTTGTCCTGTCGTGACACACTGGAAGAAAGGGGGAGAAGCATCAATGATACTGATACGGAGGATGACGAAGACAATACGTACATTACGCAGGGGGAGAAGCAGACAAGGAAAAAGGAGCTCCAAGTTTACAGAAGAAGACAGCAGAGGTCCAGTACTGTGCCATGCCCTGTGCCTATAGTGCCAAGTCCCTCGTCTACTCCTGTCCCGACTCCTGAAGATGTTACTCCCGCACCGGATCGCTCGGATTCGAAAGCGGATCTCTCCGATTCGGATGGTATGCTTTTCCCACCACCCATGCTTCCTTAAGGAGGTCTTCTCGCATTAATGCGGGAAAGGCTCATATTCGTTATAAAGATTATGAACATGATATCGCCAACTACCTATCTTATTCTAATATTTCTCCGACTTATCAAGCATTCCTCACTTCGTTAGAATCCACTTCTTACCTAAAAATTGGCAGGAAGCAAAGAAGGACCCAAGATGGAAAGCTGCAATGATAGAAGAACTTGGGGCACTAGAGAAAAATAAGACATGGGAGCTAGTGCCATTACCTGAAGGAAAGAAAGCTGTGGGATGCAAATGGGTTTACACAGTGAAGGAGACACCAGAAGGAAAAGTTGAACGATACAAGGCGAGACTGGTTGCAAAAGGCTATACCCAGACATATTGTATCGACTATGATGAGACTTTTGCCCCAGTAGCGAAGATGAGTACCGTAAGAATGCTGGTCTCCATTGCAGCAAACTATGGGTGGAAGCTACACCAGTTAGACGTAAAGAACACATTTCTTCATGGAGACCTACAAGAAGAAGTATACATAGAGACTCTTTCGGGGTGCTACTCTGTGTCAGATTCAGGTGAAGGAACGTCACATGAAAAAGTGTGTAAACTGAAGAAGTCGCTGTACGGGCTGAAGCAATCTCCTCGAGCCTGGTTTGACAGATTCAGAAGGGCTGTCACTGGCATGGGGTAACATCAGACAAATGCAGATCATACTGTCTTCCTCCAGCATGCAAGGGGCTACATTACTATACTTGCTGTATATGTAGATGATATAGTGATCACAGGTGACGATGTAGTTGAGATCACTAAGCTGAAGACGAAACTCGCCAAGAGTTTGATGTGAAGGACCTGGAAGAGATGAGATACTTTTTGGGTATCGAGGTGTGTGATGGTGAACAAGGAATTGTTCTCTCACAAAGGAAATATGCACTAGATCTGCTGAAAGAGACATGAATGCTGGGATGCCGAGCAGCAGTCACTCTAATTGACCAGAAGTGCAAGATGGGAGCAGAAGCAGGAAAGTCTGTTGATCGCGAAAGGTATCAAAGGCTAGTAGGCAGACTAATTTATCTAGGGCATACTCGCCCTGATATCTCATTTGCAGTAAGTGTTGTAAGCCGCTATATGCATGATCCAAGAACGGGTCATATGGATGCAGTATTTCAGATTCTAAGATATCTGAAAGGGACGCCGGAAAAAGGACTATGGTTCAAGAAGAATGGATGCACAGATGTTGAGGGATACTGCGATGCAGACTGGGCAAGCTGCATAGACGACAGAAGGTCTACCACAGGATACTATGTTTTTGTAGGAGGAAACCTGGTTTCATGGAGAAGCAAGAAACAGTCAGTGGTAGCACGGTCGACAGCTGAAGCAGAATACAGAGCAATGGCTCTAGGAGTATCAGAATTGCTATAGGTAAAGGCGCTACTGACAGAGTTGAAGCTAGACAAGGGGACACCTTTGTACCTTCTGAGCGATAGTCAAGCTGCGATAAGTATAGCGAATAATCCGGTTCAGCACGACAGAACGAAGCACATCGAGATCGATCGATTCTTCATCAAGGAAAAGCTGAAACAAGGGATACTGAAGATTGACTATGTTCGCTCAGAAGAACAAGTGGCAGACTGTCTGACTAAGGGTCTTAGTTCATTGAGACTGTCAAAGCTATGTAACAAGATGGGGATGATTAATATCTATCGCCCATCTTGAGGGGGAGTGTTGAGAGTAAATAAGGGACTTTAGTCCCACATCGGTTAGATGTAATATGAAGAGGGGTTGGACCCTCTATAAGTAGTAGGCAGTAGCCCTCAAAAATATTATCTGAGAAATTAGACTCATTACTACACCTTCCCAATCGGGTTGGCGATAGCACCACCACCACCTCCGTAAACACGGCAACCACCATTATCATCACCATCACAACTAACACTCGTCTCCTCTCTTCTCTAACCCAAACCCAAACCCACGTACATAGGGAGAAGAAAAGAAAAGCTTTTGAGAGAAAATGTTTTTTTAGAAGAAGAGAATTACCTTAGGGTTTTAGCGGGTTCCAGCGAGAGGGGGAAGACTTCCAGCGAGAGAGGGGAAGGGTTGAGAGGAAGGAAAGAGGTGGAGAAAAAAAATTTATGGGGTTTCCAGCTAGAGGGGGGAGAACAAAGTTTTGAGAGGAAGAAAATAGGTGGAGAAAGAAATTTTTTGATGGGGTCTCCAGCGGGAGGGGTCACGGATTTGCAAAAAAAAAAATTTAGGAAGCCAAATTTGGGGGCCAAAATTTTCGACAAAATTTAAATGTCAAACAATAGTTTCAATCTACCATATCTAAACCTATTATTTTTGTGAAATAGATTTTGATATTATAGTAATGTCAAAATAGTATCAAAATTAGGATATATTTTTATTTAACTTTTTTAAAATTATTTAAAAATTTTGTTACAAGAAAAAAATTTCTTCTTTGTGACTAATACTTTTGTGTGACGTACAATTATTTGGTAACTAAAAGAAACTTTTAAGTGACAAGAATAAAATTTTAATCTTGTGGCTAATACTTTTATGTGGCAATAATAATTTCTTGTAACTACAAAAAAAGTTTTAGTGACAACTATTTCCCTTATCACACATAACTTGTCTCTAAAATCATAATTTTACTTTAGTGACCACATAAGTGACGACCAATAAAACATGGTCACTAAATATTTTAATTGTGTGACGGAAAATAACAGTTGTCACAGAATCAAATTATGAGTGACAACAAAAATTATTTGTCACAAAATATTCCTTTCAGTGACAAGTTTTACACTTGTCACAGATTACTTGTCACGGAAACCCGAATTTCTTGTAGTGAGTTGACTTTGACCTAGATTGACTTAGACTCATGTAGATTACATTATAATTTCAATTACCATATAAATTGAACTCTTTATAACCTGTGTTGCTCTAACCAGGACTCTGTGACTCCAGTTGGCCATTTTTTTCATATCAGCTGTTCAGGGTATCAGGCGAGTACATTCTCTGATGCTATCATATTGTTAACACGGATTGGTACTATATGCATCCCTTCATGAGATGTTATCCCCCTCGAGAGCATCAGGTTACAGTATGTCATGTGCGTTTCACTTTCATCATGTACTTCGGTGCTTTCACCATTCATGTGCACTCTTGTAATTTATGTACTCTCATGTTAACAGAGCCCCCATGTATACAATCATGTGCACCATTTATTGGCCTTCATGTGATATCAGTGCAATAACATAACCTGTCTGGATCCTTGTGTATTGATTGGGGTACGGGGGAGTATAAATGGTCATGTAAACAATTCTAAGTAGTATACTCATGTGCAAACTCTTAGATTACTCATGTGCAAATTCAAGCCGTTTACATGTCTATCTTGTACTCTATATCACTAGCCACTATTAGCTATTTACTTATAGTAGATATTTTTTTACAGTCATCTCTTTTACTTCATATATTTTCCATCGTTTCATGTATCTTACTCTATAGTATATTTACATATCCTGTCATATTATGAACTGCGTGAGATGTATTGTCCTCGCTCTCCTCCTGACTGGACCTATTGATAAATTTTACAGATAGCTTGGAGGTTACCTGCTAGCCTAGAGGAGACAGGTAGAGGTTGGAATAGATGGCTAGCATTTTTCTTATTTTATTTTTAGTTGTATTTATTTTATGCTTATTTGAGTTGGTGTTGATGATACTGAGATTTATTTCTCTTTGTTGTATTTTTCTTGTGGATTCATAGTTATCTTATTGTGCTACTTCTAGTTTTGGTGATTGAGTTATATCCTGCTGTGATTGTCCTCCGTACGAAGAGTATACCATATTGTATTTAGTTTTAATTGTGACCTAGAACAGCGTTCTACTGTCGACACTGTGGTGTAGGCTGGACGTACCCACTTCTCGTACCCTACACTGGGCGCGGGCTATGACAGGCTAGTAGATGAGAAGGTTAAGGCTTGTATGAGGCTTATAGAGAAGAGAAGAGAAGATAATTGGATGATTGAAAATGAGAGAATTCAAAGCCTATTTATACTAGTTGGGATAGTCAGAATTCGACCAAAATTCTGTGTCAAGAGTTCAAATTTTTGGCTATTGGATAACTAGCATACAACAAACCCTAAAAATTAGGGTACTGCAATTTAGGGGACAGAGTTCGGCCCGAACTGTGTGGAGGCAGAGTTCGGACCGAACTCTGTCTCCATAGGACAAAATTGCTCAAATGGGCTTTTGTGGGCTAGTTTGGTTTGGTGGAGCTTTTGGTTTTGTTTGAAGATAAGTTATAGGCCCAGAATACTCAGTGCTACTCAGTTTACATTTAGCTTGACTCAATAAATATAAAAATACAGACTCAAAAATTGAGTACACTGTAGAAGAGAGCCGACGTCCGTCTTGCACTGAGTTCTGTCTTGATGTGTCATATTGAATTATGACAAGTATCATATTGTCAATTTTATCAATATTTGGTTGGCTGTGATTTGGGTCAACACTGCTAACTGTATCTCCCGTTGATCCGTAAGAATGCGACCGTTCTCGTCGGTGATCTGATGCAGGTTAAGTTGTTGTCTGTGCCCCTTAATACAAGAGTGGAAGTATTTCGTGTTTTTGTCCCCCTCAAGAGCCCTTGTAAGCCTGGCTTTCTGTTTCCAAAATTCCTTCTCAACTGTGAGTCGGTACTTCAAAAGCGCTTTAGTGAGGTTGAGGGTAGCACGAGCCGCAGCGGAGCCGACCCGAGCGAAGAGAATTTCAGCATGGACGATGTCATCTTTCGTAGTACAAACTGCCTGGAAGATGTCTCCATACGTGTCCTTGCTCCAATGAGTAAGCGCTTTCTTAGTGGCTTTCAGTTTAGCGGCAAAGCGTTCGAGAGGGGCAAGGATGTGAGAGCCTCTCCAAGCAGTCGCTATAGTGTCCCAGAACTGCGGATGATAAATCCAGAGATCAAGGAATCGAAAGCTTTTCTTCTTCTGATAATGTTCCGGTTAACCTCAATGAGGAGAGGGGAGTGGTCCAATTTAGTATAGTTGAGGTGGGTGAGTCTGGAGATAAAATTGAGGTTGGACCAGTGGGAATTAATGAGGGCGTGCTCAAGATGAGAGCATTGACGTCGGGCCCCTTCCAGCGTGTTGTACCAAGTGAATTCGTTGTCAAAAAACTGGAGCGGCGACAGATGGGCATTGAAAATAAAGTTGGCCAAGTCGTGCATAGCAGATGTGGGTGGGGGCCTTTCTCTCGACTTCTCTTCTCTGCAAATAACCGCATTGAAATCTCCGACGCAAATCCAAGGGAGGTTGTTGTAGTTATGTTGGGTGTCGATCAAGGAGTCCCACAACAGCTTGCGCTCAACGATCTCGTAGCTAGCATGAACGGTGGACAACATCACCCTGTTATGCAACATAGGGTGGTCCACCTAGCACGAGAGCACTTGCCTCGAGTCGAGAATAGTGCCTTGGTTCACATTCGTAGCAAAAAGGATACAGATGTCGTGGCAGCCAGCAATGGCCGAAGGGAAGCCTAGCTGCAGCTGAATGGACTTGAGTTTTTTTGGTAGGATTTTGGGTTCAATAATCACCATGATATCTATTCTGTGCATTCTCTTGAGACATCTAAGTCTTCTCAAGGTTGGTTTGTCGGCAAGGCCTCTAACATTCCAAGATAGGATGTTAAGCATTAATATGATGAGGGAGGGGGGGAGGGGTTGAGTTTCACCGCTGATCGTGTGATCATGGGTGTCACCTCATTGGCGCTACTTTTTTTGAGTTTTTTTGGAGCGTGGTTAGCCTTTCCGATCTCCTGGATGTTGGTTTCTTGACTTGGTTCGCCTGGTTCGTTAAGGGGATGCAGGTAATCCTCGCCTTTATATATATATATTATATATATATATATATATATATATATATATATATATATATATATTATAAAAAATATATATATATATATATATATATATATATTATTTTAATATATTTATTATATATATATATAATATATATATTATTATATATTTTATATATATATATATAATATATATATATATTATATATATATATTATATATATATTATATATATAAACCAAAAACTCTCTTTTATTTATATCAAGGCGCAAAATGCCGAAGCCTTTATAAGTAAGCGCAAAAAGTCAAAAAGGCAATATAAGAAGGCTATTTTCCTCCTGAAGCAAAGTCAGAAGAGTAGGGACTGCCAGAATTCTTCTTGTATGTGGTTGCAGTATCTACTGGCTTTGTAGAACTGTCACTACCACATTTCTAGTTTTAGGATATTTTTATCATTTTTGGGGTTATTTAAATTTATTATAATTTATTTGAATTTATGGGAATTTTTAGGATTTATTTTAGAATTGTTTGATTGAGGGTTGACTAGGTTGACTTTGACTAGCATTGACCTTGGTAGGCTAACCTAGAAGCTAACCCTAGTTGTGTTTGGACTTGGTTACGTCATGTAACCCTAGTTAGACTAGAGTTAACCTATGGTTTAGTCATTTAACTCAAGATTAGAATAGAAGGCCTTTGGTCACAAGTCATGACTTGTGGTTTTGAACCATTATTTTTAACTAAGCCCAACCCATTAGCCACTAGCCAAACCCTAACCATAATCCATTGTGGCCGGCCACCTAATCTAGGGATTCCCATCCTATAAATAGTCTCCTCCATTTAGGGCTAGCCTTTTTTTTAGGAAAGAACAAGTTTTAGAAAGAGGTATTTTCCCAACTTCATAAATTTCTAGAAAATCCAAATTAATTCCTTTTCCCATCAAACAAATTGCAATAGGTTTTAAATTAAGTTTTCTTACTGTTGGTATATTTATTTCTCAGTTTCATAGCAATTTGGTGGAGTTTGGGGAGCAAGGAGACACCCCTCTTTGAAGCTTTTTGAGGACTTGTGACACCATTAGGTAAATCACTAAAAATCTTTATTAGATGCTGTTTTTATTGCATAATGACCTAGATCTAAGGGTCCCCTAGCTAACCCTAGATTTCTGTAGGATTTCGTGTCCTTTTCGTGTCCTAAATGGACACGTATCAGTCCTAATGTGATAGTGTTTGATGAAATGCCCCAATAGGCATTTCGATTTGGTTTTGGAAAAGTTTCTGAATAGGAAATCGTATTTTTATGTGTCTTGCATGTTCCTGACTGACTGGTAGTGATTTGGTGTTGTTTTGTGTCAGATTGGACACTTGGACATGCCGCACGTGCACGGACTGTACTGTCCTGCTGCTCGGGGCAGATTGCTCACTGGTTAAGACACGAAGACACGTGAAACTCGACACACGCCTTGGGGCATTGACTGACACACCACGTGTCAAGTTTCAGATGACCACATGGCATGTCGCGGGAGGAAATCACCAGTGCACTGGTTTTATACTGAGTCGTTCAGTCGACTTTCGGCCACTGATACGATCTGTTTCACACGACACAGGGACACGTCGCCCCAAAACAGGGTGACATGTGGGTAGCCCTATGAGTGGCAAACCTAGGTTTTTGGACACGTGTCTTGGTTTGGTCTATGTTGTGTACACGACACGCGTGCACTTGTGCACGAGACTGCACTGCTGTGCAGTGTCCAGTGTCTTATTTTTTAGTTTCATTCATTTGGACACGTCTGTGTCGTGTGTGGTGGACACGAATGGGACCCTAAGACACATGCACAAGTGTGTTTACTTTTACCAACCAATAAATCATGATATTAACTTGATTTTGTAGGCTAAATCCTATTTACCCTATTCTTGAACTGATACACATATTTCAGCATGTTTCCAGATTTTGAAATCGAACTTTGGCAATTAATTTGACCTATTTAAATATTATTAAATGTTGGTTTTAAACCCTAATATATTTCTTCTACTTATAATCTAACTATGGTTTGATTTTTGGTTGATTTGGTTGTGTATTGACTTCAAAATGGGGTCTTGAATGTATGGGACTGAAAATTGTCTAAATTGCTGAACTAAAATGTTCATGTACTGATTTCCTTTCCTCCTCTTCCCTGTGCAGTAGCAGTCACACATTCCTGTACACTCTAGCACATCAGCACACTATTTTTCTGTTGCGCATTACCTATATTCCTGAACTGAACACACATTAATTCCAAGTATGCTTCACAGTTCACACTGTCAACTGAAATCATATGTTGTTGTTACTGACTCTCTCATTGACACTCACACACAGTCCTCCTCATTATACACACACACACATTTACATGCTCACATTCCTGTTCACTCTCACACTCTCACTCCTCTTTCTATTCCTCTCTATACACATATATATGTATGTGTCTATAGGTATTCTGGAATGCATATATGTATGTAGGTAGCTTTATAGATGTAAAGTAATGTATATACAATGTAGGTGGCCTACACATATGTGTATATATGAATTGAGCCTATATATATGTATATATATATATATATATGATGGTTCCAAATGAATATAAATTATAACCTAATGTGATGTATGTAAATATGCATATGTATATCTAGGTAATATTGAATTCCTAATGTAATGTATCTAAATAATAGGTATATTGATAAATAAGTTAGACATGTTGAATGTATGCTAGTTATATAGCATATAGCAAGATTGTGATAATGTGATATAGTTGGGATAGGCTTTGTTCAGGCTTGCATATCCTTGTAGTGGTGTGTACTAGCTAGTATAGGCTTGTATGACCTAGTATAGATTAGTGTAGACTAGTAAGACCAATTTAGACTTGTTAGACCTAGTTTGACCATAGTTGACCTAGTTTGACTTCAAGGGTTGACCAGAGTTGACCAAGAGTTGACTTTGGCCTAGATTGACCTAGATTCATATAGAATGCATTGAATTGCATCTTGTATCATTTTAGACTTTTGTGATTTGTGCTATTCTGATTAGGAGCCAGACACCTCTCCTCGGACAGTACATTTCATCTGGACACTCAGATACCAGGCTAGTACATTCTCTGATCATTTCATATCCTGTTTAGAATTATTTTCCTGCTTTAAATTACTTTACTTGATACTGTCATGTTGGTCACACGGATTAGTACTATATGGATCCCTTCTTGAGATGTAATCCTCTCAGGGAGTATCGTATACTACATGTTCTGTGCGTTTCACTTACATGGTGTATCACTATGCTTCATTGGTTTATTGATCACTTGTGACATGTACTCTCATGATCAAAGAGTCTTCCTTGAATCCTTATCCCATTTATTGGGTTTCCTAGAATTCTCATTTATGGGACTACCATGTACCACCCTTCGGGGGCCGTTACATGGAATTATAACATAACCTGGTTGGATCCTTGTGTATTGATTGGGGGTACGGGGGAGTAGAAGTAGACATGTGAATAATACCCAAGTAGTATCTCATCAGAATCATTCCGTAGTGTCTCATAAGAATCATCCTATGCCATTTACATGTCTATATTGTACTCTGACTCACTAGCCACTGTTAGTTCTCTATGTACAGTAGATATTTTTATTACAGTTCTCTCTCTCTGTTTACATACTGCATTTTTTTAGTACCTGTATCTTACTTTACTGCATGATTATATTTTCTAACCTGCTATAAACTGTTGAGATGTATTGTGCTCGCTCCTGTCCTGACTGGACCTATTGAAAATATTACAGAGGATGAGGAGGAGGCCTGTGTGGATACCTTCTACGGGGCAGCCCTAGACGATAGTTGTGAGCTGGACTCTCAGGAGGACCCAGCTCTAGCTGATGACATCACCCCCATTGCCTAGACTAGCTTAGTTAGGCCTTATCTTGTTTATGTTGTCTTGAGACCTGTTTAGCTAGACTTTATTCTGTCTTTGAGATCTGAGTTGTATATATTCTTTCATATTCAGTAGCTGAGACCATGTATTTTGGATATTGCTGAGATGTTATCTTAGACTTTCTGATCATCTATATTTCTTTGAATTCTATATCATATCGTGCTTCTTCTTCCTTAGTTGTGATTGAGGTTACGTTCTGCTATGTCACCCCCATTCGGGGAGTATAAACTGTTTAGAATTATATTGTTAGATGTTGTGACCTAGGATAGCATTCTACTGCCGACACTGCGGCGTAGGGTGGACGTACCCACGTCTCATGCCCTTACTCTAGGGTGCGGGTCGTGACACATTTTTAGTGCTGGCCCTTCCAGGTCTAGACTAGAAGTGTAGTGGTATTCGAACCAGAGTATCACTACAGCCTGCAGTAGGATATAGGACATTAGTTTTTAAGGTACTCAATCACATTAGGAAAAACTCTTTTATTGCCATCTGAATCCTTATTGTCAGCTGATCCTTTTGAAATTTTATTGTCCGCCTTTGTTATATCGTTTCTTTCTCAGAAATTGATACTTTTGTTGGTCTGTCTTCAGGATGGTTGAGACTCGATCGCAGCGTACCATTCATGGGGATGCTATAGAGGGGACTGCTACCTCTCAGCCAGTACAGCAGGGCCAGGAGACTGCAGCTCCTGCCACCTCTGCTCGTATTGAGACTCCAGCAGCAGTAGCAGCAGGAGGTATGCCTCCATCGGCTCGAAGGCAGGACCCAGTCATCGCAGATGTGCCTTTCCAGCAGCCGCCGCCTACAGGATACGTGGATGCGGCACAGATGTTCGCATACTTCCAGCAGTTCATGGACCGGCAGCAGGCTCGACAGGACAGGGGCATGGAGTTGGCCCTTACGACGGTCGTAGCTCAACCAGTGGTTCAGCAGCCGAGGACACCGGGGATAGAGTAGTTCCAGAAGATGAGCCCCAGAGACTTCCTGGGGACATAGGGGATCCTATATACTGATGAGTGGATCGAGCATATAGAGGAGATCTTCCGCCTGGCCCGGATACCGGCAGATCTCCAAATTGAGGCAAGCAGCTAGCCGGATGCGAGATCTTGCTCGCACCTGGTATCAGTCAGACCCCAGGGTGGGGGTAGCTGGACAGACTTAGAAGGAGTTCAAGGGCTTCTTCAAGAAGAAGTTCTTTCTAGATTTAGCGCTTCGAGCCTTGGAGTCGCAGTTCGAGAGCTTGGTTCAGGGGAGCCTGTCGGTGGAGGAGTATGCCGGAGAGTTCGGCCGCCTCGGCAGATTCGTAGAGGGCTTGAGCGAGACGACGAAGGCCCAGAGGTTCCGGAAGGGTCTGGTCAAGGAGGTCAAGTCCTTGACCAAGGGCAACATGGATGCCACTTTTGAGGAGATCTTGACGGGAGCCTTATTGGCAGAGGATGATCTTGAGTTAGGCTCAAGAGGGGGCGAGACCTAGTTGGGGGCAGCAGCAGCGGAGGCCAGGCCAAGAGGCCCCACTTTCAGCACCAGCAGCCGAGGCAGTTCCAGCCGCAGCCGATCCAGCAGAGGCCAGATCACCAGCAGCAGTAGCCGAGACAGTTCCAGTAGGTCCAGAGACAGGTGATCACTTGTGCTTACTGCAAGAAGCCCGGGCATGTCACCAATGAGTACCGAAAGAGGCTAGGCCAGTGCCTAGTGTGTGGTTCAGTAGACCACCAGATGAGGGAGTGTCGCATAGCACGAGCAGCTCAGGAAGGAGGAGCCAGGGCTCCAACAGGCCAGCAGAGGGGACCAGCCCTGCCGACATAGCAGCAGAGATTTGTTCAGCATCAACAGCAGGCCAGGGGAGGCCAGCAGGGGCAAGCTTTCGCCATGGCGGCCGGGGATGCAGAGGAAATAGAAGAGCTGATCGCAGGTTTGGTTCTTCTCGACTCCAGACCAGCTTTTGCATTATTCGATTCCGATGCTTCGCATAGCTTTATATCAGTATCTTTTGCGATTAGATACGGCATCATAGCTGAATCGTTGCCTAGGACTTACAAGATCACGACCTGGGGTGGCATTATCCTCGTACGTGATGTTTGTAAGGGTCGGAGCGTTGTTTTCGGAGGCCGTGAGTTGGAGGTGAGCTTGCTCGTAATGCTATTATCGAACTACGATATAGTACTCGATATGGACTGGTTGAGCAGGCACCATGCCAGCATTGATTGCAGAGGGGGTAGAGTTCTCTTCAGAGCGTCGGAGGAGCCAGAGTTCGAGTACTCCAGACGTCAGGCAGAGCAGAGCAGCGGAGTCTTCTGCGGAGTCTCGGTTGAGGAGCAGACGATTCCATACCCCTTGATAGCAGAGTATATGGATGTTTTTCCAGAGGAGTTGCCTGGATTGCCACCAGGCAGGGACATTGAGTTCTCGATAGACTTGGTTCCAGGAGCGAAACCCATCTCTCAGTATGTCTATCGAGTGAACAACAGTGAGCTGGTGGAGCTGAAGAAGCAGGTGGATGAGCTGCAGGACAAGGGCTTCATCCGTTCGAGTTCGTCGCTATGGGGTGCACCAGTGTTGTTTGTGCCGAAGAAGGATGGGTCAGTACGGATGTGTATTGACTATAGGGCACTCAACAACCTCACGATCAAGAATATATACCTACTGCCGCGGATCGACGATCTTTTGACCAGTTGAGCGGAGCTCGGGTATTCTCCAAGATTGATCTGAGGTCGGGATATCACCAGGTGAAGGTGAAGGGGAAGGATATTCCCAAGACCGCTTTCAGGACGTGGTACGGGCAGTTTGAGTTTTTGGTTATGTCGTTTGGGCTAACCAATGCACCATCAGTATTTATGAATCTAATGAACAAGGTGTTCCCCGAGTACCTAGATCAGTTTATGGTAGTGTTCACTGACGACATCTTGGTATATTCCAAGACTGAGGATTAGCACGAGGAGCATTTGAGGATCGTGCTGGAGACTCTTAGGAAGGAGCAGCTTTACGCGAAGCTCTCCAAGTGTGAGTTCTTCTTGTACCGGGTGAACTTTTTGGGGCATGTGGTGACTGGAGATGGTATCTCAGTTTACCCCAAGAAGATTGTAGCAGGTGAGGCCTGGGCAGCACCGACTTCAGTTGCAGAGATCAGGAGTTTCCTGGGACTGGCAAGATATTATCGAAGATTTGTGCAGGATTTCTTCTGGGTTGCAGAGCCGTTGACTCGGTTAACCCAGAAGGATGCTGAGTTTGTTTGGTCAGAGGAGTGTCAGGCAGCTTTTAATGAGTTAAAGAAGTGGCTTACGACATCTCCGATTCTGACATTGCCTTCAAGATCAGGTGGATTCACTATTTATAGTGAAGCTTCAGGGAAAGGGCTGGGTTGTGTCTTACAGCAGCATGGAAAGGTGATTGCCTATGCTTCCAGGCAATTGCGTCCCCATGAGAAGAACTACCTTACCCACGACCTGGAGCTGGCAGCGGTGATATTTGCTCTGAAGTTGTGGAAGCATTTTCTGTATGGAGAGAGGGTAGAGATCTTTACAGATCACATGAGCTTAAAGTATGTGTTCACTCCAAAGAAGCTGAACATGAGGCAGCACAGATGGCTAGAGTTGATGAAAGACTTTGACATCCTACTTCAGTATCACCCAGGGAAGGCCAACGTGGTTGCCGATGCCTTGAGTAGGTATCTGACAGCCATGTGTTTGACTATGTATCGGCACTTGCTTGCAGACTTGGAGAGCTTGGAGATTGAGGTGATCGTGCCCGAAGTGCAGATACAGATGTGGGGCATGCAGATTCAGTCGGACTTGGTGGAGAGGATCAAGTCGACACAGTTTGAGGACGTTGCTCTACGGTGTCTCCGAGAGCAGGTTCGAGCAAGATTGCTGGACGGCAAGTTTTCTCTTGTAGAGGATGGTGCCTTGAGGCACGGTTTCAGGTTATGTGTGCCCAGTGAAGAGCTCAGAGAGCAGGTTTTATAGGAGGCCGAAAGATCTCAGTACTCTATACACCCTGGTGCCAACAAGATGTACCGAGATCTGAGGGAGCATGTTTGGTGGTCCGGGATGAAGCAGGAGGTAGCTCGCTTCGTAGCTAGGTGCTTGGTCTGTCAGCAGGTCAAGGCAGAGAGGCAGAGGCCCGGTGGATTGTTGCAGCCGCTGCCCATTCCCCAGTGGAAGTGGGAGCACATCACTATGGATTTCGTATCTGGACTGCCGCGTACACCAGGAGGGAAAGACACGATTTGGGTCATCATTGAAAGGTTGACCAAATCGGCCCACTTCTTGCCATTCAAGTTGGGTACGTCTACAGAGAGGCTAGCAGAGATGTATATACGGCAAATAGTCAGGATTCATGGGGTTCCAATCAACATCGTCTCAGATCGGGATAGTCGCTTTACTTTCTATTTCTGGAGGAGTCTGCAGACCAGTTTGGGCACTCAGCTCAAGTTTAGTACTGCATACCACCCCCAGACGGACGGACAGTCAGAGAGGACTATTCAGACACTTGAGGATATGCTGCGGACGTGCGTCCTGGACTTTGGAGGTTCCTGGGAAGATCATCTACATTTGGTGGAGTTTGCTTACAACAACAGTTTCCAGGCCAGCATTAAGATATCACCTTTCGAGGCTCTGTACGGGCGTAGGTGTCGTACACCCTTATCTTGGGATGATGTTGGTGAGCGAGCTTTACTGGGACCAGAGATGGTTGTTGACGCAGCCGAGAAGGTGAAGCTCATCAGGGACAGACATCGATGGTGCAGGACAGACATCGGCACTCGGCCGATAGCCACCGAAGGCCGTTGGAGTTTGAGGTACAAATTAGAGTAGGATTAGATTTAGGTTTGTTTGTTTATGATTTTGATCATGTTTGTTTATTATAATTAATTGAGACCTTGCTTGTGATTTAGTTGGAGACCAGGTTTTCTTGAGGATATCTTCGATTCGTGGTATAATACGTTTTGGTGGAGGTAGGAAGCTTAGCCCATGCTTTATCGGCCCTTTCGTTATCAGCGGGAGAGTCGGTGACGTGGCATACAGGCTAGACTTGCCACCTGCACTAGTGGAAGTCCACAACGTATTCCATGTATCACAGTTGAGATGGTACGTGGCTGATCCTAGCCATGTGCTCGATCATTCAGAGATTGAGGTTGGACCTTCTCTTAGCTATCTAGAGCAGCCAGTGGAGATACTGGATCGACGGAAGAAGGTTCTGAGGAACCAGGTGATACCTTTGGTACGCGTCGTATGGAGGCATCATTCTCCAGGAGAGTCTACCTGGGAGCGGGAGGATGAGATGCGCGAGCGTTACCCATATCTTTTTGGACCGTGAGGTATACTTTCTATCATTCTCATCAGTTGCATTTCGCCTTTCAATTTCGAGGACAAAATTCTTTTAAGGAGGATAGATTTGTCACTACCATATTTCTAGTTTGAGGGTATTTTTATCATTTTTGGAGTTATTTGAATTTATTATAATTTATTTGAATTTATGGGAATTTTTAGGATTTATTTTAGAATTATTTGATTGAGGGTTGACTAGGTTGACTTTGACTAGCATTGACCTTGGTAGGCTAACCTAGAAGCTAACCCTAGTTGTGTTTGGACTTGGTTAGGTCATGTAACCCTAGTTAGACTAGAGTTAACCTATGGTTTAGTCATTTAACTCAAGATTAGAATAAAAGGCCTTTGGTCACAAGTCACGACTTGTGGTTTTGAACCATTGTTTTTAACTAAGCCCAACCCATTAGCCACTAGCCAAACCCTAACCCTAATCCATTATGGCCGGCCACCTAAACTAGGGATTCCCACCCTATAAATAGTCTCCTCCATTTAGGGCTAGCCTCTTTTAGGAAAGAACAAGTTTTAGAAATAGGTATTTTTCCAACTTCATAAATTCCTAGAAAGTCCAAATTAACTCCTTTTTCCCTCAAACAAATTGCAATAGGTTTTAAATTAAGTTTTCTTGCTGTTGGTATATTTATTTCTCAGTTTCATAGCAATTTGGTAGAGTTTGGGGAGCTAGGAGACACCCCTCTTTGAAGCTTTTTGAGGACTTATGACACTATTAGGTAAATCAATAAAACTTTTTGTTAGATGTTGTTTTTATTGCATAATGACCTAGATCTAAGGGTCCCCTAGCTAACCCTAGATTTCTATAGGATTTCATGTCCTTTTCGTGTCCTAAATAGACACATATCAGTCCTAGTGTGATAGTGTTTGATGAAATGCCCCAATGGGCATTTCGATTTGGTTTTGGAAAAGTTTCTGAATAGGAAATCATATTTTTATGTGGCTTGTATGTTCCTGACTGACTGGGAGTGATTTGGTGTCGTTTCGTATCAGATTGGATACTTGGACACGTCGCGCGCGCACGAACTGCACTGTCCTGCTGCTCGGGGCAGATTGCTCACTGGTTAAGACACGAGGACACATGAAACTCGACACACGCCTTGGGGCATTGACTGACACGCCACGTGTCAAGTTTTAGATGACCACTTGGCGTGTCGATGAAGAAATCACCAGTGCACTGGTTTTACACTGAGTCGTTCAGTCGACTTTCGGCCACTGATACGGTCTGTTTGACACGACACAGGGACACGTCGACCCAAAACAGGGTGACACGTGGGTAGCCCTATGAGTGGCGAACCTAGGTTTATGGACACGTGTCTTGGTTTGGTCTATGTTGTGTACACGACACGCGTGCACTTGTGCACGAGACTACACTGCTGTGCAGTGTCCAGTGTCTTGTTTTTGAGTTTTATTTCATTTAGACACGTCTGTGTCGTGTGTGGTGGACGCGAATGGGACCCTAAGACACGTGCACAAGTGTGTTTACTTTTACCAACCAATAAATCATGACATTAACTTGATTTCATAGGCTAAGTCCTATTTACCCTATTCTTGAACTGATACACATATTTCAGCATGTTTCTAGATTTTGAAATCGAACTTTGGCAATTAATTTGACCTATTTAAATACTGTTAAATGTTGGTTTTAAACCCTAATATAGTTCTTCTACTTATAATCTAACTATGGTTTGATTTTTGGTTGATTTGGTTGTGTATTGCCTTCAAAATGGAGTTTTGAATGTATGGGACTGAAAACCGTTTAAATTGCTGAACTGAAATGTTCATGTACTGATTTCTTTTCCTCCTCTTCCCTGTGCAGTAGCAGTCACACATTCCTGTACACTCTAGCACATCAGCACACTATTTTCCTTTGGCGCATTACCTATATTCCTGAACTGAACACACATTAATTCCAAGTATGCTTCACAGTTCACACTGTCAACTGAAATCATATGTTGTTGTTACTGACTCTCTCATTGACACTCACACACAGTCCTCTACATTATACACACACACACATTTATATGCTCACATTCTTGTTCACTCTCACACTCTCACTCATCTTTCTATTCCTCTCTATACACATATATATGTATGTGTCTATAGGTATTATGGAATGCATATATGTATGTAGGTAGCTTTATAGATGTAAAGTAATGTATATACAATGTAGGTGGTCTACACATATGTGTATATATGAATTGAGCCTATATATATATGTATATATATATGTGATGGTTCCAAATGAATATAAATTATAACCTAATGTGATGTATGTAAATATGCATATGTATATCTATGTAATATTGAATGCCTAATGTAATGTATCTAAATAAATAGGTATATTGATAAATAAGTTAGACATGTTGAATGTATGCTAGTTATATAGCATATAGCTATATTGTGATAATGTTATATAGTTGGGATAGGCTTAGTTCAGGCTTGTATAGCCTTGTAGTGGTGTGTACTAGCTAGTATAGGCTTGTATGACCTAGTATAGACTAGTGTAGACTAGTAAGACCAATTTAGACTTGTTAGACCGAGTTTGACCATAGTTGACCTAGTTTGACTTCTAGGGTTGACCAGAGTTGACCAAGAGTTGACTTTGGCCTAGATTGACCTAGATTCATATAGAATGCATTGAATTACATCTTGTTATCATTTTAGACTTGTTGTGACTTATGCTGTTCTGATTAGGAGCCAGACAGCTCTCCTCGGACAGTACATTTCATCCGGACACTCAGATACCAGGTGAGTACATTCTCTGATCATTTCATATCCTGCTTAGAATTATTTTCCTGCTTTAAATTACTTTACTTGATACTGTCACGTTGGTCACACGGATTAGTACTATATGGATCCCTTCTTAAGATGTTATCTCCTCAGGGAGCATCGTATACTACATGTTCTGTGCATTTCACTTACATGGTGTATCACTATACTTTATTGGTTCATTGATCACTTGTGACATGTACTCTCATGATCACAGAGTCTTCCTTGAATTCTTATCCCATTTATTGGATTTCTTAGAATCCCCATTTATGGGACTACCATGTACCACCCTTCGGGGACCATTACATGGAATCATAACATAACCTGGTTGGATCCTTGTGTATTGATTGGGGGTATGGGAGAGTAGAAGTAGACATGTGAATAATACCCAAGTAGTATCTCATAAGAATCATTCCGTAGTGTCATATCAGAATCATCCTATACCATTTACATGTCTATATTGTACTCTGACTCACTAGCCACTGTTAGTTCTCTATGTACAGTAGATATTTCTATTACATTTCTCTCTCTCTGTTTACATACTACATTCTTTCAGTACCTGTATCTTACTTTACTGCATGATTATATTTTATAACCTGCTATGAACTGTTGAGATGTATTGTGCTCGCTCCTGTCCTGACTGGACCTGTTGAAAATATTACAGAGGACGAGGAGGAGGCCTGTGTGGATACCTTCTACGGGGCAGCCCTAGACGACACTTGTGAGCTGGACTCTCAGGAGGACCCAGCTCTAGCTGATGACATCACCCCCATTACCTAGACTAGCTTAGTTAGGCCTTATCTTGTTTATGTTGTCTTGAGACTAGTTTAGCTAGACTTTATTCTGTCTTTGAGATCTGAGTTGTATATATTCTTTCATATTTAGTAGCTGAGACCACGTATTTCTGGATATTGCTGAGATGTTATCTTAGACTTTTTGATTATCTGTATTTCTTTGAGTTCTATATCATATCGTGCTTCTTCTTCCTTAGTTGTGATTGAGGTTACATTCTGCTATGTCACCCCCATTCGGGAAGTATAAACTGTTTCGAATTATATTGTTAGATGTTGTGATCTAGAACAGCGTTCTACCGCCGACACTACGGCGTAGGCTGGACGTACCCACGTCTCGTGCCCTTACTCTTGGGTGCGGGTCGTAACAAGAACTGTCAGAGAACCTAATGTATAAGTTGGTTGGACGAATATTGGTGGCCCTCATATTTGTATTTATTACGGTTCTTCCAAATGACCCACGTGGCATCGACTGTAACGATCTGGTGACCATGTGAGGCGTTGCACCAGGTGGCAAGAAGATCGTTGAAGCTCCTACCGACCAGGTTTAGTCTACAACGGTGGGAGAGGGAAGACCATACTTTACTGTAGAGTCTCCGGACAGCAAAATATGGTCCACCATTTCGGACTGTGTAGTCTTGCAGCAATGACACACAGAAGCCAAACTAAAGCCGATTGTCTTAAGAGCATCGTGAGTAGGAAGTTTCTTGCGAGACACTCGCTAAATCAGAAAGGACCCTTTTTGGGGAATACAAGACTGCCAGAAGGACCTAATGATGGGGGCAGGCGTCCTAGTGCCGCGTACCGCTCTCTTTGCCGAAGCGATTGAGAATATGCCACTGCTTGAGGTGGTCCTTTATAGTACGTCAGGTTCTGATCTGACTTGCAGCCTAGCGCCGCAGAGCGAAGTTTTGGCTTCTTCTTCTGCCCATTCGTGCACGCTTTCCCAGTTCCAGTCGTCTGATTCCCAAAGATCTTTGATCATACTATATTTAGGTGCAGCAGGCATCTGTTGGAGAAGATCTTCCCCGGACCAACGTTCGAAGAATAGAGAGGATTCACCTGATCCCAGCTGAAAAAGGATCAGGGGCTCAGCGAGGTGCCGACCATGAAGTATGCGTCACCAAGACGCATATGATCTGCAATTAGAATCAGCGACGGATGGGTGAGTGTACTTGTAATATCTGGCCTTCATAAACTGCACCCAAAGATTTCTGCTCACTCGAAGCTTCCACCATAGCTTCATCGAGTATACATCTATGATGTGCGAAAGTCTGCAAAATCCAAGGCCTTCCTATTCTATGGGTTTAGCCATGGTATCCCAACTCGCCCAGTGGTGTTTGTCCTTACCGTCATAGTGGTCCAAGGAGAAGTTGAAAAAGAGGTTTTCAATGCCTGTGAGCACGTTCCTAGGAGGGAGCAGGCGGCCAAGGTGTATATAGGGATGGAGGAGAGCACGTGCTTAATAAGAATCATCTTCCCACCAGGCGATAGAGTAGCGTTGCGCCACCCCTCCAATTTTGTCCTGATTTTGCCCACCAGCCCTTCGAAGATGTCCGCGTTGGATCTGCCATATACCAACGAGCAACCAAGGTAGAAAAAATATGGATAAGCAAGAGAGAAGGAAGTTATGCTAGATAGAGTGGAGGAGTGTTCTCTGTCGGTCTTATGGTGTACGTTGATGACGCTCTTGCTGGGGTTGACGTGCTGACCAGAGCATTTGGCGTATCGCTACAGCGTGTTGTGAACCACCTCCACAGACCCAATGTCACCAGAGGAGAATATAAGGATAGCATCTGCATACGCCAGGTGGGTGATGATCGGCATCCGCTGTATGTGTGAAAAAGCTTGAAGTTCGGGGAGCCCACCATTCTGTTCAGATTTCTGCTCAGAGCCTCCGCGGCGATGATATAGATGGTGAAGGATAAGGGGTCTCCTTGTCTAACGTTGCGAGTAGATTTAAAGAAGCCTTCAGCTTGACCGTTGATGACCGTAGAGAACCACGAATTACTGATCGATCGCCACATGATATGGGTCCAGTTTTTCGAAAACCCAAAGGCCCTGAAGACCCAAATCATGAATTGCCAGTCCAGCCTATCGTATTCTTGTCTCCATGTCCAGTTTGATGGCAATGTTCCTACCCCTAGCCGGTAGTTTCATGCATGTGACCATTTCTTGTGCCAGCAGAATATTGTCTAATATGTTCCGGTCACGAACAAATCCACTCTGCTCTTCAGAAATAATTTTGGGGAGGATCTCGGTCATGCAGTTGGCGATAAACTTGGAGATAATTTTGTTAGTGAAGGTGCACAAGCTTATGGGGCAGAAGACTTTGGTTTTTGGGTTCTTCTGTTTGGGAATTAGAATCAGATTAGCATAGGAAATAGATCTGGGATACCTGGCTCCTTGAAAGAAGGCGATGTCCGCTTCGTGAATATTCGACTTGATGATGACCCAGCATGATTTGAAGAAAATACAAGTTTAACCATTCGGACAAGGGGCATTGTGTTCGTTTAAAGCCCACACTGCGTCTTTAACTTTCAGTTCAGAGGGGATGAGCTCCATCTAGGAGTTGTCTCTGTCATCAATCAGACAGGGGATCCCCGCAAGGAAGTCCTTGTCGCTTGTGATGGCCTCTTTGGTAAACAAGTTGGTGTAGAAGTCAGCAGCAGCCGATTGAATCTTCCTTGGGTCTTTGATAATGTGCCCGTGCTCGTTAGCAATCTGGTGGAGGTTGAGCTTTCATCTTCTTTCCTTGACACAAGAGTGGAAATAGCTAGAGTTCCTGTCTCCTTCGCTGTCCCATGTCAGTCTAGCTTTCTGTTTCCAGAATTCTGTTTCTACTTTCTGACAGAATTTCAGCAGTGCTCTGGTAAGGTTCAGGGCTGTACGGGCAGCGGAGGATCTGTCGGTTACGAAGAGGGCTTCTACGCGGGTACGCATCCTTACTCCATACTGTGAGGGCCTTTCTGGTAGCTTTTAGTTTGTCCGTAATGCGGACAAGGGGATCAGGATTGTCAGTACTGCTCCATGCGGTAGTAACGATGTTCTAGAATTGTGGATGGTGGCTCCAGAGGTCGAGAAAGCAGAAGCTTTTCTTGGTCTGCTTTGATTTGCTGCTAATTTCTATGAGGAGAGGAGAGTGGTCCGATTCAGTGGTGTTGAGGTGAGAGAGACTGGAGATGATCTCTAAATCTGCCCACTTCGAGTTAATGAGGGCATGGTCAAGGCGGGAGTATTGCCTTCTGACCCCTTCCTGTATGTTGCACCATGTGAAGGCGCTCCCGCTGAACTGAAGGGGAGCCATGTGAGCGCTAAAAATGAAGCTGTTAAAGTCTTGCATGGCCGATGGAGGAGGGGGCATCCCCCGAATTTTCCTCTCTGCAGGTAATTACATTAAAATTGCTAACGCAGAGCCAGGGAAGGTTACTATAATTCAGGTGGGTTTCAACAGGTCTTTCCATAGTTGCCAACGCTCAGGAATATCATAACTGCCGTGGACGGCCGACAAGTGGGCACGGGAATGAAGCATGGGATGTTCCACCCAACACGAGAAAGCCTGTCTCGAGTCGTAGATGATGCCGCACTGCACGTCAGCCTGAGAAGGATCCAAATATCGTGACAGCCGGTGATAGCCGAAGAGAATCAAGGCTGAAACTAGATGGACTTGAGTTTGTTTGGGAGGATTTTGGGTTCAATGATCACAAGTATGTCAATTCTATGACTTTTCTTGAGACTGATTCATCTTCTCAAGGTGGGTTTATTGTCAAGACCTCTAACGTTCCATGATAGGATGTTAAGCATTAAGGTTGTTGGATGGGAAGGGTTTGTTGTGTTTCGCGGTTGACCTGGTGGTCCTGGCCGTAACCTCATAAGTACTTCCTTTTGATTTTTTTCATGGTGGAAGCTGACTTTCCAACCACCTTAGATATAATATCAGTATCCTCTATCGGGTGCATGTAGAATTCTTTTTTGATTTCTGCAATGATTTCGAAGAAGCCATTGGGACTGGTAATTCCGACGTTTAAGCCTTGTTGCAACGTGGCGACTGGTGCTTGGCCGATGATGGCCAAGGCATCCGTGCGTATGTTGGCAACATTTTGAGAAGTATTGGTAGAGTCTGTGTTCGAGGGTTATGGGTCTTCCTTATTCATCAGAGCCGAAAAGCTCTCCTGTGATTTTGCTGGTGTGATCGCCTCTCTTTCTGAGTTACCGTGATTCCTAGTTTCCTCGTCCGAGATGTTCGCGCCCATGTGATCAACTACTTTCTGCGAAACTTCTGTGGGCTCTATTGCCAGCCCATCAAATTTGTTGACAAGATTGATGCCTGAGTGGTCATGCAAGACAATGGCTTTTCCCTGGGAAGCTGATTCTTGGGTGTGGGAGTTTTCGGAGTTTGTGCCGAACCGAATGTAGGAATTGGGTAGTGGTAGAAGGAGGATTGGTGGGGTTTCCTAGGTGATTGGACGGTTGGCACCCATGTGGCAGTGCTTGCAGTAGATGATGTTATTGTCGTATATAATCCTTTGGGTGTATGTCTTGTTGCCGAGAGCGATTTGGATGTGGTTGGGGAGGTCCTTCGAAAGGTCAAGTTCCATACAAATTTTGGCATAGTTCCCTTAGCAGAGGTTACGGGATTCCTCCGCCGATGCCACAAACGTCCCGAAGGAGCTGGCTATTCTCCTCAACGCTGCGGGGGCGAAACAGATGAGGGGTAGATTTGGGAAGGTAACCCACGCAGATACGATCGCTGAATCTTCTTTAATGTTGAAGTCCGGAGACCATTTAACAATTTTTATGATGTAGTTGTCAATCTTGCCAGTGCCTCTGTCCCAGACCTTTGTGTGGTCGCTTTCCGAGGAGAGGTGGAGGAACAAGTATTTGTGATCCATGGGGGCCACTTTGTACCCTGAGGTGAGGCCCCAGCCGGCGATCACTTCCTGCACCCGAAACTGTTTCGGACATCCACTGGAGAATTTAAGAACAAAGGTGTATGGAAATGTGGCCGATAAGGACGAGATTTCCGAAGAAGAAAATAGCACCAAAATATCTTGAGTGTTCGAAGGGTGCGCGAAATCGATATCAGGCAGCTCTATGGCGGGTGGAGTTTGGGGTTTCTTGTTGGTGAGGTCAGGACGAAGTTTGTCTGCATAATAAAGCACAGGGGGGTGAAGTGACGAGGGTGTGTGGAGCTGCCGCCATCACAGATTACGCCGGGACTAGCCCGAACGGGTTCTGGATGGCGCATGAAGATAATTGCATGCAACTAGCAAAGGCTACTGTCGAAATTTGTCGAAGTGGGTCTTCCGACAGCACAGAGGAAGGAGGAGCTACGGGGCGGGCGTCGGACAGGGCCCGATCCGTCAGAAAAGGTGCCAATACTAATAAGTCAGCTGGCAAGGAAAGGCTAGGCTTGATTGGCGCAGCCTTTGAAGAGGTAGGCCTAGCCTCAAAGGAGGGGGCCAGACAGGAAGTAGGGACAACCTCAAAGGAGGGGCGCAGAATGAGTGAATAACGCCAGCACATTAGAACACGCGAGGGGCCCAACGGCTCCATGATGTGCGCCACCACTCCGCGTTTGAGTGCCAACTGCAAGAGGCCCCACAGCTGGGCTGGAGAAAGTCAAACTAGGGGGCGTTTGGTTCACTGTAATATAATCGTAATCGTAATAGAATTGGGTTTGTAATGTAATGGAATTACAATTACATTACCATGTTTGGTTGGAACATGTAATTAAACCGTGGAATGTAATACCAATTACATTCAAGTGTTTGGTTTAACATGTAATGTAATCGAATAATATTAATTATTTGTGTTATTTTGACAAATATAGCCTTAATATTTATATGTATATTTTATAGCCAAATTTACTACTTTATAATTAATAAAAAAATATCCGGTAACCAAATAAAACAAAATATTACATCGTATCACGTAAGAAAGTAGAAAAAATAACAATGATATAAAATAAATTTCATTCCATCTCAGATAAAAGTTCAAATAGTTATAAACCAGAACATTCATATGGTATCATATAACAAATGATCAAAATAATATCTCATCGTATCATGTAACTGAAATATCCAGTAATCAAATAAAATCCACCAAATCCTACGCAAACTCTAAAAGACTTTTCACCCAAATTTCTCTCTCTTCATCGGAAACACTAAAAAATAAGCTGACTTTGCTAGAATCACAACCAATAAGGAAGTGTGCTCTGTGCCTCTCCGCCATGGTAAGTCCAGACAACTTTTTTAGCTCATCGTATATTATTTTTTTATTCTCATTATCCTCTTCTCCCAAAGCCCAACTCAAACAACATGAGGACTCCCGAATCTCACTAGCAATGATACGGGCTGCACTCTGAACCCCTTCAACAAAGATGGTGGCATCATCACGCTTCATCTTTTGCCTTCTTGAGGTCACGTCAGAGTCAAAAACTGAATTTGAAGGAAGTTGAGAATCATTTGAAGATGCGTTGACAGGAATTTAGGAAGTCTCCATCGTATCATTGACCTCTTGATTCTCCAACTCTTCAGCCACATCAGCAGGAGTCTCTGCAAGATTTCCAATGGCTCGATCTTTTCCAAAGATCATGCTCAACTCATCATAGTATTTGATCGGTACGTCTCTGAATTTTTTTGCCTCTGGATGACTCTGAAAATAAAACATTAAAATAAGAAGTATTAAGGCTCAAAACTTGAATAGAATAGGCATGCAGAGAGTGAAAAAATTCAGAGAGTGAAAAAATGTAGAGAGTGAAAAAAATGGAGAGGAAAGCTCAAAACTTGTCAAAGACCCATCATTTCTGTACATCCAGAGAGTGAAAAAATTGAATAGAATAGGCATGCAGATAACTAGACAACCTCTCTGATCAACCTCTCTGCATTTACATTCACACATGAAAAAATTGAAAACTTTATAGTTCTGTAAGAAATACAGATAAATAATATAGTGACTGGTACGATGTTGGTTACATAAATGCAGGGCTAGTATCAAGGCTCTGCAACAATGAGAAAGTCACTACTCAAAGTATATAACACAAGTAGTTTTGGTATTGCATCTATGAGGTATCTCCAGGTATAAAGTTAAAAAAAGAGCATCAGAATTTTGCATAAAAATTTTGCATCAGAACTTATCAATATCAACTTCAAAACTTAGTTCCTACTCAAAGTATATTGTATCTCCAGGTATAAACTTCAAACCTTATCAATATCAACTTCAAAACTCAGTTATTGCATCAGAATTTTGCACAGGTTGTTAAGCTTTACTTCTACTTAAAAAAATAGCATGATAAAAGCCAGCTGGCCAAATTTAGATGAAGTTCGAGTGTTGAATACCTGCAAATTTAGAAGAAGTTCAGAATTCGATCCGAGAGCTTGCACACCGCCCCCCACATGGGTGTAAAGAAAAACAGAGAAGCTACAGTTACTAATAGATTCAGAAAAACAGAAAAAATAGAAAAAACAGAATGCATGAAATTATGATAACAATAAATCAAACAATAGATATTATTTACCGTCAGATATGCATCCCAAACGACATCCTCTGCGGTCACCATCTTTGTCTCGGGGTCCCTTCCAAAACCACTACAATTTGGGCCCGTCAATAAAGCATGGACAATGTTAAAATTCTCTCTTAAAACCCTCATCCGGGATTCGATATGTGGTTTCTTTTTAATACCCGAACCGGGGAGCTTTTGTTCAAGCTTCTCATGGATTTTGGTCAAGCTGCCTGCTTTGAGATAAGTATCGGGCCTAATTTCTCCTTCATTGCGCAACTCTTGAAGAGTCTCAATGAGTTTTAAATCTTGTTCCTTAGTCCACTTGAACTTGTTTCTTCCCGGACCCCGATTAGCTATTTTCCTGAAAAGAACATGATACAGAACATGATTCTCAGAACATGATACAGAACATGATACAAAACATGATTCTCAGAATACATCAGGTTGGGGAACAAGGCAACCTGATCATAATAAACTGATCTGATGATACTAAACTGATCATAATAGAGTTCCATTTAAATGCTTGATGGGTCTCTTTCCTGACTCCAGTTTTTATCTGTATATAATTCAAAGATCCAATACTGACAGTAGGAATTATTAAGCTATTATTATGTACCACTATTTCACTATCAGGTTCCATGCTACAACTACCAGTCTCCGAGAACTACAACCAGAGAATTAAGAGATTTGCAGTTGCAGCACTCCTATGCAAGAACTATTACAATTGATGGCTTGGAAGTCCAGAAAATATGAGTCCTTACTGTTGCTCTGGTCTATGTCATCAGAAAATATGATCAAATTGCAATTTGCATTTGTCTGATGATACTAAACTGATCTGGACAATTCTAAACTGCACAAGGATATGAAAGAAGCAGGGTGCCTTTGCTCGACAACTACCTTGATTAAAATTTCTTAACCTCAGTCAGACTTTAAGCATCAACCAAAGTTAAAGAAAGGTTCAGCCTTAAGAATTTTCAGTCTTCTGCTTCTTAACCCAACAATTTTGATTGTAAGAACTTCAATAAACATCACCGTGAAGGTGTTATTATGTGCATCAACAACCAACATTTGTACAATTTGTTCAGGAACAAATTATATTGACATCAAGAAATATCAAAATTTAAAAACAAGTTAAAATATACTGGACTGAAGCCAATGATGTTAGTTAACTCTGAAGAATATAGGCCATTCTAGAATAATGGCTTGGTTTTGCATCCATAGCATAGCTGAGATGCTTAAGATCATAGCTTCATAATCTAGTCTACATTCTCTACATTCTCTACACAGACCAATTTGACCAAATGTTCACAAGGAAATTCAACTTTTTTTTGCATTTGAAATCCAAGAAAGGAACAAGGCAACCTGACACATGCATATACATACAGAAACTGTTATAAATCAAGATGCCATTTCCAGGATCTATCTCAAGAAAGTACTGCTCACTGTTTCCATATGAGGAGAGGAAGAAATCAAGCACATGCACATCAGATGCTGATATATAATCAAATGCATATATATATTTTGATGTTCAAAATTAGCAAGTCCAGAAAGCAATCAAGTCCAGAAAGCAATCATGCATAATAGCAACTTAACAACTTAACATTCCAAGTACCTTTGCAATGCTTGTAGCTACACCACCGCACATCTGATCCAAACTAAAGCAAGGTCTATGCTTCTAGTTGCATCTCTGGATAAATGATCTAAACTAAAGCAAGGTCTCACATTGAAGAATTTCAGCTCACACTTGAAAACAACTCAAAACACCATTTGCAAGTGCATGGCTTACACAATGAGATCACAGGAGCAGCTCATAAGATGCTAAAAGAACTGATCGACTAGAGCCACAAAACTTGACAAATAGCAAAGCAATACAAGAAGAGGAAAGGCATTTCATAAATAAATTCTGGCATAACCCTCAAGAAAATCACTTCTCAACCATACTGATTTTACAATACATGACAGACACAAAAAAACTAATGACATTCAAAGTTTCCATTCAAAGTTCACAGAGATAATAATAAATCTCATTACAAGGAAAAAAAACTCATGACATTCTAAATTGAGTCTTTCATGCGGGTTGTCTATTTGCTATCCAATCATTGTACATTTCTTGTGCTAAATTTGCTCTCCATGTAGTCCATTCATTTGAAGTTTCGATGGTAGTTATAGAATCACCGACAAAAGGGATATTGTGTTCCACATCTTCAAAGATACCCGTTTCTATTGGATCTAGTTGCATATCATTTTGCAACTCTCTCCTAACAAAGTTGTGTAATAAGCAACATGCCATTATGATTCGAATTTGAGTCTTGACGGGGTAGAACGAAGGACTCCTAAGAATTGCCCATCGACTCTTAAGTACACCAAAACATCTCTCGATCACATTCCTAGCTCTTGAATGCTTCATGTTGAAAAACTCTCTAGGAGTATTGGGTTGGTGGCCTTCTCTCCACTCATTAAGGTGATAACGTGTTCCTCGGTACGGAGCTAAAAATCCCTCACAATTTGTATATCCAGCATCCACAAGGTAATAGTGACCTACATAAGATAATAATTTTTAAAAATCTTTTTTAGAAAAAGGGGGAAAAAAGTACTTCACAATTTAAAAGTAAATTACCATGTGGAACTTTTAAACCATTTCTCCTACTAATAGCATCACGGAGCACCCTACCATCCGCAGCAGAACCTTCCCAACCGGCCAAGACATAAATAAACTGCAAATCTTGAGAACAAACTCCCAAAACATTTGTTGTAACTTTCCCACTCCGATTCTGAAACTTAGCTTGATCTTCTAAAGGAACTCTCATACTAACATGTGTCCCATCTAGTGCCCCTAAACATCCCTATATATTTAGAGAAAAGATAATCAGCGTAGTTAAATACAATTTTTCTAAGAAGATGCTACATATTATGTTACAAGGTTATACTTCATACCTTAAAATATTTCCATCTCTCATCATTGCAGTTTTCTGGAATTGGTTCTGGTTTTTTCAACAAGTCTTCTTGCAAGCGTATGATAGAATTCAAAACATTGTTGAAATATTTGCTAACTGTCTCACCCGATCTCTTAAAATGAAATTTAATATTCCGTTTCTTCATATCATGTCCTATGATATGCAAAAATATTGCCACTTGCTCATCCACTAATAGATTCTTTGATGCCTTTAAACTGCCATCTCTTTCAACTTTTTCACACAGAACATGAAAAGCACGCCTACTCATCCTTACTTGTTCAACACAATGAGTTTCACTCCTATAAACCAACTCGTTTACTATCTCCCTATTTCTGAAGAAGTTAAGTGCATATTTATGTCTCTCTAAAGACTTTCTTCTAGCATACATCATAGATGTAGAAGCAACAACTTGAAAAAAACCAGTTTAGTAAATTAGAAATGTGCAACCAGTGAGTACAAATGGCAATCAACTTCTTTCTTTCACTTGAATGAAGACGATCTATTACTGCATGAATACTTCCATATAATCAGTCTTTATGATGAAATATCTACAATCTAAAAACAAATTCATAGTATTTCTCACTTGAATGAAGATGAGACATTACTACATTAATACCCAAACAATGGTGATGATGGTCACATATTGTAGAATACTTGAAATATTTTCATCTAACATTCATAATATTTTTATCTAACATTCAAATAAATTTTCAAATGATGATTATCATAACTTGGGATAATAAACATTCAAATAAATTTTCGAGCAAGTAGAACCCACAGAAATATTTTTCTCTCACGTATACCATAACTGTCCCCCTCGCTTTTGTCTCTCTCAATCCCTGTTACCGACAAGCTTAAATTTGCTCATTGATGGTAGGCTGAGGAAATTTTGAGCAAGTAGAACCCATAGTAGGCTAAAAACTTGGGATTTTCGAGCAAGTAGAACCCAAATCATTCATAATATTTTTATCTAACATTCAAATCAATTGAACCCAAATTTTCATTAAAAAAACTTCTAGCAAGTAGAACCCAAAATTTCATTAAAAGGAATAATACCTTGGAATTTTTGAGCTCCGGCAGGCGGAGGAGGAGGCGGAGGCTGAGGCGGTGGTGGAGGAGGAGGAGGTGGAGGCAGCGGAGGAGGAGGAGGAGGCGGCGGCACCGGAGGGGGCAGGCGATGGATGCAGCGGAGGAGGAGGAGGAAGAGGAGGAGGAGGCACCGGAGGGGGCGGCCGGAGGAGGGGGCGGCCGGTGGAGGCAGCGGAGGCGGCGGAGGGGGGAGGAGGAGAAGTGAAATTTTTTTTAGATCTAGGTTAAAGTTCTCTCTCCTCCGAACAGATCGGGAATTTATTGGATGGAATTTTTTTAAAGGGTAAAACTGTAATTTAAGATTTGAGGATGTAATGTAATTAGGATTACATAGGTTTTATGATGTAATTGATTTGAATAGGAATAGATGTAATGTAATCAAGTTTGTAATTGCTATTACATTACATCTAGAAAAAAATTGTCCAACCAAACATCTTAATTGGGATTACGACGTAATGTCGATTACATTGCATTGTCCAATCTGGTGAACCAAACGCCCCCTAGGTCCCGTATGAGCAGGCCAGGCGCCAGCTGACAGGCCACCCAGTCTCTCTAAGCGGGAGCCGCCCCACAAGGGCGCCAAAACCAAAGCGTCCGCATGGGGTTTTCAAATTTAAAACTGGTTCAACGGTGGGGAGAGCACAGGAAACGAAGTCTGCTCTACTCCCAAGGCGTCCGGGAAGGCCCGACCGCGTCTCTCTAGAGGCCACAGGCCGGCATCCGGGCGTGAGAGACAGGAAAGGGAGCCTGGATATTAGCAGGGCCGCCGAGGGCAGGTCCGACCATCGTCGGACTAGACGAAGACAAAGGGCCAGCGAACTAGGTGTTCAGAGAGACGATAGGAGGGGGGTGGCCTGAAAAGGAGGCGGAGGAGCAGGGAGGAACAGCCAAACGGAGGAAGGGCTGACGGAGGAGGATCCGACGACAGTCCCACGAACGCGAGAAGGTCGGGGGGCCACGGGGCAGCCCAGGGATCCAGGGGGGAGGTGGAGGACGGGGGGGTGCCGGCCACCGGGCGAGACTGCAGGGGAGGACCTCCTCGAGGAAGCACTAGATGAGGGGGAAGAAAATATGAAGTTTATATATATATATATATATATATATATATATATATATATATATATATATATATATATATATATATAAAACAAAAAAAAATATATATATATTTATATATATATATATATATATATATATATATATATATATATATAAAACAAAAAAAAAATATATATATATATTTTATATATATATATATATATATATATATATATATATATATATATATGTAAAAATATATATAAATATATATATATATATATATATATATATATATATATATATTATTTTTATATATATATATATTTATATATATATATATATATATATATATATATATAAAAGAAAAAAAAAAATATATATATATATATATATATATATATATATATATATATATATATATATTATTGTTATTATTATATATAAATATATTTTTTTTTTATTATATATATATATATATATATATATATATATTTATATATATATATATATATATATATATATATATATATATATATAATAATAATAATAATATATATATATATATATATATATATATTTATATATATATATATATATATATATATATATATATATATATTATTATTATTATTATATATATATATATATATATATATATATATATATATGGAACCCCGAACTTTATTGGAGTAATAGGCGCAAAATGCCGAAGCCTATACAAGTTAGCGCGCTAACGCGACAAAAGGACAGAAAACGAAAAGCGCGAGACGTGCACAAAAAAAAGAGGACGGCCAAAGCCAAGGCCTACCAGAATGAGTTGGAGACGTGAGAGCAGCGTCTCCTAACTTTGAAGCATTGTCTGATGACCTCTCTATACAACTGGGGGGGGGAATTTGTCGGCCTTAATATCTGAATTTGTTCCTGTTTTTCCATAGAACCCAAATACCGACGGCTACTACGATCTGATGTCCGTGGTATCGGCTCCAGTAGGCCAGGAGATCATAGAAGCCCCCAGTTGGCTGAACCATACTAAGTCTATTATGAAGCTTGGACCAAAAGCCAGTGGCCAGCTCCCCCGAAAGAAGGATGTGCTCGACAGATTTCGTTGTGTGCTCCTCACATCAGTGGCATCTCGAAGCGAGGCTGAATCCCATGGATATGAAGGTGTCATCCGTCGGAATCTTCCGACGAAGAGCACGCCAGATGAGGATAGGCCATTTGATGGGAATGCAAGCCTGCCAAAACTTGGTATAAACAATATTCTGCACCCCGCTGCCTCTGGCCACAAGTCTGGCGGAAGCCAAAGTGAATGACCCACTCGGGTTGGAGGACCATCTCCAAGTGTCGATCGTGTCGATAATCCGCAGATTAGCAGCAAGAAGACAGGTTTTCGCTGGCTGGCCTAGCCAATCTCTGACCTTCCTCCAATTCCATCCGTAGCTGCCCTCCCATAGGTCCCTAATTGCGTACCCCGGAGGAGTAAGAATATTGGGATGTATGATGTCTTCTCCTAACCACCGCTCCAGACATGCCGACGAGCGGCCGTCACCCAACTGGAGACGGATAAGAGGTTCAGCAGTGATGCGTCCCCGAATAATACGGTGCCACGATGCCGAAGATCTATTATTAGAGCTTGCCTCCGACAGATGGGAGAATCTGGAGTACTTAGCTCTCATGAACTTCGTCCATAAAGAGGTCTCGGTGCGCAACTTCTACCATAACTTAATGGAGCAGGCGTGCACGATATGGGCAAGTCTGCTGAAGCCCAGACCACCTTCTTCAATGGGTTTGGCTATCGTCTCCCAACCGGCCCAGTGATGTTTGTCCTTGCCATCATTGTGTCCCCAGAAGAACTTGGCGAAGAGGGATTCGAGAGAGTGGAGCACCTTCTTCGGAGGGGAGCAGACGAGCAGGGTGTATATCAGGATGGATGATAGAACGTGTTTGATGAGGATCGTTTTGCCCCTGGGGATAAGGTTGCGTTGTGCCATCCTGCGATGAGTTTGTGGATCTTGTCAACGAGGTGCTCGTATATTCCTGAGTTGGCCTTACCGTATACCAGCGGGCACCCAAGGTAAAGGAAGGAAGGGTAGGCCGTACTGAAGGAGGTCATTTGGGCGAGCAAAGTTGAGCGGGTTCTGTCAGCTTTGTGATGGGTGTAGATGACGCTCTTGTTATTGTTGACGCGCTGTCCGGAGCCGGTAGTGTATCTGGCGACCGTGCGCAGGACGACCTCGATCGATCTGCTGTCTCCAAAGGAGAAGATGAGGATATCGTCAGCGTAAGCCAGATGAGTGATAAGAGGGCAGCCGGTGGTGGTGTGGAAGTGGTTGAAGCCAGACATATTGGGCATACTATTAAGGCTTCTGCTGAGGGCTTCCACCGCAATGATAAAAATGGTAGAAGAGAGCGGATCCCCCTGTCTAACCCCGCGAGTGGAACGAAAGAATCCCGCTGCCTGGCTATTGATGATGGTGGAGAACCACGCATTTTTGATCGATCTGAATATGATGTCAATCCCAGCTTCAGAGAAGCCGAAGGCCCTGAATACCCAGATCATGAATTGCCAGTCCAGATGGTCGTACGCCTTCTTCATGTCAAGTTTGATGACTACGTTTCCCTTCTCGATGGAAACTTCATGCACGTGATCATCTCTTGTGCTAGGAGGATGTTGTCTGATATATTACGGCCTTTGACAAACCCGATTTGTTCTTCGAAAATGATCTTGGGGAGAAGATCGGACATCCGATTGGCACAATCTTAGATATAATCTTATTAGTGAAGGTACAGAGGCTGATCGGACGGAAGTCTTTGATGGTTTCAGGATTGTCTTTCTTGGGGATAAGGGTGATGTTGGCGCATGAAATCGAATTGGGGTATCTAGTCCCTTGGAGAAATGCTATAGTGGCTTCCACTAGGTCTATTTTAATGGTGTCCCAGCAAGCTCTGAAAAATACCCCGTTGAAATCGTCCGGCCCCGGGACGCTGTGCTCATTAATGGACCAGACCGCCGCTTTAACCTCCTTTTCCAAAGTGGTTGCCAGTAGGGTGTCGTTATCGTGTTCGCTAATGAGGGAAGGGATAATGGATAATAGCGTCATGTCCTTAACTAACCGCTCTTTGGTGAAGAGGTTGGAGTTGTAGTTCACAGCCGCAGCCTGAATACCGGTCTGGTCGTCTACCAGGTTGCCGTTGTCGTCTAGAATCCGGTGTAATTTTAAATTGTTTCTGCGTCCTTTGACGCATACATGAAAGAATTTGGTGTTCCGGTCTCCATCGGTATCCCAAGTCGATCTGGCTTTTTGCCTCCAAAAATTGGTCTCCACTCTCAGCCTGGATTTAAGAAGAGCTCTAGCGAGGTTGAGAGAGGCATGGGCCTCCGGGGATCTATTACTGGCGAATGCGGTCTCCACACGGGTGACGTCATCCTCTGCCTCCCTGATAGCCTGGAAGATGTCTCCATATGCCTCTTTGCTCCATGACGAGAGGGCCTTACGAGTGGCTGAAAGTTTAGCCGCCATTCGGGCCATAGGGTCAAGAACCGAGACGGAATTCCAAGCCTGAGCGACGATGTTCTGGAATTAGGGTGATGTTGCCAAAAATCGAGGAAGCAGAATGCTTTCTTGTTGCTGGTGTGATTATTGTTATCTTGACAAGAAGAGGGGAGTGATCCGATTTAGTGGAGTTCAGATGAGAGAGGTTAGTGATCAGGCCCATGTCAGACCAACATTCGTTGATCATCGCCCGATCTAAGCGGGAGTACTGTCGCCGATGACCCTCCTGCATGTTGCACTAGGTGAATGCACTGCCATGGAAGGGGATTGTGTTACGATCCGCACCCTAGAGTAAGGGCACGAGACATGGGTACGTCCAGCCTACACCGCAGTGTCGGCGGTAGAACGCTGTCCTAGGTCAATCATCTAACAATATATAAGGTACCTTTACAGTATATAAACTCCGAATGGAGGTGACATAAAAAATACAGTCTCAATCACATCTAAGGTAGAATACGATAAAAGATAAATAGATAGATATGAACAGAAATAAAATCCACAGAAATACAATCCAGATAAAGTCTAAGTGTCTAAGATAATATATATCCCAATAATATCTCAATACAGTAATCCAGAATAAATAAAATAAAAGACATCCTAGTCTAATGGAGTGTCATCCACTGCTAAAGGGTCTTGCTGCTGGTCCAGGTCACAACAGTCCTCTAGGGTAGCCCCGTAATAAGTGGGACAGAACGCCTCAGCCTCGTCCTCTGTAATATTTTCAACAGGTTCAGTCAGGACAGGAGCGAGTACAGTACATCTCAATAAATCATAACAGGTTAGGAAATATAAACATGCTAGAGAATAAGATACATAAAACTGGACGAACAATATGATATAAAAAGAGAGACTGTAAGTAAATAGATATAATATATATAAGAAACTATCAGTGGTAGTGATTTAGAGTACAAGACAATGATGTAAACGGTACGATATTGTACACAAGTAATCTAGAGAGGTTGTACACGAGTAATCTACTAGATTGAATACATAACCACTTCTACTCCCCCGCCCTAATCAATACACAAGGATCTAGTCAAGGTATGTTATTGCACACGAAGTATAGTTGTACACGTTGATCATGTGAGCACATGAGTATACACGATTTCACACGATTTGTATATGAATAGCACGAACACAAGGAGTACACGATGCTCATGATAAAGTACACGAACATGAAATACCCGATGTATCCGCTAAGGGGATAACATCGCACGACAAGATCCATATAGTACTAATTCGTGTTACCAATGTGTCAACTTCAAGTAAAGTAATCTAAAGCAGAAAATATAATCCTAAACAAGATATGAAATGATCAGAGAATGTACTCGCCTGGTATCCTGAATATCTGAAGAGAATCTGTTGTCCGAGCAGTGGTGTCTATCTCCTATAGAACAATACAAGTCACTACAAGTCTAAAATAATATAACAGACTGCTACAATGCATCTACATGATGTTTGGGGTCAATCTAGGCTAAAGTCAACCTTTGGTCAACTCTAGTCAACTATACTAGTCAAACTAGGTCAACTAGGTCAAGCCTAACCCAAACAAGTCTCACTAAGCCTAACCAGCATATTCTAGCGAGCACACACCAAACTAGGATATACAAGCCAACAACACATATTCACTGGCATTCATGCCATATACACAGGCTAGGAGCCATAGGCTATATGCCATAGGCCATATGGTCTACTACACACATTCACATATTAAATATTTATCTAATTTATATAATTATCACACACTTATACATAGGCCACATTATAATATATATATATATATATATATATATATATATATATATATATATATCACATATATAGAGAGAAAGGGAGAGCACATGGCATGTGTGTATATGTGGCAATATGTGATACAATAGCTAGCTAGTAGAGTGTGTGATACTACAAGAGTGTGTGTGTTTTCTTAGAAATTAGACAATGGTAAGTTAGTGAATTGACAGTGAATGTATCATGTGAGGGTGTGTGAACTACATGAGGGTGTGTGATTCACATAGAACTTAGGGGGTGTGTATGTGTCCTGTGTTACCACATGACAGTGGGTGTAATATGTCAATGGTGGTTAGGAGATAGGGTGTGTGTAGTGTTAACATAGATAACAGTGATACTAACATGTGTGTGTGTGGGTGTGGCATGTGAGCATATTGTGTGTGTGTAAAATCTGGAAAACAGTGAGTGTATGAGGGTGACATGTGTGTGTGATTCACTTATAGAATTTAGTGTGTGTGTGTGTCCCTGCTATAGGCTAGTGCTTTTATCAATGTGTGTGTTTTAATAGGAAATAGGTCAGTGAACTGAATCAAATACAAGTGTGTGAACTCAGGAAAATTCAAGTGTTCATAGGGAAAAGGCAATAACATTTCACATTTAGCTAACAGTTCAACTCAATGACCCAACACCAATTCGAAATCCATTCCCTTGTCATTATCCTAATCTAACATGTAACCTACCTAGCAGTAGTCTAACACATTAGTATATGAATTAAACATAGTAATTTAAATATCAAAATCAGTTTTAAAATGGAAATCAAATATCAGAATTTGAAGACTGTGCACAGTGTATCAGTTGACAAGGTCTACATATCAGTCAATCCCATTCGAACCCAAATTTTCCTACATTAAACATAAAACCACATTGCAGCAACTAATACATATGTAATTGCATTAATACATGGTAATTAAACATCAATTCAGTTTTAAAAGGGAATAAAAAGTCTAGAATTTAAAAACAGGAATGAGTATCAGTCGAAATGGGAATTTGAAATTCGATCTATCAAAACATGATAATATTATGAATTAAATGTTGGTAAACCTTGTGTCAAGTGTACACGTGTCATGGCACCCATTCGTGTCCGACCAAGTTTACACAGCCGTGTCTACGACACTCAAACACCATACGACACACTGGACTGTGTGCAGCGTCGTGCACGCGTGTCCAGCGCGCGACACAGGCCACGTGGTGACACGTGGCCGTGCATATACGTACGCCAGGGGTAGGGCTACCCCTCTGATGACCTGCACCGTGTCCTAGACACGTGTCGTTGCGTGTCCGAAGGCATATTAGTGAGAAATTCTGTACGCACACAGCAGCTCGTGCGGCCAGTGCGGGGATGAGAACTCCCCCCACACACCACCATTCGAGCTCAAACTTTGGAAGACTGTTGACAGTCATTGCCCCATCATCCTCATCAAAAATGGAGTGTCCACGTGTCCTGTGTCGGGAGAAATAGATCCCATGATGCAGGACACAGTGCACGTGCTGCTGCAGGCGTGTTCGCGTCCCCGTGTGGACACGACATGACTCAAAATTTAGAAAGTAAGGACACAAATCAACAAGGAAACCCTAGATCTAGGATTCCAATAAAAATTATTCGTAAAAACAGCACAAAACTATGGTTGTGGCATTTCATCAAACACCTAGCCTACATAAGTGATACGTGTCCGATACGGACACGAAACCTAATGCAATTTGCACCAAACTTCTACTGTAGCCAGGGGACTCCTAAATCTAAGCTACCATGTACTAAAAACAGAAATTAAATATAATTTGAGGGTTTTACCTATGGATTGCAAGGATCAAGAAAAAGCCCCCAAATCAACCGGTTCCCGTTGCTAGCCAACTCCTCCCAATTACTCTAAAATTGAGATTGCTCCTCAAAATCGGCAAATTGAGGATGGTTAGAATCATATGCGAAAGATTTGGGTCAAAAAGGATTAAAAATAAATTTTCTATAAATTTTGGAAAGTGGAGGAATTACCTTTCCTTCAAAAGCTTGGATGAACATAAAAGAGGCAAGAACAAGCCATCATGACAATAAATTGGGGGGGGGGGGGTTTCCTCTTTGGCTGGCCATGGGTGGTCTATCTAGGGTTAGGGTTTCATATTATGGCCCATGGGCTTAAGTCATAAGTCATTAAGTCATGAAATCATAAGTCATTGCATTAAACCATAAGTCATGAAATGATTTCACATAACTTAATCCTCCTATTCCAAAACTAGTTTCTAATAACTAAAAGTAGGTTAACTTAAGTTAGACTAGGGTAACCATAGCTAGGGTTAGCTTTTAGGCTAGTCCTCTAAGTCTCAATAAGTCAAAGTCAAAGTATCAACCACCAATTCAATAAATTAATAAAAAATTCAAAAATTCACCAAAAGACCAAAATACCCTCAAGCTAGAAATATGGTAGTAAAAAATCTACCCTGCTTAAAATAATTTTGTCCTCGAAATTAAAAGACGAAACTAAACTGATGAGAAGGATAGATAATCATAAATCACGGTGCAAACAGATATGGGTATCGCTCGCGCATCTCATCCTCCCGCTCCCAGGTAGACTCTCCGGGAGAATGATGCTTCTATGCGACGCGAATCAAGGGTATCACCTGGTTTCTCAGCACCTTCTCTCGGTGATCCAGAATCTTCACAGGCTGCTCTGGATAACTGAGAGTAGGTCCAACCTCAATATCCGAATGATCAAGTACATGGCTAGGGTCAGCCACGTACCGTCTCAGCTGTGATACGTGGAATACGTTGTGGACACCCACTAGTGCAGGTGGCAAGTCTAGCCTGTAAGCCACATCACCGACCTACCCGCTGATCACGAAAGGTCCGATGAAGCACGGGCTAAGCTTTTTACCTCCACCAAAACGTATGGTACCACGAGTCGGTGATATCCGCAAAAAAACTATGTCTCCAACCTAGTCACAAGCAAGGTCTCAAGTTGCTAAATAATCAAACATGAACAAACAAATAAAATAAAATAAATAACAACCTACTTCTAATCCTATCTCTAATCTTTACCTCAAACTCCAACGGCCTCCGGTGGCTATCGGCCCAGTGCCGATGTCTGTCCTGTGCCACTCGAAGTCTGTCCCTGATGAGCTTCACCTTCTCGACTGCGTCAACAACCATCTCAGGTCCCAATAAAGCTCACTCTCTAATATCATCCCAAGATAAGGGTGTACGATACCTACGCCCGTACAGAGCCTCAGAAGGTGACATCTCAATGCTGGCCTGATAATTGTTATTGTAAGCAAACTCCACCAAGTATAGGTGATCCTCCCAAAAACCTCTAAAATCCAAGACGCATGTCCGCAGCATGTCCTCGAGTATCTGAATAGTCCTCTCTGACTGTCCGTCCGTCTGGGGATGTTATGTAGTACTATACTTGAGCTGAGTGTCCAAACTAGTCTGCAGACTCCTCCAAAAATGGGAAGTAAAGCGACTATTCTGATCTGAGATAATGCTGACCGGAACCCCATGAATCCTGACTATCTACCGTATGTACATCTCTGCAAGCCTCTCCGTAGATGTACCCACCTTGAATGGCAAAAAGTGGGCTGATTTGGTCAACCTGTCAACGATGACCCAAATCGCATCTTTCCCTCCTGGTGTACGCGACAACCCCGATACAAAATCTATCGTGATATGCTCCTACTTTCACTCTGGAATGGACAATGGCTACAATAATCCTCCTGGCCTATGCCTCTCTGCCTTGACCTGCTGACAGGCCAAGCATCTAGCTACGAAGCGAGCTACCTCCCGCTTTATTCCGTACCACCATATGTGCTCTCTCAGATCCCTGTACATCTTGTTGGCACCAGGATGTATAGAGTACTGAGATCTGTAAGCCTCCTGGATAATCTGCTCCCTGAGCTCTCCACTAGGCACACACAGCCTGGAACCGTACCTCAAAGCGCCGTCCTCTGCAAGAGAAAACTCGTCATCCACTAGCCCTGCTCGAACCTGCTCTCGGATACACCGCAGAGCAACATCCTCGAACTGCGTTGACTTGATCCTCTCCATCAAGTCCGACTGAATCTGATGGCCCCATATCTTCATATGCACTCCGGGCACAATCACCTCAATCCCTAGGCTCTCCAAGTCTGCAAGCAAGTGCCGATCCATAGTCAAACACATGGCTGTCGGATACCTACTCAAGGCATCGGCAACCACGTTGGCCTTCCCTGGGTGATATTGTAGTGAGATGTCAAAGTCCTTCATCAGCTCTAGCCACCTGCGCTGCCTCATGTTGAGCTCTTTCTGTGTAAACACATATTTCAAGCTCTTATGATCTGTGAAAATCTCCACCCTCTCTCTATACAAGTAGTGCTTCCACAACTTCAGAGCAAAAATCACTGCTGCCAACTCCAGGTCGTAGGTAGGGTAGTTCTTCTCATGGGGACGTAACTGTCTGGAAGCATAGGCAATCACCTTCCCATGCTGCTGCAAGACACAACCCAACCCCTTCCCTGAAGCATCACTATAGATAGTGAATCCTCCTGAACCTGAAGGTAATGTCAGAATCGGAGCTATCGTAAGCCGCTTCTTCAACTCATCAAAAGCTGCCTGACACTCCACTGACCAAACAAACTCAGCATCCTTCCGGGTCAGCCTAGTCAACGGCTCTACAATTCGGGAGAAATCCTGCACGAACCTCCTGTAATATCCTGCCAGCCCCAAGAAGCTCCTGATCTCTGCTACTGAACTCGGCGCCAACCAAGCCTCAACTTCTATGATCTTCTTCGGGTCCACTGAGATACCATCTCCAGTCACCACATGACCCAAGAAGTCAACTCTGTCCAGGAAGAACTCGTACTTCGAGAGCTTGCCATACATCCTCTCCCTCCCGAGTGTCTCCACAACCACCCTCAAGTGCTCCTTGTGCTCCTCCTCGGTCTTCGAATACACCAGGAATCTTCAATAAACACCACCACGAACTTGTCCAAGTACTGATGGAATACCTTGTTCATCAAGTTCATAAACACTGCCGGTGCATTGGTCAGTCCAAACGGTATAACCAAGAACTCAAACTGTCCGTACCGCGTCCTGAAAGCGGTCTTCAGAATATCCTCCCTCTTCACCTTCACCTAGTGATAAACTGACCTCAAATCAATCTTGGAGAAAACCCGAGCTCTGCTCAACTGATCAAAGAGATCATCAATCCGCGGCAGTGGATATCTGTTCTTGATCGTCAGGTTTTTGAGTGCCCTGTTGTCGATACACATCCGTACCGACCCATCCTTCTTGGGTACAAAGAGTACCGGTACACCCTAAGGTGAAGAACTCGATC
Source organism: Iris pallida (assembly GCA_029216955.1). NCBI lineage: Eukaryota > Viridiplantae > Streptophyta > Magnoliopsida > Asparagales > Iridaceae > Iris > Iris pallida. Next base: position 15,117,295 of record JANAVB010013000.1, on the reverse strand, counting down.
GGATGAAGCCCTTGTCCTGCAGCTCATCCACCTCCTTCTTCAGCTCTGCCAACTCACTGTTGTTTACCCGATAGACATGCTGAAAAATCGGTTCCATGCCAGGAACCAAGTCTATCGAGAACTCAACATCCCTGTCTTGTGGAAGTCCTGGCAACTCCTCCGGAAAAACGTCCATGAACTCTACAATCAAGGGATATGGAGCCACCTTCTTCTCAACTGAAGCTCCGCAGAAGACTCCGCTGTCCTGCTCTGCCTGCCGCTGGGTGTACTCGAACTATTGCTCTCCTAGCGCTCCAAACATAACTCTACCCCCTCGGCAATCAATGCTGGCGTGATGTCTGCTCAACCAGTCCATACCTAATATAATATCGTAGTTCGGTAGTGGCATAACGATCAGACTCACCTCCAACTCTCGGCCTCCCAAAATAATGCTCCGCCCTCTGTAAACATCACTCACGAGGATGACACCACCCCCGGTCGTGATCTTAAAGGTCCTAGGAAATGGTTCAGATACAAGACTGTGTCTAATAGCATATGATACTGACACAAAATTGTAGGAAGCCCCGAATTCAAATAGTACAAAAGCTGGAATAGAGTCGAAAAGAACCGAACCTCCAATCAACTCTCCAACGACATCTGCATCCTCGACCGTCATGGCGAAAGCTCGCCCCTACTGTCCTCCTCGTGCCTGCTGTTGATGCTGGAGGAACCTCTGCTGCTGAGTCTGCAGTAGCCCCTTCAGCTGGCCTGCTGGAGCCATGGCTGCTCTACCTCCTCCTGGTACTGGATGCATCGATGCTACTGGACAGTCTCTCATCTGATGGTCCGCTGATCTACACATCAGGCATCTCCCAAGCCTCTTCCTGTACTCCTTCCACTTGTGTCTAGGCTTCTTGTAGAAGGTACAACTAATCGCCTGCTGTCTTGGTGCCTGCTGCTACCTCCTCTGCTGCTAATGCTGTACCTGTTGAAAAGGTGCCCGGCCCTGCTGCTGATGTACTGGCCTCTGCGGCTGCTGGTGCTAAAAATGAGGCCTCTTGGCCTGGCTCCCGCTGCTGCTACCTCCTTGGAAGTCCCGACCCTCTTCGGCTTCAACCCCAGGTCGTCCTCCGCTACCATAGCCCCAGAAAAAATCTCCGCAAAGGTAGCATTTCGGTCACTCTTAGTCAGTGACCGAACCTCCCTAATCAAACCTCGACGGAACTTTCTTGCCTTTTTTTCTCAGTCAAGTCATCAATGAATCGAGCCAACCGGCAAAACTCCTCAGCGTACTCAACAACTGTCTGGTTCTCCTGAACCAGACTCTTAAACTGTGCCTCAATGCCTCCCAGGGCCACATCTGGGAAGAACTGTTCCTTGAACAGCTCCTTGAACTGTGCCCAAGTCTGGCCCTCAACTCCTACTCTGGGATCTATCTGGTACCAAGCACGGGCTAAGTTCTGCATCTGACTGCCCGCCGCCTCAATCTGAAGTCGGGCTGGTATCTCCGCCAACTTGAATATCTCTTCGATATGTTCGATCCAATCGTTCGTATAGTGAATGCCCTCGATGCCCATTAACTCTCTCGGATGCATCTTCTGAAAGTCCTGGATATCCTTCTTCCTTCGGCGAGGCTGCTGCTGCGCCCCCTGAGCAGTCACCATCTCTACAGTGGTACGAACCTGCTGATGTGCCTCGTCAATCCCCTGACAGAAATCAGCAGTCTGCTACTGCTGCTGCTGCTGGTGAGACTCCAGAATCCTTTCCACGAAGGAGAAGAGATGAGCAGCATCGACCATCCCCGTAGGTGGAGGCTGCTGCGGCAGAAGGATCTCAGGAAGCACTGGGCTCTGCCTCCTGACTGGCGGAGGTGCTCCTCGAAATATTACAGAAACACCCACTTCTGAGGGCTGCACTGGCCCTGTGGTACCAGGAGCTGGCTGCTGCTGCTGAGGTCGAGAGGTGGCAGACCTCTCCTCAGCGTCTCCCGATCCGGGGCGATTCGATCTCGTCTCAACCATCCTGGAGACACAAATCAAACAAGAAACAATTACTGAGAATGAGTCAAAATATCAAAGGAGGACAGTTAAAATTCAATGGAAGACAATAAGCAGCAAAATGTAGATATACGGAATCTGATAAGGAGTTTTTCCTAGTATGATTGAGAACCTTCAAAATATCCTAATCCTACTACAGGCTGTAGTGATACTCTAGTACGAATACCACTACACTTCTAAACTAGACCTGCATGGGCCACTTCTAAAAACGTGTCACGACCCACACCCTAGAGTAAGGGCACGAGACGTGGGTACGTCCAGCCTACGCCGCAGTGTCGGCAGTAGAACGCTGTCCTAGGTCAATCATCTAATAATATATAAGGTACCTGTACAATACATACACTCCGAATGGAGGTGACATAGCAAATACAGTCTCAATCACATCTAAGGTAGAATACGATAAAAGATAGATAGATAGATATGAACAGAAATAAAATCCACAGAGATACAATCCAGATAAAGTCTAAGTGTCTAAGATAATACACATTCCAATAATATCTCAATACAGTAATCCAGAATAAATACAATGAAGGACATCCTATTCTAAAGGAGTGTCATCCACTGCTAAAGGGTCCTGCTGCTGGTCCAGGTCACAACAGTCCGCTAGGGTAGCCCCGTAATAAGTGGGACAGAACGTCTCTGTCTCGTCCTCTGTAATATTTTCAACAGGTCCAGTCAGGACCGGAGCGAGTACAATACATCTCAATAAATCATAACAGGTTTGGAAATATAAACATGCTAGAGAATAAGATATATGAAACTAGAAGAACAACATGATGTAAAAAGAGAGACTGTAAGTAAATAGATACAATATATAAGAGAAACTATCAGTGCTAATGATTTAGAGTACAAGACGGTTATGTAAATGATACGATGTTGTACACGAGTAATCTACAGAGGTTGTACACGAGTAATCTACTGGATTGAATACATAACCACTTCTACTCCCCTGCCCCAATCAATACACAAGGATCTAGTCAAGATATGTTATAGCACACGAAGTATAGTTGTACACGATGATCATGTGAGCACATGAGTATACACGATTTCACACGATTTGTACACGAATAGCAGGAACACAAGGAGTACACGATGCTCATGATAAAGTACACGAACATGAAATACTCGATGTATCCGCTAAGGGGATAACATCGCACGACAAGATTCATATAGTACTAATCCGTGTTACCAACGTGTCAGCTTCAATTAAAGTAATCTAAAGCAGAAAATATAATCCTAAATAAGATATGAAATGATCAGAGAATGTACTCGCCTGATATCTTGAATATCTGAAGAGAATCTACTGTCCGTGAAGTGGTGTCTGTCTCCTATAGAACAATACAAGTCACTACAAGTCTAAAATAATAAAACAGACTGCTACAATTTATTTACATGATGTTTGGGGTCAATTTAGGCTAAAGTCAACCTTTGGTCAACTCTAGTCAACTATACTAGTCAAACTAGCTCAACTAGGTCAAGCCTAACCCAAACAAGTCTTACTAAGCCTAACCAGCCTATTCTAGCGAGCACACACCAAACTAGGCTATACAATGCCATATACACAGGCTAGGAGCCATAGGCTATATGCCATATGCCATATGGTCTACTACACACATTCACACATTATATATTTATCTAATTTATATAATTATCACACACTTATACATAGGTCACATTATAATATATATATCACATATATAGAGAGATAGGGAGAGGCACATAGCATGTGTGTATATGTAGCAATATGTGATACAATAGCTAGCTAGTAGAGTGTGTGATACTACAAGAGTGTGTGTGTGTTCTCAGAATTAGACAATGGTAAGTTAGTGCATTGACAGTGAATGTATCATGTGAGGGTGTGTGAACTACATGAGGGTGTGTGGTTCATATAGAACTTAGGGGGGGTGTGTGTCATGTGTTACCACATGACAGTGGGTGTAATATGTCAATGGTGGTTAGGTGATAGGGTATGTGTAGTGTTAACATAGATAACAGTGATACTAACATGTGTGTGTGTGGGTGTGAAATGTGAGCATGGTGTGTGTGTGTAAAATCTGGAAAACAGTGAGTGTATGAGGGTGACATGTGTGTGTGATTCACATATATAATTTATGTGTGTGTGTGTCCCTACGATAGGCTAGTGCTTTTATCAATGTGTGTGTTTTGATCGGAAATAGGTCAGTGAACTGAATCAAATACAAGTGTGTGAACTCAAGAAAATTCAAGTGTTCATAGGCAAAAGGCAATGACAGTTCACATTTAGCTAACAGTTCAACTCAATGACCCAACACCAATTCAAAATCCATTCCCTTGTCAATATCCTAATCAAACATATAACCTACCTAGCAGTAGTCTAACATATTAGTATATAAATTAAACATAGTAATTTAGACATCAAAATCAGTTTTAAAAATGGAAATCAAATATCAGAATTTGAAGACTGTGCATAGTGTATCAGTTGATAGGGTCTACATATCAGACAATCCCATTCGAACCCAAATTTCCCTACATCAAACATAAACCCACATTGTAGCAACTAATACATATGTAATTGCATTAATACATGGTAATTAAACATCAATTCAGTTTTAAAAGGGAATAAAAAGTTTAGAATTTAAAAACAGGAATGAGTATCAGTCGAAATGGGAATTTGAAATTTGATCTATCAAAACATGCTAATATTATGAATTAAAGGTTGGTAAACCTTGTGTCTACACATGTCATGGCACCCATTCGTGTCCAACAAAGTGGACACAGCCGTATCCATGACACTCAAACACCACAGGACACACTGGACTGTGTGCAGCGTCGTACACGCGTGCACGCGTGTCCAGCGTACGACATAGGCCACGTGGTGACACGTGGCTGTGCATACACGTGCGCCAGGGGTAGGGCTACCCCTCTGATAGCCTGCACCGTGTCCTAGACACGTGTCGTGGCGTGTCCGAACGCGTATCAGTGAAAAATTCTGCACGCACAGCAGCTCACACGGCCAGTACGGGGAGGAAAACTCCTCGCACACACCACCATTCGAGCTCAAACTTTGGAAGACTGTTGACAGTCATTTCCCCATCATCTTTGCCAAAAATGGTGTGTCCACGTGTCTTGTGTCGGGAGAAATAGACCCCGTGATGCAGGACACAGTGTACGTGCTGCTGCGGGCGTATTCGTGTCCCCGTATGGACACGACACGACTCCAAATTCAGAAAGTAAGGACACAAATCAATAAGCAAATCCTAGATCTAGGATTCTTTTAAAAAAACATTCGTAAAAACAGCACAAAACTATGGTTGTGGCATTTTGATCAAACACCTAGCCTACACAAGTGATACGTGTCCGATACGGACACGAAACCTAATACAATTTGCACCAAACTTCTACTGTAGCTATGGGACTCCTAAATCTAAGCTACCATGCACTAAAAACAGGAATTAAACATAATTTGAGGGTTTTACCTATGGATTACAAGGATCAAGGAAAAGCCCCCAAATCAACCGATTTCCGTTGCTAGCCAACTCCTTCCAATTGCTCTAAAACTGAGATTGCTCCTCAAAATCAGCAAATAGAGGATGGTTAGAATCATATGCAAAAGATTTGGGTCAAAAAAGATTAAAAATGGATTTTCTATGAATTTTGGAAAGTGGAGGAATTACCTTTCCTTCAAAAGCTTGGATGAACATAAAAGAGACAAGAACAAGCCATCATGACATTAAATAGGGGGGTTCCTCTATGGCCGGCCATGGGTGGTCTATCTAGGGTTAGGGTTTCATATTATGGCCCATGGGCTTAAGTCATAAGTCATTAAGTCATGAAATCATAAGTCATTGCATTAAACCATAAGTCATGAAATGATTTTGTAGGAACGAAATCGTAAAGCAGAATACTCTAGAGGGGGGGAGGGTAAATAGAGTAGGCAGCAGAATATTGCTAATTAAAAATCTTGTTAGCAGTTAGATCACAGATATAAAAATAATCACAAAGTAGATGACAGAAATAAAAAGTGATCAGAAGGCAAACGCAAACACCGAGATTTATACTGGTTTTCCTCTTGTGAGGACTAGTCCAGTCGAAAGAACTCTAGCGTCCAGCTGAATCCACTATTAAAAAATTCTGCAAGTTTTCATACGAAGTCCTTGCAACTTCTACAGACGCGAACTTTGATACGAAAAACTCGACCAACTTTAATTGTGAAGAGTTGTATCTTCTATCAAGCCTCTGATTACAATCGCTCTTGAAACTTCTAAACCGTACCGCACTGGCAAATCGACTACAGGATTGTAACTGGCTTAGAATTTGAAAATGTAAGCTTTGAAAAACTCTTTAGAGAAAATGTAAGCTTTATAAGAGAAGAGATTGAAAGTGAATTGGTGATTTGAAATAATCGAAATACTTCTCTATTTATAGTTTTTCCAAAGGCAGAACGCTGACAGAATTCGGGCAGAATTCGAACAGAACTCTTTGTAACAAACCGCAACTAAAGGGTGACCAAGTTCAAAATCAAACGTTCACTAACGTTCATCTTGGCCGAACTCTGGCCAAACTTTGGCCGAGTTCTGCTAGGGTTCTGCCAGTTTATTTTTGAAAAAAAAAATCAATTTGGCTTTTTGAAAAGTCCTTCAGAAGCTTTTTGTAAAAAGGATGTTTTTCAAAAACATAGGTCATTTTTTAAAGAGATAGGTCAGTTTTGAAAAACAATTCCGGACAGCCTATTTGCCAGTACGACTTGGTGTACAATGTATTCCTAGAGTCAATAAAATAAAAAATTACATTGCTTTAACGGAAATATATTCTGAATGGCAAACAGCTTTAGCCTTGAACATCGTAGATATCCATTGTTGAGCTGTGTCCAAAACGTCGTAGGTAAACATCTGAATTGACTTTCATTTATATCAAGACAGAGTTTGATCAATTATTAAAATCAAGTTTGATCATGACCAATGGGCCAACAATCGCCCCCCCCATTTTGATAATTGACAAACCTTGCCGATATAACATTTGAGTATGGATCAATTCAAAATGTGTAATACCAGAGAAAATAAAAATTGTTTATAACCTGCATTCATGAAGATGTTAGATCCTATTTCTCCTCCGTTGTCACTTAGCAAAATAATTACAAAAGAAAAAGCTCCCTCAATAAATGCATAAGTAACAAACAGTGAAGAAACACAAGAAATATATATAAAACATTCATCTCATGCATGGTATAGACAGTTAAAAAGATAGTACAAACAACACAGGTATGGTATTTGTTACAGGCAGTTTATATGGAAGCATAAAAAGAGATAATGCTATAGTAAAGCTGAAACAAAAAAATGCTGAATAATAAACTAAGTAAAATATATGCCAAACTGAGGCATAATAAAAACCATGACAATGAAGAGTCACAAATAATAACTAAAAGAGTGTTGATAAAATTTTGGAATGTCGGAGCATTTCCAAGTAAATATAAGGCATAATATCAGTCTCAAAAATCATAATATCTCAAAAGTCATCATCCTCATCATCATCGTCAGCGGCTGCAGCACCAGCATGTCCAGATGGACCAGCTCCAGAAGTACCAGCTCCAGAAGTATGAGGAGTGGCACCAGAAGTACGATACAATCGTAAGCGTTCCCTGGCTGGAACAGAGAGTGGATCACCTCATCATCAATACGGTATCCAGAAACAGAAGGGTCGCGAGGTAGGGAGCTAGCTGAGTGACCCGTCTGCACAAATCTCAGATCGACGAAGGAGTTGGCAATAGCCTGAAATCGAGTCACGTCACAGAACTTAAGTTCCCTGGAAGTGTCAACATAGAATGACTGCAGACCTGAAAGGTGCTGATGAATACCCTCAAATGTTATAGGGTAAGAATAAGGAGGACCAGGTGCTGTGGGAGTAGGTGCAGGCGGAGCAGGTGCAGTAGGTGGAAGAGCAGTGGTAATGCTGCGACGAGAGAGTTTAAGGAACTTGGGTTCAGGGTCAACAACACATGTGGACAGGTCAATGTCAAATCTCTGATAGATGTGTGGGATGAACATCACATAAGAGAGGTTGCAGTCTCTTCCGCGATATCTACCCATCATCTGAATGATAGTCTTAGGGGCAGAAAAAGGAATCCCTTTAAGAATATGATAAAGAGCAGAGAGCTCAAGTACAGTGACATCATCTTTGGAAGTAGATTTTGGAAGTAAAGTGGAATAGATGATGCAATATAATTCGTAGTTAAATAAGTTCAAGTTATTAGCCTTGAACTTTACAGGACGAGCACGTGCGGGCGCACAAAGCTCATTCTGGTGCACAAAGCTCATTCTTGAAACTAAAGAGTCGTACCATCGGGAAAATTAAAATTAGTGATGTCATCGAGCGGGGCACCTTCGTTTGGAATACCAAGGATTTCTGCTAACGTTTCATCAGTGAATTCGATATCTATCCCTCCGACACGTGTTCTCGCGGTGAAAGTGTCTAACACGAAATTACAATAGAATAATCTAATGGCATTAGTAGCAATAGGAAATTGTAAGGTAACAAAGTGTTATAACCCTAATGTCTCAAAATAAGGGCGGTGGTCAGGAAAGACAGTCCATTTAATCGGTGATCCGGTACAGATAGTATGCATAATAAAATCTGCATACCATAATAAAGCTTGATTGGAAGTTTTAAAGTAAAACTCGTCCGATACACCGTCATCCGATTGGACCGGAGAAAAGAGGAAATCCGTATGCGGATCCGAAGACGATGCCTCTTCACTGGCATTGGTCTTCTTCCTCTTGAAGGGATTGAACTTAGGCATTCATTCCCAAAAATTCTAGAAACCCTAAGAATTTAAAAGTGGAGGAGAGAAGGAATTATACCTTCCAAGAATTGGATATGTTGTTGAGGACGAAATTCTTCTCACGAATCCAAAGTTTGGACGAAAATCTCTACGCGGATTGGAAAAACAAGGGTGGAGAAGAGTTCGGTTTTGGAGGCACGGCTGCTGTTGTTTGAGGATGTTTGGAAGAATAAAGAAGATGGGGGCCTCAGGTTCTAGCTGGTACATATATATACCCAGCCGAACTCTGGCGGAATTCGGACCGAACTCGGGCCGAATTCGCCAAGGGTTGCCTGGCTATATATATATATATATATATATATATATATATATATATATATATATATATATATATAATGATGGGGCCACATCTTTTTCATTAATTCGTTTCAAATATTTAATTCAGAGTTTAGTAATTTTAAATCTTAAAATAATATAATTAATATTATTTTATAAATTAATATTCTTTACTCAGTATCTGTCTCAGATTAGTTGTAGGAGTACTGTCCCAGCTAACGGAGGTTCACCGGGGAACTCTTAAGTACCGCTTCGCTTCGACCGTAGTCGTGGTGACAGACAGACTCTTTTTAGGCTTGTCTCGAAAACAGTTTTTGAGTATCGAATAAATTAATTAATAAAACAAAATTAATTAATATTATTAACATCTAAAATGCCTAATTCTCGACGTAAATAATTGAAACGATCTTCCGCTAGAGATTTTGTGTGTATGTCAGCTAATTGATTCTGAGTGTCTATGTATACAAGGTCTATATCTCCATTTCGTTGATGATCTATAAGAAAGTGATGTCGAATCTCGATATGTTTAGTACGAGAGTGACATAATGGATTCTTAATCAAATTAATAGAACTAGTGTTGTCACAGAAAATGGGTGTGTGTAAAATACAATCCATAGTCTTCTAAACTTTATTTCATCCACAAAATTTGTGCACGACAACGTCCTGCGGCGATATACTCAGCCTCGGTTGTTGATAATGCAACAGAATTTTGCTTCTTACTAAACTAAGAGACTAAAACTTTTTTTAGGAAATGACATGTGCCGCTAGTACTTTTTCTATCTACTTTGCATCCGGCAAAATCAGCATCAGAATAACTGGTTAGGTCAAATGACGCGGTTTTGGGATACCATAAGCCGACAGAATAAGTGCCTTTAAGGTATCGGAAGATACGCTTAACTGCGCACAGATGTGATTCCTTAGGATTAGCTTGAAAACATGCACATAAGCAAACACTAAACATAATGTCTAGTTGACTAGCAGTTAAATGCAGTAAGCTATCGATCATACCTCGATACGTACGTATGTCGACAGGTTTGCCTTGTTCATCAATATCAAGCTTGGTTGAAGTTGCCATTGGAGTGCTAAGTGGCTTGACTGCTTCCATGTCGAACTTCTTTAATAGATCCTTTGTGTACTTTGCTTGATTTATGAACGTCCCATTGTTGGTTTATTTGATTTGCAGTCCGAGAAAGAATTTTAGATCTTCCATCATGCTCATCTCAAACTCATTCTGCATACACTTTAAAAATTCTTGACACAGAGATTCATAAGTAGATCTAAATATAATATCATCTACATAGACTTAAATCAAAAGAATATTGTTATTCAAAGATTTTATAAAAAAGTAGTGTCAACCTTTCCTTTTGAAAAACCGTTATCAAGTAGAAAAGTTCTTAGACGATCGTACCAAGCACGAGGGACTTGTTTCAAACCGTATAAGGCTTTCTTCAACTTGAAAACATATTCAGGAAATTTGAAATCAGTAAAACCGGGTGGTTGAGCTACATAAACCTCTTCTTTTATAAAACCATTTAAAAATGCGCTTTTGACATCCATTTGAAATAACTTAAAATTATGAAAACATACAAATGCACATAACATACGAATGGATTCTAATCTCGCAACTGGGGCATAAGTCTCATCGTAGTCGATACCTTCTTCTTGATTGTATCCTTGAGCTACGAGTCGAGCCTTATTACGAGTCACTAAATCATTCTCGTTCAATTTGTTTCGGAATACCCATCGGATGCCAATGACCGGATGATCAATGGGCTTGGGAACAAGTTCCCAAACTTGATTCTATTCGAATTGGTTTAATTCCTCTTGCATATCATCTAACCAAAAATTATCACTACATGCTTCATTAATATTTTTGATTTCAAACTACGAGACAAAAGCAACACAAGAAGCTATATCTTTATTAGAGGAACGAGTACTTACACCCTTGGTAATCTCACCAATTACCAAGTCCTTTGGATGATTAGCCAAGAATCTCATCTCTTTTGGTGTAGTCTCAAGATTACTAGTTCCGGCTTCTTCACTTGGAGGTTCATCTGATGCCTGATATGATGGTTCTGTATCTTGGTGTGAAGGTTTTGCAGTAGCTGTACTTGGTGCGATTATGTCTTCATTGTCATCATCGTCTAAGTGTTGATTTAGCTTATCAAACTTGACATTGATAGATTCTTCAATGATCATGGTTCTTTTGTTGAAGACTCTGTATCCTTTGTTCCTTGCTGCATAACCTAAAAATATACCTTCATCGGTCTTTTCATCAAATTTACTCAAACTATCTTTAGTATTAAGAATAAAACATTTACAACCAAAGATTTTGAAAAAAAGAAACATTTGGTGTTCTATCAAACCATAGTTCATAGGGAGTCTTCTTCGATACAGGTCGAATTAGAACCCTATTGAGAATGTAGCATGCTGTATTTACAGCTTAAGTCTATAAGTATCTTGGTAGACTAAACTGGTTTAACATTACTCTAGCTATTTCAGATAGAGTTCTGTTCTTACGTTCCATAACTCCATTTTGTTGCGGAGTCCTAGGGCAAGAGAATTCATGCAGATAACCGTGTGTGTCACAAAATTGCTTGAATTCTGCATTCTCAAATTTGCCGTCATGATCACTACGATTGCGAGTAATCATGAACCCTTTTTCATTCTGTACTTTCTAGCAAAAGGTGACGAATTCTGATAATGCATCGTTCTTGCGTGCTAGAAAATAAACCCATGTGTATCTAAAAAAATCATCTGTAATGACAAATGCATATAAGTTACCACCTAGACTAGCAATTCTGCTGGGTCCAAATAAGTCCATATGCAATAATTGTAAAGGTCTAGTGGTACTAACAGCGTTCTTGGATTTGAATGCGGATTTGGTAGCTTTGTTCTTTTCACATTCACTACATACCGTATCCTTCTTGAAAGAAATATCTGGTAAGCCGCGTACCAACTTTTTCATAGATAATTTTGAAATTGTATCCATGTTTGCATGACCGAGTCTCATATGCCATAGTTGACTCTCAATGCTTTTGGCCATCAAACATCTACCTGCTTTGTTCGCATCTTCCAACAAATAGAAAACATATATATTGTCTTCCCTAATACCTTCAAATATAGTACTACCAGTTGAACTATCAACTATAGTACATTTATCTTTTACGAAGTTAATACAATAACCGTGATCAGCTAAATGGCTTATGCTGAGCAGATTATGTTTTAACTCGGTAACTAGGCAAACATCTTTAATCACTGGATATGGAGCCTTACCAATGTCACCGATACCGATTATGTACCCTCTTAAATTATTACCGAAGGAGACGTATCCTTCTTTATTCCTCTTCGACAGTATTGCAAATAATGAAGCGTCACCGGTCATGTGCCGTGAGCAACCGCTGTCGAGGATTCATTTGCTTCTGGAAGGGCGTCCCACCTACAAAATAATTTGCAGATGAAAATCTTGGTACCCATTTTTTGTAGGGTCCTGACTGGTTAGTTTTTAGTATCCATGCATAAACATTTAAATCTACTAACTTTCTAATTTTACATGCAGAAGATATATGACCAATGAGGCCGCAATAATAATATTTAGCACGTTGAGTGTTGAAAGTAGTGTGAGGTGCATGATTGGTAGGTTTTGGTTTTCTAGTATAGAAGAATGCATGCCTATTAGTCTTTTTGGGCATAGTTTTGGTATGGTTTGGTCTGACAGTGTTGGACGTGTTTCGATGATTCGGTAATTAACACGTGTTAGAATAGAAAGCAGCAACTTCAGGCCATTTTCCTAAACTAATTTTCAACTTTTTGGAAGTATCATACAATCTAGTATAGTCAGATGTGAGTGATTCTAATCTGACCTGTGCACACTGGAGACTCTTTCTCTCCTTAGATAGGTCTTCCTTTAACTGGATAATAGTTTGGTCTTTTTCTTCGGATAGCTTAACATCTCGTGTAACAACTTAATAGATGAAAGCTCACCAGACTCATTTGAAGAGTCATTATCTCTAACATGATCTAGTAGGTCGATAAGTCTTCCTATTTTACCTTTGTACTCTTTGAGTACCTTCTTAGAGGTTTCATATTTACTATGTAATTTTCTGTAATCGTCTAACAGTTCAATGAAAGCCACTCCTAGTTGCTCAAAGGTGAAATCATCATAAGGATCAAATAGAGGATTAGTGATTACCTGATCGTAAGCCATCAAGCATATATTTGCAGCGTCATCTGATTGTTCGTCTTCTGAGTCGCTGGCTTCACTTTCATGCTATATGCTTGTGTTGGCGTACTTTCTTGATGTAGATTTCTTCAGATAGCCTTTGTCATATTTGCTGTTTTTCTTTGATAATGATGCTGTTGGACAGTCTTTCTTCATTTGTCCTTTCTTCTTGCATCCATATAGGATCTTCCTCGTTGTTGTTGTTGTTGTTGTCTTTTGTTCTCCTGTTAAATCTCATGAACTTCTTGAATTTTCTTACCAGAAGAGCTTGATCTTCAGAGTCGGAGTCGCTGTCATCAGAATCATCTTCGATGGTTCTTCTATGTTGAGCCTTGAGTACGATCGTCTTCTCTGACTTCTCCTTTGGTGTAGCATCTTCAAAGTCTTGAAGTTCTGACTCGTGAGTGAGTAGCTTACCCATGAGTGTTTCTAGAGACATTGTTGAGAGGTCGTTCCCTTCAATGATTGCAGTAGCCTTTGGAATCCAGTTCTTTGTAAGGGCTCGAAGTAGTTTGTGAATCTTCTCATGGTTACTGTAATCCTTGCCTAGTGAAGACAGAGGATTTACAATATCCAAGAATCTTGTAAACATCTGAGTGACTGATTCACTTGGCTTCATTTTGAACGCCTCGTACTCCTGAGTAAGTCTGCTGATCTTTGACTCCTTGACTTGTGTTGTTCCTTCATGGGTTACTTCGAGAAGTTTCCACACTTCGTTTGATGTTGTGCAAGTAGACACCCTGTTGAATTCAGTTCTGTCTAAAGCACAAAATAAAGCGTTAATAGCACGTGCGTCATGACTGGCCTTTTTCTTTTCTTCCTCTGTATATTTGTCATGGGGTTTTTCAACTAAAACTCAATCAACATTATACGAGGGAGCTTTTTGTACCATCAATAACTACAGACCATAAGTCAAAATCAAGAGATTTCAGGAAGAAACTCATACGAGTTTTCCAATAGGTGTAATTTGTGCCCACAAACAGTGGAGGTCTGTTTGTGGCTTGGCTTTCACTTGTAAATTTTACAGTTGCCATGTGTAATACTTTGATCTAAACAAAAATTGAATATAACTGCAATTTTACATTGCTTTACCTGTTTAACCCGCTTTGATACCAATTGTACGAACAATTGGGATCAGAATATAATACCTCTAGATGGAGAGCCTGCTCTGATACCAATTGTAGGAACGAAATCATAAAGCAGAATACTCTAGAGGGGGGATGAAAAGAGTAGGCGGCTGAATATTGCTAATTAAAAATCTTGTTAGTAGTTAGATTACAGATATAAAAATAATCACAAAGTAAATGGAAGAAATAAAAAGTGATTAGAAGGCAAACGCAAACACCGAGATTTATACTGGTTTCCCTCTTATGAGGACTAGTCCAGTCGGAAGAACTCTAGCTTGCAGTTGAATCTACTATTGGAAAATCCCGTAAGTTTTCATACGAACTCCTTACAACTTCTACAGACGCGAGCTTTGATACGAAGAACTCGACCAACTTCAATTGTGAAGAGTTGTATCTTCTATCAAGCCTCTGATTACAATCGCTCTTGAAACTTCTAGACCGCACCGTAATGGCAAATCGACTAGAGGATTGTAACTGGCTTGGGATTTAAAAATATAAGATTTGAAAAACTTTTTTGAGAAAATGTAAGCTTTAGAAGAGAAGAGATTGAAAGTGAATTGGTGATTTGAAATGATCGAAATACTTCTCTATTTATAGTTTTTCCAAAGACAGAACTCTGACATAATTTGGGCAGAATTCGGACAAAACTCTTTGTAACCAACCGCAACTGAAGGGTGACCAAGTTCAAAATCAAACGTTCACTAACGTTCATCTTGGCCGAACTCTGGCCGAGTTCTGCCAGGGTTCTGCCAGTTCATTTTTGAAAAAAATCAATTTGGCTTTTTGAAAAGTCCTTCAGAAGCTTGTTGTAAAAAGGTTGTTTTTCAAAAACATAGGTCATTTTTTAAAAAGATAGGTCAGTTTTGAAAAATAATTCCGGACAGCCTATTTGCCAATACGACTTGGTGTACAATGTATTCCTAGACTCAATAAAATGAAAAATTACATTGCTTTGACGAAAATACATTTTGAATGGCAAACAACTTCAGTCTTGAACATCGTAGATATCCATTGTTGACCAGTGTCCAAAACGTCGTAGGTAAACATCTGAATTGACTTGCATTTATATCGAGACAGAGTTTGATCAATTATTAAAATCAGGTTTGATCATGACCAATGGGCCAACAGATTTTACTTAACTTAATCCTCATTTTCCAAAACTAGTTTCTAATGACTAAAAGTAGGTTAACTTAAGTTAGACTAGGGTCACCATAGCTAGGGTTAGCTTCTAGGCTAGTCCACTAAGTCTCAATAAGTCAAAGTCAAAGTATCAACCACCAATTCAATAAATTAATAAAAAATTCAAAAATTTAACAAAAGACCAAAATATCCTCAAGCTAGTAATGTGGTAGTGACAAATTGGGGTGAGGTTCCCAAGAAAGGTAAAGTTGTTGAAATCATCTATCGCAAGCTGGGAAAGAGGGCGACCTCCGGACTTCTCTTCTCTGCTTGACACCGTGTTAAAATCTCCGATAAAAAGCCACGGAAGCCCATGTGAGTGTACCGCCAGAAGGTTTGCCCAGAGCAATCTGCGCTAGGGGATATTGCAACTGCCATGGACAACGGAGAGGACGGAGCGGGACTTGAGGGCCGGGTGTTCAACCCAACATGTAAGGGACTGGGGCGAGTCTTGAATGATGCCAAATTTGAAGTCTTATGCAGGTAATATCCAGATGTCATTGCTGCCTGCGATGGCATGCGGAAATCCTAACTTGAGTTGCGTGGCTTTTATTCTTTTTGAAGGATTTTTGGTTCAATAATGATTAAGAGGTCTATGCGATAATCTTATTGAGGGTGAGGATTTTTTTATCGTTGGTTTGTTTCCGAGCCCCCTCACATTCCAGGAGATGATGTTAAGCATCTGGTGAGAAAATGGGATGGGAGTGACTGTGTTTCATGGCGGACCTTGTGGTCCTTGCCGTCGTCTGCTTTTGATTGTTTTTGTTCTTCTTGGAAGGGTTTTTTTTGGTGAGTGTGCTGGTAGGCCCGTTGCTTTCGATTTCTTTGTTAGTCCAATTTGGATCGCTACTTCCATCGATGTCAGCTGAGATGATAGCTGGGTCGTTATCTTGCTCTTCCAGGGCATATAAGGGGTTGCCACGGTCCAAAAAGCCTGCTTCCTTGGCTTGCCAAAATTTGACGGTTAAGGTGTGGCTGAACTTGGTTTGAGCGTCCATAGGGTGAGGGGAGAGGGATCGAGGGGGCTCCGGGTCTGCCGAGGGGTCAGCGACGGGGGACCGGGGTGCCTCGAACTGCTCAGAGCTGCTAGCTGACGAGACCTTTCCAGGTTGTTGAGAGTGGTCGACGGGTGGTTGGGTGGAGTGGGATACCCTGTGGGGTTGTAGGATGGTGGTGTTAGGTGGGTTGGGGAGTTGGGTGATGAGGGCTATATCAGCGCTCAGGTGGTGAGTGAGACCGCCGTTCTTGCGGCAATCTTGTTGTCCGGGGGTGATAGAAGGGAGCTTGCTGGAGTCATTGTGGTCGTCGTCGAAAGTAGTGCCTGAGAGGAGTTCGAACGGATTGTGGAGGAAGAGGGTGGAAGGAGTGAAAGGGACGATAGCAGAGCTGGTCGAGGAAGTCGAATGAGGGTAGGGGCATGTCTAACCGTCGATCTGAGGGAGGGGATCGAGATTTGATTTGTGGATGATAATGGCGGGGTCTCTTTGAGCTGTCGACGCGCATGGGGTACGCGTGCTTGACTTCTTTAGTTCTGGGTGAGCGCGAAAGCAGTGCTGCATTAGGTATCCACTCATCTGGCAGTGTTTGCAGAAGGTGATATTGTTGTCGTAAACCAGCGGTTGGCTATATGTTTGGTCTCCGAGCTAGATCTCTATAATTTTGGAAGGGTCGTTCGCGAGGTCTAACTCCACACAAATCTTCGCATAATTGCACTTGGAGAGGTTACAAGTTTCTTCAGCGATGGCTACCAGTGTCCCAAAGGAGCTGGCTATCCGTTTAAGGGCAGCTGCGGGAAAGCAGACCAGCGGGAGGTTGGGTAGGGTGATCCATGTAGAAATGATTGTTGAATCAATTTTTAGGATGAAATCGGAGGACCATTTGACCACTTTAGCGATCTGCGTGCCCATTCTAGCCGTGCCTTTGGCTCGGACTATAGCGTAGTCCGAATCGGATGAGAGGTATAAGAGCATGTGCTTGGGGTCGAGCGGAGCGACCCGGTAGGTTGCGTAGAGACCCCACTTGGCGATGGCTTCCGTGGCAATGGAGATCTTCGGACATCCGGATCCGAATTTGAGCACAAACGACATAGAGAAGGAGGAGGACAGGGAAGAGATCTCCGACGCTGCGATGGGGACCCGAATGGATCACCGTCGACAGTAGACGGGAACTCAATGTCAGGGAGCAGGACCTCCACCGTCGGCGATGATAATTGCCTCCCCCGATCAGGTCGTAAGGCCTCGGCGTAAGAAGCACGGGGGTGGGAGGTACAGTCGCACTGTCCGGGAGGGAGGAGTCGCCGGGTGGTGCCTCAGAGCTAGGAAGATTAGGAGGGGGGAAAGCTGAGGGCCAGCGGCTAGCGACTCCTTGATCCTCGAGGGAGAGGGAAGCTGCGCCGGACTCATGAGGGGCGACGCTGGGAGTATTAGGGAAACATTGGAGAGCACGATAGAAAGGGCTCCAGGATGTGCCACCTCGGGAAGGTTGTGCCGGATAGGGTCCTTGCTGGCACCAGGCTGCGCCAACCAGGGGTCGGCCGCAGGAAGCCCGAGACCGGTTGGGGTTCCATTATGCATCAAGAGGCTAGGGAAAAGGTCCCAGGGTGCGCCAAGAGGCTGGAAGGAGAATCCCCGAGTTGAGCCAAGAGGCTAGGAGGAGAATCTCCCTGTTGAGCCAAGAGGCTAGGGGTTAATCCCAGGTTGCGCCAAAAGGCGGATGGAAAGTGCGCCAAAAGGGAGCACACAGGAGACCTGCGCCAGAGTGGCGCAAGTCGGGTGACCCGAGCCCAAAAGGTGAACTGCACCACGGTCAGACACCCCCTCCAAATTGGGGCCATAAACCGTTGGAGGCACGTGGCACCCCGAATCTGCTGAAGTAGAGGGGATCGCACTTGGACTGTGTGCACACGAGTCCGAGCAGTGGACCGCGCCAAGGAATCATACGCCCTCCGATGTTGGGCCCCTGCCCGAGGTGGTCACGTGTGGCATGTGGCCCACTGCTCCCGCCGACTGGAGGAAAATTAAGGACTATAACAAGCCCGAGAAGGGAGTGGAGGGGACAGAGGAAAAGCTGGGCTGCTCCGAGCGGAGGGTACCGGAACCGCAGCTGGGGCGGAGGCCTGACTCGCAGCTGTGGCGGGAGAGAAGAAAGACGGCGGGACTAAGGCCGGACCCATAGCTGGGGCGGGGACGATGGGCGCCGACGGAAACGTCGGCCGCAGCCGCACGGCTTCGCTCTACCATCTAGATCTGGGCTGTAGTCCATCCGGAGGACAGGGCCGGAGGGGGAGGGCCATGGGAGGGCGACGGCCGAGCTCCGGGGAAGAGGGGGAGGGGTGACGACATCTCGATCGGGCGCGTCTCAGATGACATCGACGACCGCGGAAGGAGAACTCAATCTGGAAGCCCTGGGCCGTGGCAGCGGCTACAAGCCAGCTGGGCGGGTGCGAAGGAGGAGGGCGGGGCATTGGAAAGGTGGGGGAGGAGGAAACGCCCGGCCGGCGGCTGGGAGCGACGAGGAGGGGTCCATCCCGGCGAGGCCGAAAGAAAGGGGGATGGGGGCTCGGGGGAGACATCTTTTATGTATATTATATATATATATATATTTTTTATTTTTTTTATTTTTTTATATGTATATTATATATATATATATATATATATATATATATATATATATATATATATATATATATATTTATATGTATATTATATATATATATATATATTAATATATATATATATATATATTTATATATATATATATATATATATATATAAATAAATATAAATATATATAAATATATTTTTTTATATATAAATATATTTATAAAAAAAATAGAAATATATATATATATATATATATATATATATATATATATATATATATACATAATATTAAAAAAATATATACATAATATTAAAAATGGTATCCATGAGCTCCCCAGCACTCCTCTCTTATGCAGGCGAGGGCTCTCCCTCTGGTCCCGCCCCCTCATCCTCCCTTCTCCCTCCTAGCATGGCGGCCCTCTGTAGTGTCCCGCTCCGCGAAGGCACTAGATAGACAGAAAGATCGGATTGCTGGCTCTGCAACAGAAGACGATTAATCTGGGTGAGTGGACGAAGTCTCATTTGCTGATTCGCTTACGCCTTAAGAACCTGAGTTTTTGATTGAATGCTTTTGTTAATAACAAGATGGTAAATCCTTGAGTATGCTTTAAGAGAATTCACATGTTGCCTCGTTAAGATATGATTGTTGCCTTGATATAGAGAACCTTGCCATGCTAAGAACAAGAAAAGAAATAATCTGCATGCTAACAAGATGACTCGTTGCCTGCTAATAAGAACTGAAATAATGCTTGTCATGTTCGATAGGATAAGAGAAGACTAATGAATCGAATTGAATGCTTGATATTTGCTTGCTGCTAAGTATGCTTGAGAATTATAGACATGTACAGACGGACTTGTACATGTTGACCTGAATAAAAGAAAGGCACGAATTGAACGTGTCGTATATCTGCAAAGGCATGAAAAAGAAGAAGATGAATATGTTTGCAAGCTGCTTGATTGATGCATGATTGTTTATATGATAGTTGCATTTGCATTGGTCTAGACGGCTTGTGCACAAGTGGTAGTCTCTCGACGATTCTGGGGGCGCCCGGAGTCGATCGGCCTAGGAGAGAACAGGACACCTGGGGCTAGAAGTCCCCGCAGTTAAGAGGGGGTGTCAGTCTATTAGTAGTTGGGCAAGAAGTTCCGACTGCTAATATGGGTATTGCCCATGGACCACGAGAGTTATTGTCATGTTGCATATTGATAAGAGTGAAAAGAATGTTTTGCTAAGAGCTAACCATGCAGAGACGGACAGGGAATGACAATATTGGTTTTATAATGTTTATGCTAATCCTTGTCTTGTGCAGGGATCGACGGTCGGCTATGGTAAGAGTCACTGAAAAGTGATATACATGTGTTGCTTAAGTTCTGATATAAAATGCTTGCAGAGATTAATCTGTTACCAAGAAATGCTATGTTCCACTAAAAGAAAAGATGTAATATCATGCTTGTATTCTGACCCTAAGTTTGTCTTGAACAAGAGAAAAGAATGCTAAAGATGTTGTCCCTAATGAAATGATATGCTCATGAAACACGCTGCGCACTGCACATGAAAGAAATAGTCATCGTGCTAGAATTGAATAGTCCCTTGTATGCTTGAAATAATATGAACTGTGGCTTTTCAAAGATGTGTTTTCAAAAGATATGTAAACTGACTCTGTATGCATGGAATGAATATAGGTAAAACTAGCAAGATCACATCACAAGAAACGTTTTCTCACTAAATGAACAGTGATCGTTTCAGACAAATGTAGCTCTTTGTTCACACAATCACCAGTATGCTGATATACTGACCCATCATCAGTCTGCATGCAGGTGCACCATGCATCGAGAAGGATAGCCGGAAGCGATAGCCCGTGCCTCATCCTCAGGAGCCGGAAATCAGAAGAGATGCCAAGAGATGACATCTGTGCAAGAGTTTGGTTTTGTATATAAAGGGATGTAATGTATGGGAACGGGATCATTGTAATCTGTATTATTTCTGAGAGAATGTAACATTGTATCAGAGAGAATTGAGAGCTTGTAATCTGTTCAAATGAAATCAATAAAGAGAATTGTTTCTTGTTACCATTGTGTTCAATACTTGCATTCTGAAATATGTCCGCTGCTG
Organism: Iris pallida; assembly: GCA_029216955.1. Taxonomy (NCBI): domain Eukaryota; kingdom Viridiplantae; phylum Streptophyta; class Magnoliopsida; order Asparagales; family Iridaceae; genus Iris; species Iris pallida. Next base: position 15,095,926 of record JANAVB010013000.1, on the reverse strand, counting down.
CTTCAATTATCTGCGATACGTTCCGCTGCGTATTGTCAACCTTGTCTATCTTGTCTTGTTCCAGGTCTTGGCCTTGTGCAAGCACAACTTAGGCTTGCACGGCATCACGCCTTAGCGAGGACGAACGGTTCCAAAGAGCCCGAAGCGAGGACGAAAGGGACTCTGCGGGATCGGGGCGTGACAGAATGGTATCAGAGCAACACGATCCTCTGGCCAATTTTGATTCAATTGAATTATACATGTCTTCTGATCGAAATTCCGTTGCCTACTCGATATCAATAATGAGATGAACGTTCCATACAATAAGTCCGTAAATATTTTTATGATGCCGGCAATGTTTTACCGATTTGATTGATTGAGATTGAAATGCTTGATTGAACAAGAGTTTTGATATGATCTGAATTGTGATTTCATGGATTGATGATGGCGAAGGATGAGGACTATCGCTGCTAAGGATATCGTAAGTTTCTCCTTAAGTTTCGAGGACGAAACTTCTTTTCGGTGGATAATTATGTAGTGTCCCGCTCCGCGAAGGCACTAGATAGACAGAAAGATCGGATTGCTGGCTCTGCAACAGAAGACGATTAATCTGGGTGAGTGGACGAAGTCTCATTTGCTGATTCGCTTACGCCTTAAGAACCTGAGTTTTTGATTGAATGCTTTTGTTAATAACAAGATGGTAAATCCTTGAGTATGCTTTAAGAGAATTCACATGTTGCCTTGTTAAGATATGATTGTTGCCTTGATATAGAGAACCTTGCCATGCTAAGAACAAGAAAAGAAATAATCTGCATGCTTACAAGATGACTCGTTGCCTGCTAATAAGAACTGAAATGATGCTTGTCATGTTCGATAGGATAAGAGAAGACTAATGAATCGAATTGAATGCTTGATATTTGCTTGCTGCTAAGTATGCTTGAGAATTATAGACATGTACAGACGGACTTGTACATGTTGACCTGAATAAAAGAAAGGCACGAATTGAACGTGTCGTATATCTGCAAAGGCATGAAAAAGAAGAAGATGAATATGTTTGCAAGCTGCTTGATTGATGCATGATTGTTTATATGATAGTTGCATTTGCATTGGTCTAGACGGCTTGTGCACAAGTGGTAGTCTCTCGACGATTCTGGGGGCGCCCGGAGTCGATCGGCCTAGGAGAGAACAGGACACCTGGGGCTAGAAGTCCCCGCAGTTAAGAGGGGGTGTCAGTCTATTAGTAGTTGGGCAAGAAGTTCCGACTGCTAATATGGGTATTGCCCATGGACCACGAGAGTTATTGTCATGTTGCATATTGATAAGAGTGAAAAGAATGTTTTGCTAAGAGCTAACCATGCAGAGACGGACAGGGAATGACAATATTGGTTTTATAATGTTTATGCTAATCCTTGTCTTGTGCAGGGATCGACGGTCGGCTATGGTAAGAGTCACTGAAAAGTGATATACATGTGTTGCTTAAGTTCTGATATAAAATGCTTGCAGAGATTAATCTGTTACCAAGAAATGCTATGTTCCACTAAAAGAAAAGATGTAATATCATGCTTGTATTCTGACCCTAAGTTTGTCTTGAACAAGAGAAAAGAATGCTAAAGATGTTGTCCCTAATGAAATGATATGCTCATGAAACACGCTGCGCACTGCACATGAAAGAAATAGTCATCGTGCTAGAATTGAATAGTCCCTTGTATGCTTGAAATAATATGAACTGTGGCTTTTCAAAGATGTGTTTTCAAAAGATATGTAAACTGACTCTGTATGCATGGAATGAATCTAGGTAAAACTAGCAAGATCACATCACAAGAAACGTTTTCTCACTAAATGAACAGTGATCGTTTCAGACAAATGTAGCTCTTTGTTCACACAATCACCAGTATGCTGATATACTGACCCATCATCAGTCTGCATGCAGGTGCACCATGCATCGAGAAGTATAGCCCGAAGCGATAGCCCGTGCCTCATCCTCAGGAGCCGGAAATCAGAAGAGATGCCAAGAGATGACATCTGTGCAAGAGTTTGGTTTTGTATATAAAGGGATGTAATGTATGGGAACGGGATCATTGTAATCTGTATTATTTCTGAGAGAATGTAACATTGTATCAGAGAGAATTGAGAGCTTGTAATCTGTTCAAATGAAATCAATAAAGAGAATTGTTTCTTGTTACCATTGTGTTCAATACTTGCATTCTGAAATATGTCCGCTGCTGCTTCAATTATCTGCGATACGTTCCGCTGCGTATTGTCAACCTTGTCTATCTTGTCTTGTTCCAGGTCTTGGCCTTGTGCAAGCACAACTTAGGCTTGCACGGCATCACGCCTTAGCGAGGACGAACGGTTCCAAAGAGCCCGAAGCGAGGACGAAAGGGACTCTGCGGGATCGGGGCGTGACACCCTCCACCGGATCTGGCCAAGCGAACCACCTCCCGACATCCTTGCAGTCATCGGCACGCAGCCCTTGCCCTCCGTTCCCCGACCGCCTCCCTCTTGGCTCGCCAGGCTCCAACTACTCTCCTCGTCATCCTCGTGCCCCCCGATCTCCCCGGTCGCCCTCTCCCTCTGTGGACGCGGCTCAACCCAACCAGGATCCCTCCGTGCCCTCTGCTTCTCCTTTTGCCGATCTAGCCGGGGCGAAGTCTGTCTCCGATTTGCTTCAGGGCGTTGGGCGACTCCCCTCTGCCGTCTCCTCCTCTCTGAGGAAGGCCGCAGCCTCCAGCCTGATCTCCTCTCTGCCCACCCCGGAAATTGAGTCTGAGGGGAAGTTCCAACATTCAAATTCGAATTTCGAACTTCCCGCTCCTTCCGGTATTCCCGCTCCCCGTGCTGGTCTTCGCGCCCGTGGCTCTCCTTCTTGCGGCGCATGCTCCAGGCCAGGGGACGCGCAGCTATGCGCCCCTCTTCTTGTGGGCACATATGATTGCCCTTTCTCTGTGGCCTCAAATGGCAGCCCCTCCCCAGCCACTGCGGGCGCATATGGTGCCCCGTCCCCTGTTGGCATATTCTGCATTGACCCTTCTCTGGGCACATATGGCCATCCATCCACCTTGGGCACATACGACGGCCCTACCCCTGTGGGAGCATACAGCTTCGACTTCATTGGGGGCGCGTCCCCTCAGGCAGCTGGCGCTCGTACTTATGTCACCGCTTGATACTGCCACCTCCCCACCCCCTCCTCCATCCACCTCATCCCTCCTCCCTCCCTCCCCTATTCTAACTCCTCCATCTTCTTCGCAGTCTGTTGTGAGGGGAACCAGCGCCCAGCCCTGAGCCTCTCCCGGCCTTGCTGCTTTCCAGCCTCGTCCGGTCCCCTCTAGCCTTGATCGCTCTCAGCGGCCGTGTAGCACCCCTCCATAGAGCGACAGGCCCCTTAAGTGCCCCTTCAGTAATATCTTCCCCCTCCCTCTCTGGTCGTTCTTTCCCTGATGACCTCATCGCTCTCATCCCCTACTTGGAGCTGGCCCCCCGGCCGGCAGTAGCTCTGCCTTCCCCCTCCTCCGTGCGGCCTGTTCCCTGCGTGGCCCAGGGCCCCCATCCCTCGTCGGGTACTCCGATGCCTTCCTTCATCGACAAGCTTCGTCCGGACAGGCATCCAAGCAGGGACTCCTGCTCCCTGACGTCTCCTTCCCCGATGTTGAGTATTCGCTGGCATCTTTCGTGCCTACTGTACCCTTCACTGACCAGGAACTGACCTCCCTGGCCACCTCCTTCCCCCACTCCATCGTTCTCAAATTCTCCTCAGACTGCCCTAAACTCTCCCGGGTTAAGGAGGTTATTGCCAGTTGGCGGCTCTCTACGGAATACAAGGTGGCACCCCTTGACCCTAGGCATAGTCTGCTCTACCTCTCCTCCGATCTTGACCACAAGACCATGTGGTCTAAAGGCACCGGTAGGGTTGACTCCCATCAGATGAAGATTATCAAGTGGTCAGCGAGCTTTAACACTAAGGAAGTCTCAGCGACGGTTGCTGCCTGGGTGACCCTTTCCAATCTTCTCCTCATTTATTTCGTACCAGCGGCTCTTAGGTATATACCAACTCATTTGGGACATATGTGGCCACTACAGCAGAAACTAGTGGCCTGACCAAAGCTCACTATGCCAAGATATGTGTGGAACTCGACCTCACCTTCGAACCCCCCAATTACATCCTCATTGAACTAGGCAACCAGATTCACACCCAACAAATCATCTACGATAATCACATTATTTTCTGCTCACACTGCCATTTGCGCGGTCACCTCTCAAAGTATTATTTTCGTCTTCATCCAGAGCTCAAGAAGAAACCTACACAAAAAGAATCCCATACCAATGGGGGTATGTATCAACTGCTTGCCCAATCCCTTCTGCTTCTACTACCAAACTCCTACACCAGATTTCACTCCAACGAAGGCAAACCAGGCAAAGGTGCCTCCCAGGATAAAGCGATGGTCCCCTACCACCCACCAACACTACCCTTTCCAACCAGTTTAATACCCTCATCTCAGAAGCGACCGACCCCTCCCAGGAGATCGCTTTTCTTGAAGACTCTTTCGTGGCCTCTGGGCCGGACTCTGAGGACATCAGTGACCCCCCCGGAGGCCGAAGAGGAGACCCTCCAAGAACTTCGACATGCCACAAACTACCCCGCCGTCGTTCATTCCTTCCATGGAGTCGCAGTCGAAGATGCCCTTGCTATTCTAGGGCCAGAGCAGGCCCTTAGAGGACTACAGGTCCTCACCGCAGGATTCTCCCTCAAGTCGAAAGGAGACCAGATTGGCAACACCGACGACACCCTTCTTATCCCTTCAAAGGAACCCGTCCTGGATTCTACAGGAGAATTGGTCGAACCCTCCGAAGACACCCTCCTCAACCCTTCCGAGGATCCAATCTTCGGCATATCCACCTCGAAGGCGGGAGAGGCTACCACCATAACTAGAAAATCAAAAAAGAAAGAAGCTGCAGAGTCTCCGGCCATGTGCACCAGGTCCGCAGCCAAGCGGTCCAACCAACCCCCCCAGCTCCATTAATGCTGAACATCCTCTCTTGGAATGTCCGTGGTCTGGCGAACAAACCTACCAAGAGAAGAATAACCATCCTTAAAAGACTCACAGGATTGACATCTTGATCATCATTGAACCCAAAATTTTCTACAATAAACTCAAATCCATTCAGCTGCTGTTAGGCTTTCCTACGACCATTGCTGGCAGACCGCTCGAAGGACGTCAAGATCGGAGTCATTCAGTACTCCAGGCAGACCCTCTCTTGCTGGATGGAACACCCTTTGATCCCCAAGTGCGCTATCCTGTCTTCGGTTCATGGCAGCTGTGACATTGCTGATCGCAAATATCTCGAGAATAACCTTATAGACATCCACCTTCACCATATTAACCTCCATTGGCTTTGTATTAGGGACTTTAATGCTATCACATGTAGAGAAGAGAAGACAGGCGGCCGCCCTCTCCCATATTCGGCCATACATGATTTCAACAACTTCATCTTTAACTCCCACCTCTTCCTCCTTCTGTTCACCGGCAATGCCTTCATATGGTGCAATATGCAGGAAGGCAACCGCCGGCAATACTCCCGCCTTGACAGGGCCCTAACGAATGCCCATTGAATGGGGACCACCTCTAAACTTTCTCACATCAATGCCACAGAATGCGACCACGCCCCCTGTTAGTTGGAATTACTAGTATATCGGCCAGCCAAAAAAGGGCTTCTGCTTCCTAGACTTCTGGAGCGAGCACTCCCAATTCAAGGGCATCATTACGGAAGCTTAGGATTGCGCGGACTCCCCCGAACCTCTCGTTCGGGTAGCCAACAAGCTCAAGGTCTCGAGGAAAGTCTTATCGATCTGGAGCAAGCAGGCATATAGGAACATTATTTAGGCTATACGTGAGGCTGAGGATGATGTCACTCGTACCGAAGTCAGATTCGTGACCGACAGATCGCCAGCTGCCAGGAACGCCCTTAACCTTACTAAAGCTATCTTCAAATTCTGGCTGAAAGTTGAGACAGATTTTTGGAAGCAGAAAGCGAGGCTTAAATGGGACAGCGAGGGGGACAAAAACTTAAGCTACTTCCATGCCTGCGTCAATGGTCGCAGATAGAAACTCACACTCCATCAGATAGCCGACGAAACAGGAAACATCATCAATGATCAAAAGGGCATCCAAGTATCGGCCGCGAAGATTTTCTCCCAGCTGTTCTCCAAAGAAATGGTTCTCAGAGACAACACCTTCCTGGATGAGATACCCCACCTTATTAGCGACACCGACAACATCCAGCTAGAATAACCTCCTTCAGAGCAAGAGATGAAAGACGGAGTCTGGGCCCTTGACGAGCACAGTGCGCCCAGACCAGACGAGTTTTTGGGGGTATTTTTTTGTACATGCTGGGATATCATCAAGGTGGACATCCACAAAGTGGTCTCTGCTTTCTTCCAGGGAGCTAATTACCCCAGAGTCATCTCGAGCACCAATCTGATCTATATCCCGAAGAAAGATAATCCGGAGACATATCGCAATTTTCGTCCCATCAGTCTTTGCACCTTCACCCACAAGATCATATCCAAGATCATCGCTTTCCATATGTCAGGTCTTCTACCCAAGATCATCTTTGAGGAGCAGAGTGGCTTTGTCCGGGGTAAAAATATCCAGGATGATATCATGTTGGCTCAAGAGTTAATCACCTGCATGATGCTTCCAGCAAAGGGGGGCAACATAGCTATCAAATTGGACAAGGAGAAAGCTTATGACAGGCTGGATTGGCAATTCATGATCTGGGTTTTCAGGGCTTTTAGATTTTTCGAAACTTGGACCAACATCGTATAGAGATCGATCAGCAACTCATGGTTTTCAACGGTTATCAACGATCAGGCCGACGGCTTCTTCAAATCGAGTCGTGGGGTCAGGCAAGGAGATCCTCTATCGTCCACCATCTTCATTATTACGGCGGATGCCTTGAGCAAAAATCTTAATAAGATGGCTTGTACTCCTAACTTCCAACACTATCATACCGCCAGGGGCTGCCCGATCATCACCCACCTGGCATTCGCAGAAGATATCCTCATTTTCTCTTCCAAGGACGTCGGGTCGGTGGATGTAGTCCACAACGTGCTTTAGAGATACACCAGGTGCTCTGGCCAGAAGGTCAACCCGGATAAAAGTGTTATCTATGCCCATCACAATATCAAGAGAGAGCACACGGCTAGCCTCTCCAATACCACCTCCTTCCCTATCAAGTATCCTCCGTTTTACTGCCTAGGATGTCCCCTCGTGTACGGCAAATCCAATGCCAGCATTTTTGAGGAGCTGATCAACCGTATCAGGAAAAAACTTGAGGGATGGCATAACGCTACCCTATCCCCAGGTGGCAAGATGATCCTCATCAAATACGTCCTCACTTCCATACCCATCTATACCCTGGCTACGTGTTTTCCCCCAAGAAAGTGCTCTCTTCGATCGAAAGCATCTTTTGTAACTTCTTTGGGGGCACAGCGACGAAAATGACAAGCATCATTGGGCTAGTTGGGATACCATAGCACGTTCTACCAGGGAAGAGGGCCTGGGATTCACCAAACTTTCCTATATCGTTAAAGCATTATCGATGAAACTGTGGTGGAAGCTCCGCACGAGTCAGAACTTATGGACCAGGTTCATGAAGGCCAGGTACTTCAAGCACATCCACTCGTCTATGGCCATCTCTAACAGCAGATCCTCTGTGGCTTGGCGATGCATTCTCATCGGGCATTCTCTTGTCGAACCCGTGCTGCGCCTCCAGGTTGGCGACGGTGATTCCTCGCTATTTCTAGAACGTTGGGTTGGAGACACCTTGTTTTCCAACCTTTCAGCAGCCCTGAGGAACTATAAGATCAAGGACTTGTGGGACCCCACTGATAACGACTGGAATTGGAACAAGGTCCGGGATTGGGCCGGGTCTGAGGCAGTAGAGTGCATACGCCGCTGCGGATCGACGATCGACTCCGCCGCAGATGAGCTATGGGATCCTTGTTGGTCAGATCGGCCAGAAGAGTGGTCCAAGGCACTGCGGCGCCTTCTCCTACCATTGCATCCTTCTGGCAGACATGCATCTCCAAGAAGTGGTCCTTCCTCATTTGGAGAGCCCTTCACAAGATCCTGGCCATCGATGACATTTTTAACACAATTGGGTTCAGCCTAGCGTCCGCGTGCACATGTTACTCTGATCGTCAATCGAAAATAGTCGACCACATCTTCTGTCAGGTGGACCTACCTGTCAAGGTCTGGAGAGTACTCTTCCAGTATTGCAGAATGGCTCAAGGGGGTGGGTACTTCTACGACCTCGTAGCAGCCTGGGCTTCTGCGTCCCATGGCCACCAGATCGTAGCAGCGGCCGCAACGTGGGTTATCTGGAAGAATCTTTACAAGGCGAGATATGAAGGCCACCAATACTCCGCAGACCAGCTAATTTGGGAGACCATTCGGCAGTGCCGCAAGAGAAGATCCTTCAGTTCGCACGGCCAGACGGACTTCTGGAATTCTCTCCTATCCCTGTCCTAGCCATTTTGGTTTCTTTTTCTATCCTTATTTTGGTAGTATACATGTATAGGCCTCGACATTTTACGCCTAGTGGTATACTTGTACAGGTTTCGGCTTTTTGAGCGTTTTTGAATAAAATATGGAGTTTAAAATATATATATATATATATATATATATATATTAATATTATATATATATACATATATATATATATATATATATATATATATATATATATATGTATATGTATATATATATATAATATTAATATATATATATATATATATATATATATATTTATATGTATATATTTAATATTATATATATATAATATTAAAAAATATATATGTATTTTAATATTATATATATAAATATATATATATATATATATAATTATTTTTAAACAAGACTTTTATTGATGTATCTGGCGCAAAATGCCGAAGCCTATACAAGTAAGCGCGCCAGGTACTGAAAAACTACAAAACGGAATTTGAGGAGGGAACCAGCCCCAAGGGGGGCATAGAGCACAGCTAGAGAAAAGCCTGCCAAAAGAGCTCCGAGGAGTGGGAGCAGCGGTTCCAGGATTTAAGAATTTGTCGCAGGACTTCTCGGATCAGCTGAGGAAGGTTATATTGGTACCCTTCATACCTTGATTTGTTCTGATTTTTCCAGAGGACCCATAAACCAGCGGCCGCGACGATCTGATGACCATGGGTGTCCCCAATGAGCCAGGAGATCGTTGAAGCCCCCGGAGTGGTGTCTCCTCTTACATCGTCTGGTGAGCTCTTGCCAAACAAGGTTAGCGAGTTCTCCGAAGAGCAGGATATGTTTTACGATTTCTGGATTATGGAAGGTACAGCAGTGGTATCTGGATGCGAGGCTGAAGCCGATGGTGGTAAGTGCGTCGTCGATCGGCAGTTTCCTATGCTGGGCTCTCCAGATCAGGAAGGACCATTTGTTGGGGATGCAAGATTGCTAGAAAGGCACGAGCAGGGGAAACGGCATGCCGCCCCCAGCTACCTCCCGTCTGGCTGAAGCCATCATGAATGATCCACCGGTGTTGGGGGACCACATCAGTGAGTCTGGGGAATCGTCGATCCGAACGTTCGCAGCTTCGAGCCTGGTCGATGCCTCCTGCCTGATCCAATCTCTAATCCGAACGTTCGCAGCTTCGAGCCTGGGTCCCAAAAATCCTAAATCGTGTATCGAGGGGGGGCGTTAGGGAAAAGATGGAAGATCCCATCGCCGATCCACTGCTCAAAACAAGGGAAGGAGTCTCCATTGCCGAGTCGCAAGTGGATCGGAGGTTCAGCAAGCTAGCGCCCGAGGAGAATACGGCACCACGATGCCGAGGATCGACTGTTAGCGACGGCCGTGGAAGGGTGGTATTGGGGAAAGTATCTAGCTTTCACGAACCTCGACCAGACGGAGTTTTGCGCTCTAAGCTTCTACCGCAGTTTCATAAAGCTGGTGTTCATGATGTGTGATAATTTGATGAATCCGAGACCCCCCTCGTTGGTAGGTTTGGCCATAGATTCCTAGCTGGCCCAGTGATGTTTATCCTGGCCTTTATTATGTCCCCAGAAGAAGCTGGCGAAGAGGGCCTCCAAAGAAGAGAGGACCTTCAGTGGCGGGTAGCAGACTGCCACGGTATAGATAGGGATGAAGGATAACACATGCTTGATGAGGATTACTTTGCTGCCAGGGGATAAGGTCGTATTTTACCATCCCTCAATCTTCTTCCTAACCTTGATGACCAAGTCACCGAAGATGCCCGAATTAGATCTGCCGTAAACCAATGGACACCCCAAGTTGGTGAACGGCGAGGAAGCGATAGAGAAGGTGGTGAGGTTAGAGAGGGCAGTTGAGTGGCCTCTGTCTACTTTGTGGTGGGTATGTATGACGCTTTTATCGCGGTTGATCCGTTGACCGGAGCATCTTGTGTGCTGCAGACCACCTCTACGGCTCTGATGTCCCTGGAGGAGAAGATGAGCACATCGTCGGCGTAAGCTAGGTGAGTAATAATGGGACATCCAGAAGTAGTATAAAAGTGGAAGAAGTTTGGGATGTTGACCATACTGTTGAGGTTTCTGCTGAGGGCTTCGACAGCTATGATGAAGATGGTCGAGGAAAGAGGGTCTCCTTGTCTGACATCGCGGCTGGCTTTGAAGAAGCCATCCGTTTGACCATTGATGACAGTAGAAAACCAAGAGTTGCTTATGGATCTGTAGATGACGTCTGTCCAAGATTTTGAGAACCCGAAAGCTCTGAGGACCCAGATCATGAATTGCCAGTCCAGCCAATCGTATGCCTTTTCCATATCAAGCTTGATGGCTATGTTCTCCCCTGCTGAATGTTGTTAGTGATGTTTTGCCCTAGGACGAACCTGCTTTGCTCTTAGGAGATAATCTTGGGAAAGATGGGGGACATGCGGGTGGCGATAATCTTGGAGACGATTTTGTTGGCGAAGTTGTAGAGGTCGATTGGGCGAAAGTCTTTGAAGGTCTCCGGGTTGTCTTTTTGGGGATGAGGATGAGGTTTGCCCGGGATAGGGATTTAGGAAAATGAGTGCCTTGGAAGAAAGTTGTGACGTCTTCGGTCACGTCGGTCTGAAGGATGGTCCAGCATGTGAGGAAGAACATCCCAGAAAAATCGTCTGATCCCGGTTCGTTGTGCTCGTCGAGATCCCATACCGTGGACTTGACTTCTTCCGTAAGTGGAGGGGTTAAAAGTTGATCATTGTCCTACTCATTGATAAGGAGAGGGATCTGAGCCAGGAAGTTGTCGTCCTTGACGACGCCGTCTTTGGTGAACAGGTTGGAGTAGAAGTTGGCGGCGGCCGTCTGGATGCTCCGTTGATCTTTGAGTAAGGTGCCGTTATCGTCGGTTATTTGATGAAGATATAGTTGATGCCTGCGGCCCCTAACGCAGGCGTGAAAGAACGCGGATTTGCTGTCCCCCTCGCTGTCCCAGGTCTACCTAGCTTTCTGCTTCCAAAATTTTTTGTCCACTTTTAGACGGTATTTGAGGATAGCTTTTGGTGAGATTGAGTGAGGCGCGGGCCTCTGCAGATCCATCCATGGCGAAGTGACGTCATCCTCACCAGCTTTGATCTCTTGGAAAATATTGCCAAATGCAAGTTTGCTCCAGGAGGTCAGGGCGTTCCTGGTGGCCTTGAGTTTCACTGCCACTCTGATCAGGGGGTCAGGTTGTCCGTCGAGTTCCAAGAGGCAGCGACGGTGTTCTGGAATTGGGGGTGGTGTCTCCAGAATTCAAAGAATCTGAAGGATTTTTTTGATATGGTTGGGATTGTTGCTGACCTCTATGATGAGGGGTGAGTGGTCTGATTCTGTAGAGTTAAGGTGGAAGAGGTTGGATATGAGGTTCATGTCGAACCACCGGTTGTCAACAAGGGCATGATCCAGACGAGAATATTGACGCTGAGCTCCTTCTTGTATGTTGCACCAGGTGAAGGTGTTGTCGCAGTATGGAAGAGGGAATAAGTTGGCCTGGAATGTGAAGGAGTTGAAGTCGTTCATGGACGGACGGTGGAGGGGCGACCTCCAGTTTTCTCTTCGGAGGTCGCGATCGTATTGAAGTCGCCAATACAGAGCCATGGGAAGCTGTTGAGGGAACTGCGGGTGTCTAAGAAGATGGTCCAGAGCTGCCTCCGCTCAATGTAGTCGCAGCTGCCGTGAACTACGGAGATAAGGGATCATGAAGGGAGGGAGGGGTGTTCCACCCAGCATGAAAGTTCCTGCTCATGATCGAGGATAGTACCAAAGAGGCAATCATCGGATAAGAGGATCCAGATATCATGGCATCCAGCTATGGCGTTCGGGAAACCGAGCTGAAGTTGGATGTGTTGGCCCAATGATTGTATCATATTTTTGAATATAGTTAATATGTTAAGTTTAGTATTTCATTATTACTAATCTTCATATTATCGCTATAACATTTCTACTTATACTTACACCTTTGGTGATACGTGCTTATTATTTTACATATTAGGGATATGAGTTTTCATTATATATATCTTAAATTTAATTGAGTTACCAAAATCAAAACTATGTTTTGATTATGGTTATTCAATTAAGTTTAAAATTATGATATTATTAATATTTATGCTATCACTATAGCTGTTATATTTAAACTTAGAATTGTCCTATCGTGCTTTATCTTTACATAATTGCTACTATGTATATTGTTTTGTTCGTCTAACATGTACATGCATAAAAGTAATAAGCAAGATTAATGTGGACATATGTAATGAAGAAATCATAGTGGACCAAAGATGACGGATCCGACAAGATTTCTCTGAACCATCCGACGACATCTCCGGAGCCACGCACTCGAGGGTTCCACTGCCCGGTCAGCAGACGAAGGTCGAGAGGGAAGCACCCCTCATCGGGGTTTCGGAGGCGAAGCTGCCGAAATGTATTCAGTTTTCACAAACTGGTTATCTTTGGACAGCTACCGCCAAGGAAAAAAGCCATCACCTATCAAAGGAAGAAGCCAAGCCATGCCATCATCATTTCAAGACTAAGAAGAAGCCTGAACCTGGTACAGTATTTCTGGAGTCTGTAATGAGTCTTAAAAATAATTATAAATACAAAAAATGGATGACAAAATCAAAAGCTAGGGTAGAAATTAGCCCAAGATCATTTTCGGATGAAAACCGGCATACCGATGGTATACCTGTCTATACCGACGACATACTGATTTTGTTTACAGAAATTTTCTGTCTACAAAATCGACATACCGACGGTATGCCAGTCCATACCGACGGTATACCGATTCAGTAACGTTTGAAATTCCAATGGTCGAATTTTGAGCGTTTAATGATCCCAACGGCTATATTTCTAGCCGTTGCATTCCAAACCGGTATACCGACGGCATGCCGGTCCATACCGACGGTATACCGGTTCGCTGACTGAAAAGTTGCCTTTGGCTCTTTTCAATGCTTTGGTTATAAATAGCCTTGAACCCCTTCACTCAAGGTTGATGCTTTGAGCCTAAAAATTTCTAAACCACCAAAGCCTATCCACAAATAACTCTACAAAGCTTTCATTTGCCATCCACAAATTATGTTATAGTTATTGAGTTAAAAAGTAAGATCTTCATCTTATTATATAAGGAGATCAAAACCTATTGTGAAAGGTTGAAGTTGGAGAGTCTTCGTATCTAAACTCTCGGTTGAAGTTGGAGAGTCTTTGTATCCAAACTCTCGGTTAAAGTCGGAGAGGCCTTCGGATTAAAGCTCTCGTGTAAAAAGTTGGCGAGTTCTTCGGAACCAAACTCGTGTGTAACTATTTACTCAAATAGTGGATTAAAGTCGGAGAGAGTTTCGGGACTGGGGTGCCTCTTGGGAGGATACCAGGATATATCGTGTGTCGGTATTGTTATTGCTTCTTCTCTTGCACTTATATTTTTAAATTGTCCATTAGCTTGTGCTAAGTGCTTGATTAGTTAGCGTGACCCTATTCACCCCCCCTCTAGGGTTCCTATAATTGGTATCAGAGCAAGGACTCTATAGTTAGGCTTAACATCCTTAGAGTAGATCCTTGTTATTTTTCTATGGTATCGTATTCCTCCTACTTCTCCTTCGATAAAGAGGGTTTTACTTCTAGTAGCATAGACAATCTTGTTTCTTCTAAATGCAAGATATACTCTAAGTGGAAGGTCCTGGCTAAACAATCCTTAGAAATTCTTGACAACCTTCATTCTACAAATAAAGAACTTTATGAAAAGGTTATTCATTTAGAAGAAGCAAATAAGTTTTTGAGAAATGAAAACAATGATTTATTATCTAGACTTGATTCTCAAAACTCATCATGTATTTCTTTAAAGAGTTTGAATGAGGCTTTAATATTGAAAATCAAATCTCTTTCCTCATCTATAGAAGATCTTAAAAGTCAAACGCATGTGTTAACTTCTTTGTACGATTCTTCTATTGATTCTTTAAAGAAACAAAATAATGATTTTATTTCTAGAATTGCTTTATTTAAAAAAGCAAATTATGCTTGAAATGCTAAATTTAATTCTCTTACTTATTTGCATGATGATTTGCTATTAGAACATGATATTCTTAAAACTAAATCTTCTCATGCTCACTCTAGAGATATTCATCATTCTAGTATGTCACATGTTCATAACCATGCTCATTCTGATACATGTGCACACACTAGCATTAGGTGCTTTTATTGCTCTCGTATTGGACACATGAGCTTTACATGCCCTATTCGTAGGACCTTTTCTACTAATGCTAGAGTAAATAGTATATGGATCCCTAAAGCTAATAAATGTGGATCCAAGTTCATTTGGATACCAAAGTCTTCATCTAATGTTGTAGGTGAAACTCCTTGTATCGGAACATAGCACCGAGGAGCGTGTTGGTGGTTGTAAAGCTCAAAGGTCATCTTTCCAGCAATTACACCAACACAAGCGTGGCCACTAAAGCCACTTTGGTAACATGCTAAATGATTCTCTTTAAGTTACTTATATTTGTAGAATCTAGTATGTTTCTCTTGATGTCTTGCTACTAGCTCACATTGATATCCCTTATTTGCCTTTTATATAAATCAATGTAAGATATAATACTAGCATGCTTAGTTAATTTTCTTATTAATTCTCTTATCTAGCATGACTAGTTACTCGGCTTAAATGATTAGTTCATAATATGTAGTTTATCACTCATTTTCTATTAGTGTGACACATTTATACATGCATGCTCGCTATTCTTAATCCTTATTTATAAAGTATGCTTATCACACTAGTCCATAGGAGCTTGGTTTTGATTTGAGTTAATATAATTTTAACTCTCCGTCTTTAATTTTTTTTAATAGTTACTTCTTGCCGGTTTGTATTTAATATGTCATATTTATCTTAATAGGTATTTGTGAATATATGTGTTTAGCACAAGCTTCTTATCACTTGACAAGTATATACTTATACTTTCACTTTAACCTTGTGCTCACATAATATATTCATTATTGAATCTCATGTTTTATTTTGATTAAACCTCTTATGAATCAATTATGTCTTTGCCTAACAAAGCTTATTTATATGTGTTTTGAACTTGTGATAGTTTTTCAAACATTCATTAAGGATACATGACTATATTCATTAAAATTTATATTTTTATGTAGACCATGTATTTCTTATATTGATTTTTTTTTTGTACAAATATCTGTATGTGGACATATGAGTTAAGCTAAAGTTTTATATTGACTTGAAGAATATTTAAGTATACTTGTTACCTGCAAACTTGTGCTTATCTCATACCTTAGCTATTGATTCCTTTGACCAAATTTGTTCTTCTTGAATCAATTAGCTTCTTCCTTAAAGTCTTCTCTTGATGATATCTTCTTGACTTTTTGGTTGGCATTATGGATACATGTTCTTAATTGATTTTTGATCTTTTCATGTATACCTATTCGTGATATATATAGTTTCATATATATACATAATTCCTAACTTTTGATATTTATTTGTTTTATACCTTTAGGTTAGGATGTTGAGAGAAAATGTTTATTAATGTCTTGTTCATGACTAATTATGGATGTTCTATTAAGGATCACATAGTTTTGTGCTTTACCTTGCATGTTAAATTTATCTCCTTAATTAGTGCATATTTTCTAGTTTGTATCTTTATAATTTACTATGGTGCACTATAAAAGCTCTTTGAATAATGTACTTCTTGATATCTTTAGCACATTTATAGCTTTCTTGATCTTAATGATCTTTCCTTGCTCATTCTTTGGATTTATGCTTTTTTTAAATTATTATTGCCCAATGGTTTTTGTAGCACATGAGAATACATGTAATTGATACATCATATTTTTTTATGACTTTAGCTACTATGGTTTGAGCTTTTGTGTTGAGATTTTCCATTTCTAGAGAATACACTTATTTCATAATGGTTATAATATTTTGCATTCTCTAGATCGATCTATCATTTTATTATCTTGGGTTAATCTCAATATTTGGCAAAGAGATTTATTTTATTATGTTTTCATGAGTATCTCTTTTGGTCTATATTTGATAAGAGATTAATTCATTTATTTGTCATCTTATGCTCTTATCCTTGCTTAGTAAAGAGTCTATAAATCATTTTGCTCATTCGAAATGTATTTTCCTCTTTGTGAACTCTATACTTGAGCAAGTATCTTTAGTGTTAGTGACTTAAGATTAAATGAGCACATTTATCTTGTTAATGGCCTACCTCATTAATCTTAATTAGTTATGTAGCTTGCTTATTTTTGATATATTGTTAAGCTATATAATTTGGTTCACTTTCACTCATCTAGCTATTGTTTTTTATTTCAATCCATATATGATATGCTAGTTTACATAAACAAGATCTGTGATTCTTCTAAATATAATTTGTATCCTATTTTAGATACATATGTTTGTTCTCTAAAACTAGTTTTACAAATTCTTGATTAGATCTTGTTTCTCTTGGAGGTTTGTGATTCCTTTCTTTAAGTCTCCTTCCTTACTAGTCATTAGCATCTCTTAATTTTTTTCATTTTGAGTCATGATTTCATCGTATTATCATTTACATCTCTTTTTGATTATATTTGTAATTATTTAAATGAGAATGACTCTTTTCCATATTTTTCATTAATTTGTGAGATTTTTTTTGGATTTGTGATTTTCTCTTAGTGAGATTCATTGGATCATATTTATTCAATTGATTTCTTTAAGAATGATCCTAATGATTGAGTAGTCCTAAACTATCTAATTTTGTAAATATCAAGTTAATTTACTACTCTACTTTGACTACTCATGGATTATCACACAGTATCTTTGCTATTTGAACTTTATTGGTCTTTCATTTAGAAGTAGCAAAGTTTGGATATTACCCGGTTGATGGGTACATGTGTGATAAAATATACCTAGTCCATGCAAAGCATTAAATTGGTTGATTCTTTCTTAATTAGATAATCATGGACATGATATTTGTGTTTTATTTTACTTTATTTTTTTTGTGCTATATTTGTCTATCATCATGATTGTTCTTAATTGACTTTATTCTTTTTCATGATGACATTTTCTCAAAAGATAACATACATTGATCTTCATATTGAAATATGAGATCCTTCTATATTGACTAATGTATGCCAGCTTTTGATTATATGTGGTTAATTGGAATATTCTTTTGATTTTTCATCTTTAGCGGCTATTAATTGGACATCGTCTCTTGACTAATGATGACATTATTCGTCTTATGACGATTTTAAAGCCTTATATGCATTGAGCAGGGGGGAGAAAGCCTTAGTTGATTTACCCCTAGATCTTTATATTATCTATTTTTATGCTATAAGTGCTTTGGAACTAGATACGCATATTTTGAGGGAGAGCAAATAAATTGCTTCAATTTATTTACACACCCGTATATGTCGTATATCTAGTTAATCATGGACTCATATTTTCTTCTATTTTATATCCTATTGATTGAGGTCATGATATTTTTATTTATGAAGGATTTATGAGAGTGTATGCAAGTGTCTTTATTATTTATCTCTCTTTTATATGGATTAAATAAGTCATCTTGTTAATATTAACTTTCATATCTTATCTTGATGACTATTATGCTTTCATTATTTTGGCTTTTCTTATATGCTTAATTGATTTGGCTTTTCTTATTGAGGACTTACCTAAAATTTTTGTTTATCTATATTGGTAGTACTTTGAGGAGGAGCATTCAAGTCGACTGAACGTCTCCTTCTCAAGTATTTTTCTCTTTTACCTTCATGTCTATATAAAGGATATTCACATAGCATGATAAGGTAATTGAGTTCAAATGTATTAACTTGGGTAAGCAAATAGATTTTACAAATAAAGAGATTATTTTATATCAATTACTTTGCAATTATCTAATCCTCATGGACTTTCGACTGAAATCCTTGATTGAAATCTTTTATTTCAATTGGTATATCGCTTCCTTCCAAAACTAGAATTTTAATTCATATAATATTATGTTTTGGAGTTTCTTTCTTGGATTTCAAGTTGGTAAAACTATTTTTTGATTGTTTTTCAATTTTATTTGTTTTACCAACTATATTGTGTTTTGGCATACTTTTTTTAAATATTTGATGTTCTACATTGGCAATGTAGCTTTATAAACTTGTCATTAGACCCTTCTCCTATTGTTTTTCATTAGTATATCTTGATCATGATTGTCTATAAGTTCCTCTTGCACTGATTTTTATGCTTGAGATTAATTTTATTTTATCTCTTAGTACGGGGGAGCCTATTTTTGATCATGTCAAAGGGGGAGAAGTAAGTTTAAGTATGTATTTATAAGTAATCTAAGTAGTATGCTTTCAGCGATATTGCTTATGGCATTTGTATATTAGTGATACATGTATCTATTCTGTCCATACTAAACTTAACCGATTTGCCATAATCAAAAAGGGGGAGATTGTTGGCCCAGTGATTGTATCTTGTTTTTGAATATGGTTAATATGTTAAGTTTAGCATTTCCTTATCACTAATCTTCATATTATCGCTATAACATTTTTACTTATACTTATACCTTTGGTGATACGTGCTTATTGTTTTACATATTAGGGATATGAGTTTTCATTATATATATCTTAAATTTAATTGAGTTACCAAAATCAAAACTATGTTTTGATTATGGTTATTCAATTAAGTTTAACATTATGATATCATTAATATTTATGGTATCACTATAGCTTTTATATTTAAACTTAGCATTGTCCTATCGTGCTTTATCTTTTCATAATTGCTACTATGTATATTGTTTTGTTCGTCTAACATGTACATGCAGAAAAGCAATAAGCAAGATCAATGTATAACACCCAATTTTCCAGATGAGGGTAATTTTGAAATTTTGTAATTATAATTACTAATTATTGATATTTGATTCATATTATGATTTTTGGTGATTTTTATTAATTTTTAAACTATTTTAAAACTGGTTTAAGTCATGACTTGTGATTTTGATGTGCTGCTAGTGAAACCTGAGAGACTGCATGACCTAGAGCCTAACCATGTCATTAGAATGTTTAATTATCATTTTTAGACTAGGGGTAATTTGGTCATTTTGACTTATTTGAATTATTTGGTGATTTGTTGAATTGGTGAATTCTAGTTTGACTTTGACTTGTTGAGACCTAGTGGACTAGCCTAGAAGCTAACCCTAGCCATGGTGACCCTAGTCTAACTTGAGTTAACCTATTTTAGTCGTTAGAGAATAGTTTTAGAATGAGGAGATTTGGTTTAGTGAATTTTAGTCATGGCTTGTGGTTTCACGAAATGACTTATGGCTTAATTATTTAATTGATCATGACTTAAGCCCATGGGCCATTTAGTGAACCCTAACCCAAATTATTAAACCTATGAACAGCCACATAGGGATCCCCACCCTATTTAAACACTTATTCATTATGGCTTGCCTCTTTTTATCATTCCAACACTTGGAGAAAAGAGAGGTATTCTTCCCCCTTCCAAAAATTTCTATTTATTTATTTGATCTCCTTTTTCATCCTAGTCTTTTACATTAGGTTCTAATTTTTGTATATTTAATATTTCTCGAGGTTAATCTCAGTTTTGCGCTCAATTGGAGCATTTGGCCATCAAGAGGAACTCCCCCCATTTGGAGCTTTTCTTACAATTTGCACCTATAGGTAAAACTCCTCAAATTGATTTAAAATTTGGTTTTCTTTGCATGTAGGGCTAGATCTAGGAGTCCCCTAGGTGTCCCTAAAATTTGGGTGAATTTTGTGTCCGTTTGGTGTCCGTATCGGACACGTGTCGTAGTGTATGTTAAGTGTTCGGTGAAATGCCCGAACCGATTCGATTTGCAAATTTTGCAAATCTATTTGAATAGAATCCTAGATCTATGGGTTGCTTATTGATTTTTGTGTTTTTTTCCTGATTTTAGAGTCGTGTCGTGTCCACACGAGGACACAAATACGCTGCCTGTGCACTGTGTCCTGCATCACGGGGTCTATTTCTCCCGACACAAGACACGTGGACACCCCAAATTTTGCGTGAGTGTTGGGCAGTGACTGACACCATGCTCCCAAAATTTGGGAGCATCTCGTTTTGTGTGCGAGAAGAAATCCTCCCCGTACTGGTCGTACTGGCCGCGCGCGCACACTGTACGCGCGGGTAAAACCCCTACTGATACGCACTGATTGCTTTGACACGACCCAACCCTGACTCAGTGCAGACACTTGGACACGTCCCCGTATACCTGACGAACCCCTAGACACGACCACGAGACTTTAGGATACTTGTGTCGTGTCCTATACATGTTTGAACACGTGCACGAGACTGTCCTCATGCACTGTGCGTGTACGGTTGTTCTCTGTTTTGAATTAAGTTTGAATGTTTTAATTAGTGAATTTAATGGTTAATTTGATCCTAATTATGATGTATTATGTATATTAGATTAGTTTACAAGATTGGCTAAGTTTTGATGTGGGATTTAATCGATTTTGGGTCAAGGCATGGGCTGTTGTACCAGTTACTGATACCATGTATTTAAATTCGAAATTCTGAATTGATTTCCCTTTTTATCTGATTTAGATGTTGTTTTGAATCACTGGATTGATTCCTACATGTGTAATGGATACTGCTAGTTGGGTTTTTCATGTTAGATTCGGGTTTTGCTCTTTGAATTGGATTTCGATATGTGTATGAACTGTTCAATTTTCTGATACAGTGCATTGTTCAGTTTCTGAAAGTTGGGTTGTATTTTTCAACTAATTTGTAATGTTTAATTGCCATAAATTGATTTCCCACATATGTATTAGTTCAGCTAGATAGGTTTGGCATGATAGAATAGGTTTCGTGATCAAGTAATAGAATTTTAACATTTAAATGGGTTTCGAAATTGAATGGACTGATATCAAACAGGAATTTAATACTGTTTTCCTTTTTTTCTTGATTTAACTGATCTTGATTTCAGTTTGGGGTTCAAATGATATGTGGTATAGGTTATTGGATGATTATTTCGAGTTTGGGGTTTTGAATGATTTTGATTTGATTTGTATATTGATGTTCTTTGTCCTGTACAGTTGAAGAATAGCCACATCCCTCACTGCCTTTAACCCATGCATATGCCCTCTCAGTAAATTGTACTGCTCAGTCCTATTTTTCCCTCTGTCCAGACTTGAGTCCAGAGCACAGCCCCTTTATGTGTTTTGGTTCAGTCCACACCTCCTTGTAGTCTCAAGTATGGACTATTGGTATCAGTTTGTTTTGGTAATGTTGTATCATGTAGGGACAGTAAACTGGAACCTGAGAATAGACACAGTCATGAATACACATTGCTCACTGCATCCTTACATTTTCTTGCTTTCTTGTACATCACTGCATGCATTATTCATTTCACTCATATATACACATACATGTATGTAATTGACACCCCACTATTTCTCTGTCCACTGTACATACACACACCTCACACTGTTTATAAAGAACTGGGATTTTATTTGGGGTTTGAGTCATGAAATCTGGGAATTGATTCCCTTTCAAATCTGTAATTTACAAATTATTCACTGATTTTCACACATTGGTTCATGTGACACCCACACATATGTTTCCTACACACACACACAATTGTTCCTGTCACTTGCCAACTCTTTACACACACACATTACTGTTTTATACTGTCATATACACACACACACAAACTTGTTTTCATGCCACCATGTACTCACACACATTCTAAACTATCATCACACACAAAACTGAAATGTTAGGTTGGGATGTGGGGGTTTATGTTTGAGTAGAGGAAATGGGTTTTGGTGCTTTATGGGTATATTTAAACTGTCACCCTATTCAATGTACACACACGCACTCATGAATTGTACACACAATATCACACACACACACACACTTGGATACATATATGTGTTTTCCTATTCTCTATACATAGGTATATATATATATATATATATATAAAAGAAAATATATATATATATATATATATATATATATATATATATGTATTGATATGTATTGATATGTATATCAATACATATCAATATGTATTGATATGTATATATATCTATATGCTTGATAATAATGTGGTGAATATGTATGATATTTTATAATGTAATGTATATACAATATGTGTGATATAGCCTATATGGCCTATAGCCTATATGCATGGCACATTGCACTTGGGTGTATCCCTATGGGATTAGCCTATGGCCCATAAACCTGTGTTTCTGGCTTGAATGCCAGTGTAGGAGTGTGGTTGGCTTGTATAGCCCAGTTTTGATGTGTGCTTGCTAGTCTAAGCTTGGTTAGGTCTAGTGAGACTTGACTAGACTAGTATTGACCTAGTTTGACATTGTAGTTGACTTGGGTCGACCCAGAGTTGACCAAGTTTGACCTAGACAGTTGACCAGATTTGACTTAGAGTTGACTTTGACCTAGATTGACCTAAAATTCATGTAGATTGCATCATAGACTTTATTTACCTTATTTTAAATACATTATAACCTGTACTATTCTATTTAGGACACTGTGACTCCGGTGCAGACATCTGACATTACACTACTCTTTTCAGAGTATCAGGCGAGTACATTCTCTGATAGTTCTCTCATTTATTTTTCAGTTACTGTATTTCTGTTCTATTTAGTTTTATGTGATTCTCTGATACCACATGTATGGATATTTCTGGATTTATGTATGCGACACACTCACCATATTATCTGGCCTCTATTACTGGAATCACTAGAATCATTCCGGAATCTATTTTCTGGAATCATCATATTTTGGCTGGACTCATCTCGATTCTCGTGTCGAATTCTGGATTCATTTGTATTACGGAGTGGGAAAATATTGAGTAAGACATGTAGACATACCCCAAATCTGGAATCTCCAACTGGAATCAATTGGAAGCATAGCCATCTTACGCCTGATCAGTGAGGGGTGTGCCTGATTACCCACAGCCGTTTACATGTCGATCTCGGTATTTTAAAACACACTATTAGATTAGCTGGACTCACCTGGATTCTTGATCACTACCTAGAATCATCTGGTACTGGATTCATCTTGTATTAGATTCATCCCGTACTGGATTTATAGTAGTTTACACTTGTTTTACATTTACTGCCTGGACTTATCATGTTACTTTAGTTCAGCTAGATTTATTTTACAGTCTTCATTGCCATCATTCTTCTCTTGTTTTAGTTACTTACTTTCCTTGTATCTTACTGTTTCTCCATACCATCACCTGTATATAAACTGCCATATTCATCAATAAAACTGTCTATAACTGTTTTATAGTTCCCTGTCATTTACTTGGGTTTTCTTGATGAGTTGTACTCGTTCCTGTCCTGACTGGACCTGTTGAAAATTTTACAGATGATTGTCCTGAGGACACATGCCCTACATATTACTGAGGAGATGGCTTAGCTACCTTTGGCCCCGACACTCAGGAGTGATTGGGAGATTAGCTAGTTGTTGTTTAGCTTTCATGTTTAGAACTTGAGTTGTATATAGTTGAGATTGTAGTTGAGTTTTTCTGATATTATATTCTTAGTTGTTGGATTTTTATTTCTTTTATTTAGCCTTTAGTTATAACTTCTGTGATATCTTATCGTTCTTAGACTGTGATTGAGATTCATTATATCTATACTTGTCCTCCATTCGGAGTTGAGATTGACAAGTACATTATATAATTGCGTGAGTTGTTGATTAGATAGTAACCTAGGAAAGCGTTCTACCGCCGACACTGCGGCATAGGCTGGGCATTGTTACGCGCTCGTACCCTCACAGTGGTACAGGTCGTGACACATTTTTAGTGGTGGCCCATGCAGGTCGAGAGTCGCATTAGTGCGATATCGTGGTAGTACGGCGACTTAGTTGTACTGCCGCGAGCCTGCGATAGGATTGAGAGATAGGCTTTAACGGAGAGGTACTCAATCACAGTTAGGAAAAATTCTGCTTCAATTCATGCCATCTACATATCTTACGGATTGTCTTCTTTGAGATAAACTGTCCTCCTTTGATTTTATCGAATCCTGCTCAGTATTGACTTCCTTTTCGATCTATCTTCAGGATGGTGGAGACACGATCACATCGCTCTGGTACAGTAGCCGCTGCAGAGGGGTCTGCCACCTCTCACCTTTAGCAGCCAGTCCCTGGTACCGCAGTCCCAGTCATGCCAGCTGGGGTGGGTGTTTCAGCAGCTTTCGGAGATCCATCAGCTGGGGTGGATGTTCCATCAGCTGGGAGGCAGAGTCCGGTGCTTTCTGAGATCCTTCCACCGCAGCAGCCTCCACCTGCGGGGATGGTAGATGCTGCTCATCTATTCTTTTTCGTGGAGAGGATTTTGGCGTCTCATCAGCAGCAGCAGTAGCGGCAGACTGCCGATTATCGTCAAGGGAATGACGAGGCCCACCAGCTGGTTCGTGCTACAGTAGAGATGGTGACTGCTCAGGAGCAACAGCAGCAGCCTCGTCGGAAGGAGAAGGATATACAGGACTTCTAGAAGATGTATCCTAGAGAGTTCCTGGGCACAGAGGGCATTCATTATGCAGACGACTGGATAGAGCATATCGAGGATATATTCAGGCTGGCAGAGATACCAGATCGACTCCATATCGAGTCGGCAGGCAGTCAGATGCTGGACTTAGCCCGTGTGTAGTACCAGACAGATCCTAGGGTGGGAGTTGAGGGCCAGACTTGGGCCCAGTTCAAGGAACTGTTCAAGAAGCAGTTCTTTCCTGATATGGCCTTGGGAGGCATAGAGGTACAATTTGAGGGTCTGGTTCAGGGAACCCAGACGGTAGCTGAGTACGCTGAGGAGTTTTGTCGATTGGCCCAGTTCATAGATGACTTGACTGAGCAGACGAAGGCGAGGAAGTTCCGTCGAGGCTTGATTCGAGAGGTTCGGTCGCT